>NSJW01000664.1:0-193179 GCA_019955255.1 Castanospermum australe
TTGAAGGTAAGCATGTTCAAGTTAGAGTGAGCATTTGGTGAGGTCGTAAAAGACAAATAGGGAGCTATCAACAAGACCTACATAGGGAGCTAAGTAATTCAACTGGAGGTGCAAGAAAAATTGTTAAATTGTATAAATTAGTATATCAAGGGCTGTGTTAATTTCTGAAGCTGCAATATCTTCTCTTTTTGGTGGAAGAAAATTCTTTAGAGGTAGCTAGTTCTAGCTCAAGCTACATTAAAGATTTTTTTTTTCTAATGAATTAAACTATATGTTGTTATAAGATTTCCATTTGTGTTGTCTGTTATGGCTTGAAGTGTCACGACCGTCTCATAAGAATGTCGTAGCAGAAATAGTGAGAGAAATTGATATAAAAATGAAGTCGCCTCCAATTTATATTTATTAGGGAAAACAATTGGAAAAAATCCTTTAAAAGGACACTAGTCTTAAAACTAGATTGGATCCGTGAGTCTATTTATATAGAGGATCTTACTGCACTCCTAATACACCCATCATAAGATAGTTATCCTAAATTAATTACGTAATTTATTAATAACTTTAATAATATTTAATTTATCCTTAAAAATAAGATTAGATAAAGAAAACTAAATAAAAAATTAAAAATATTTATAGTTTTGAACCAAAAATAAACATTTATTCACAAGTTGGAGAAATTAAGAATTACTTATTTACAAGTTTAATTAAAAATATATTTACAATTTTGACTAACCAAAAAACACGAGTTTATTTAAGTTGGACTCACCTAAAATACCTACGTATTTTTGAAGTGAGGAGTCACGTAACTCGTCTAAAAAATAATTGTGGGTTGATGGATTTTAATTAAATTTACTAACAAAAGATTTATAAATTGAAAAAAAATTATCATAGAGTCATCATGGCAACAATGACAATCATGATAATGATAAAAATATTTATTAATTGATTAAAACAAAATAATTATTAAAGAGTCGTTACAATAACACTGACAATTATGATAATGATAAAAAGATTCATTAATTGAAAAAAAATTATCAAAAAACCGTCAAAGCAACATTCACAAATAAATTCTAAATTTATTCTTAGGATATTTATACTAATTAATTATTTTTTAAATATGATTAAAATTTTATTTTAGGATTAAAGAGCCATCATAGTAATATTAAATCCAATTAAATTATTTTTAAAGCTAAACAAATTATCAAAACTAAAATGACTCAGACTATTAATACATATTATGGATTTTCATCTTCTCGAAAATTTATTAAAATTAAGGATAAGTCATAATAACCAAATCTATTTAAAATTCTAACCAAAGCAATCAAGTAGGATATCAAGATAAAATATCAAATGCAACCAACTAAATAGGATAAGACAAAACAAGAGATCAAGATATATATGATCAAAATTTATTTCAGCATCAGAGAGCCATCACGGCAACAACAATCTGAATAAAATTACCTTCCAAGTCAAACAACTTGTTACAGTTAAAGTGACTCAAATTATTAAAGTTATTATTATTTTCTCTTTGCCGAAAACTTCATAAAATTTATTAAAAGTTAGGATAAACCATGAATCAAAATGATATAATCAAACAAATAGGATTTCAAAGTATAACATCCCCACCTAAGTAAATATGAATTATAAAAACCCTAATTAATCATAATGGTCGTTTTATCATTTATTATTATTTCTTGCTTTGTTTAATTATTATCATTTTGTTTTGCTATTTAAATTAAAGAGAATACTGGAAACTATCTTGGTGAAATTAGAAACAATTGAAATATCTGAGGAAATACTGAAAACTATACAATGGTAATTTAGTAATTTTGGAGCTATGAGTAAGGGCATTTTTATCCAATGAAAAAATTAAAAAGCAAAAATTAGCCAAATTGATCACTTAATTTATTAATTAGCTTCTAACACTTTTTAATTGAAATAAGTAAAAATTAGCATAATTTAACCAATCAAAATGTGCCATTTGGATGGTTCACATCTGTAAGCATGTGATTGGCCAAGAGTGAGCTAATAGAAATGTGACAAGTGGAAGCAAATTATTGGTCAAGAGCAAGCCATCATGACTTGTTTAGGGGAACTAAACTAGGACTATTCAATTACTCCCATTTGGTTCTATTTGAACCAAACTAGTTATAAACCAACTAGAAGCCATCATTACATGGATTGGGCCTCATAATATGCCCAGTCAATTAGGCCTAAAATACTTGTACAATACATAATATTTTATGAAAATTTCATTGAAAGAATAATAAAAATTACAAAATTAATTAAATGTACCTTAAACAGTATATAAGATGGCACAAAATGATACACTAACTTCCTTTGGCTTGAAAGGATGTTCAAGATAAAACATGTCATTACAATTGACTCCTATAAGTCATTACAATAAAAGTGAAAATCATTAAAATATTATTACTCAAAAAAACTCTTTAAACGATTAAAACACTTCAAATCAAATTAATTAAAGATAATAAAAGAGTATACAATTAAATCCTATGGACCTAGTTAGTGTCGAAGATGGCACAAGACCACAAAATTGACTCCGCCAACTATTGTGCATATTATTATCAAAGTCACTAGTCGAAATTGTTAATTTCCAATGATTAATGGGAAAGTAATTAAAAAAAGAAATAATAAAACAAATGAGGCAAGGTATAAATCAAAGAACTTGATTGGAACGAAAGTAAGCCCAAATATAAAATAACTATGATATAAATTCGAAAAGAATAATAAGATGTTAAAATTAAATAAACCAAAAATTCAAAATGGGATCATTCAAAAAATACAAACTATTATGGAAGTGGAGGACCTACAAAATAGAGAAAAAAAGACTCCGATGCTTAATTAGTTGATCGTAGTAGAGAGAGAGGTCTCTTCATTACAGTTGATAACCATCTCAATAGGTAGGTGTTCTAGTAGAATTTGAAGTCATCTGATGAGAATAATATTTACGATTGTTAATAGTTATGATAGGGACTGATGCTTTTAGAAGCTTTCTAGATGCTAGGGCTGCATAATTACCCTTAGCCAATTAGTCCAAAAATATTTGTGTAATGCATAATATATTATGAAAATTTCATTTAAAGAATAATTAGAATTATGATACTAATTAAATGTATCTTAAACAGTATATAAGATATCAGAAAATCATACAATAACTTCCTTTGGTCCAAAAGGATGTCAAAGATAAAACATGTCATATACAATTGACTCCTATAGGTCATTTATAGGAGAAGGGAAAATTATTGAAAGATTATTACTCAAAAAATTTTATTAGAAGATTAACACACTTCAAATCGAACTAATTAAAGATAATACAAGACTATACAATTAAATCCTGTATATGGATGTAGTGTTGAAGATGGAAAAAGGCCATTAAATCGACTCCACCAACTATCGTGTGCATTATTACCAAATCTAGTAGCCAAAAATGTTCATTTAATATGATTTATAGGAAAGTTATTAAAAGAAAAAAGGAATAATAAAACAAATGAGACAAGGTATAAATCAAAGAACAAGATTGAAAAGAAAGTACATTCAAATAGAAAGTAACTATGACATAAATTTCAAAAATATAATAAGACGTTAAAATTAAATAAACCAAGAAGTCAAAATGAGATGATTCGAAACATGCAAACAATTATGGAAGAGGAGGACCCACAAAATAGAGAAAAAATGACTCTGACGCTCAAGTCAGAATGTGACTAACTCAGAACAGAGTAGTAACTTGTTAGATATTGTTCGTAAATTTGTTGATTGTACTGGGGGCTAGGCCCCAATATAGAGGACACGGAGAGGTCTCTTCATTGTAGTGAATAACCTTCTCTTATAGATATGTGTTCTAGTAGAATTCGAAATCATCATATAAGGGTAATATTTATGAATACTAATTGTTACGATAAAGACAGATATTGTTAGTGTCTTTCTAGATGCCGAGCCACATAATTAACCTAGCTAAGTGGGCCAAAAATATTCATACAATATATAATATGTTAAGAAAATTTCATTGAATGTTTAATTAGAATGGTGAAACATATTAAATGTACCTTAAACAATATATAACATGCCACAAAATCATACAATAACTTCCTTTGGTTCGAAAGGATGTCGAAGATACAATATGTCATATACAATGGACCCTGTATGTCACTAGACGAAAAACGAAAATTATTAAAAGATTATTACTCAAAAAAACTTATTAAAAGATTAAAACACTTCATATCGAACTAATTAAACATAGCACAAGACTATACAAATTAAATCCTATGGATATAGTTAGTATCAAAGATGGCACAAGACCAAAAAATCAACTCCGCCAACTATCGTGCATAGTATTATTAAAGCTACCGGCCGAAACTGTTAATTTTCGATGGTTTGTTGGAAAGTTATTAAAAAATAGAAATAATAAAACAAATGAGACAAGCTATAAATCAAAGAACATGACCAGAAAGAAAGTAATTCAAAATATAAGATAACTGTGATATAAATTTGAAAAAAAAAGAGATGTTAAAATTTATTAAACCAAGAAGTCAAAATGAGATGATTCAAAAGATACAAAATGTTATGGAAGTAGAGGACCTACAAGATAGAGGAAAAAAGACTTCGATACTTAATTAGTTGATCATACCTGGGGGGTTTAGCCCCATTTAAAGGATAAGGAGGTCTTTTCATTGTAGTTGATAACCTTCTCTTATACATATGTGTTCTAGTACAATTCGAACTCATCTGATAAGGATAATATTTTTGATTATTAATAGTTATGAAAGGGACAGATGTTGTTAGAGTGTTTCTAGATGCTGGACCGCATAATTAGCCTGGCAATTAGGCCTAAAATATTCATACAATACACAATATTTTATTAAATTTCATTGAAAAATAATTAGAATTGCGAAACAAATTAAATTTACCTTAAACAGTATGTATGGTGTCACAAAATTACACTATAACTTCCTTTAGTCCAAAGGAGTCGAAGAATTAGGGACTTTCAACTTTTGTCATGTATTTCTAATTAGTGAATTATGCAGGCTACATTTACTTTTGAAATGGCTTTGTTGAAGTCACAATAGAGATAGATGAGATTGGCTTTTGTCATGATATTTCTGTTATTCTGATTGTGTATATCCACATTTCTAATTGTATTATTTGTAATGTATAATTGGTTCTTGCTTTATTGTCTTATCTATATGTTTATATATGTGGCAAGGTGCTTTGTATTCTTTAGAATAAATAAATAAAAAAATTAAAAAATGTTGCCAATAGTTTCTACTTACACTATTTTAGGTTTTTTGTTCATTGACCCGTGTCTCGACCCGTTCTTAGCCTGGCCCAATGTAGACCCAAGCTTTATCAAGCCACGTCAAGTTTAGGGCTGGGCCTGGGCCGAGAAAAATGGCCCAATGTAATTTTTGGCCAGGATCGGGGCAAAGCCAACCAGGCCCATAAGCATCCCTATCACCCATGGAACAAATGCCTGTTTGAGGTACTCTACATATGTCAATACCTCAAAATGCTAATGGTCAAGATCATGATTTTTTTTTGTTATACTTTATTATTTTTTGAAAGTTCTAATTTGTTAAGTAGTTATACTAAGGTAAGCTTCCATAAATTCCTTAGATTCAACATTAAAAAAAATTAGAAACACATTTAGAAGTCTAAAAATAAATTTACTAAGCCATGTATAGGAATTAGAAATCTTTTATTGCAATATAAAAAATATGTAAAGGTATACAAAATCAATTATAAAAGTCTTATATATTTAGAGAAATTTTTATGCAGGCTTATGTATATACATAAATACTTAAATTAACATTAAACATGTATAAAGTTTTATAAGTCATATTTTATAAATGCACCTATATCTAAGGAGTTGATTACACATATTTAATATTAATTTAAATACTTATGTGGATGCATACATATCTAAGAATTTCTCTACACATTAGAAATGGAATTTTGCTTGGCTAGCTTTTGTTTTCTTAATTTAATTTCATGTCACAAAACGAATTTAAATTGAAGTTAGATTTCATCTCGAGAAAACAAAAATTTGATGTTTTAGATCTACTCGAATAAAAATTTATGGTCACATTTAAATATATTTAATGCGCAATCCATTGAACAAAATGCCACTACATTGAATATGGAGTATATATGACCTTTGCACCACGACTATTTCATTAACCGAGGAGTAGCTTCGCTTGCACTCCAATGTCTGATTAGCAAGAACTAAAAGCTATGTTTTAATTTTTAAATTAACAAGTTGTCATCGAACATATAAATTATCTCATGATTTTTTTTGGTACGTTCCATCAATATTAGTCAAGCTTTTTTGTTAAAATAAATTTCATTGAAATGAAAAGACAATACAATAAATTTGCTACTTCTTTATGTGTATATTAATTTTCTTAATTAATTAATTATTCAGCTAGCAAGACTCCACTTAAGTCTTTTGATTTTTTATGTGACACATATTTCTGCATATTATTTAATTTGCATTAAATATGTAAAAAAAAAAGCTTTTTTTTTAAATGAGAAGCGCATTTTTAGTTGTTTAAGTGTACCTCAATTACATAAGGTTGTTTGGGTATTCCTTAAACCCTTTTTTATTTGCTTGCGGCAAAGTTGAATACAGCACAGGCAATGAAGGCATGCAGTTGCCTCTTGCCTGTTTCATACCTGGATTTGGACCCCTGCACGGCCTTATTTATACTTGAAGATCATTTGGAAAGGAACTCTCATGGCTAGTTCCACGAGCACAAGCCAGAGCCAACCTTAAGATATCATGTTCTCCATCTACCCAAACCAAACCCTCTTTTGGTAGGTTCACAGAGACACCATAACAGATTATGCAGGCCAAGAAAGGCCCAAGCCAGAAAACCCAATGCCCGTTCCACAATGAGCCTCCATGAAGCAATGCTGGGCCTAAGCATCTTGCTTTGTTCCGGCCCACACCCGAATGACCAGCCTTCCCAGTTACAGTTATGGACACAAACCGCCAGTGCCATGGCTCCTGCAACCACCATGCATACCATGGGCAAGCCCAATTCCTTGCACCTTTTCTTGTCAAACGCCAATGTGACACCCACGAAGAGTACCACAAACGTGCAAGAAAATTCCAATAACAAAGCATCTTGCGGCTTTAAGCCCCGAGTTTGCTCCTTTGCCACTAATGGCACAGCCTCCCAAGGAGTATTTATCTGCTAATTGTTGCTCCATCACACGCTTAATTATAAGGAAACCAACTATTGAGCCAATGCATTGTGCTAACACGTAAATGAGGACACGAGCAAGGGTCACAACACCCTTTAGAGCGGCGATGCATGTGAAAAGTGGGCTCATATGGCCCCTAGATAGAGGAACTGTGACTAAGAGGAACAAGAAGGCTATAATGAAGACTGCAAAGGGAACAAGAAGCTTAGGATTGACGTCATGCGAGTCCAAGCATGCAATGATGGAAGTCGTCAGGGTGAACATTAGAGAGGCACTTGCCACCAACTCTGTCAAAGCTGCCTTCCATGTCTGAAGGAAGAAAATTGAAAAAAGAAAGTTATTCTTTCTTACTCTTCGGCTTTTTTTTTTTTGGTCAAACTTCTTACTCTTCGTTAAGTGATCAGAAGTTGAACAACTCTTCCTTGCATACGCAGGGTTATCAATTCGGGCCAGCGAGAACATTTGAGCTAGCCCGTTTTTATGTACTCTATGAATTGTTTTTATATACTTTTTAAGTAATTTTATTTTCTTTTATAATGTATACAATTATGTTATTATACAATACAAACATTGTATTTTAGTAACTAATATAAAGTTATAACGTAACAATTATTAATTAATAGTATCATAAAGTAGCTATTATATATTCACATACATAATTAGTTATACTAGCATCTAAATTATTAAATGAATGAATAGTTGTCACCTAAAAAATATCACTTTTATGACAAAACAAAATGAAAAAATAAAACACTTTCAAGCCACTTTAAATTTGGGCTTAGCCAAAAAAAAGAGAGAAATAATGGGTTGAGAAAAAAAAGAGAAAGAGGAGTCAATGAATTAAAAAAAGGAGGAGGAGAAATAATGACCTAGAAAAAAAGGAGAAGATAGATAATAAAACATCTTCAATACTCTTTAATTTTTAATTTTTAAAAATTAAAAAATAAGACATTCTTGTCCAAATAAAAAGATAGAACTTATTAATATTCATTGTATAAAAAATAACGAGAGAACGTTAGCTATCCCATATATATGGATAGAAATCACTTAATCTAAGAGTAAGTCCTCCATAGAATAATTTTTTATAAATGTTAAATATTTGTCAATCAATCGTTGACGTGAAGGTTCTCATCAAGTAAATCAAATTTATAAAATTTCATAAAATTTTATAATAAATAAACATTTCATCTAACTACTTTATTTTATGTATAATACGTTTTTCAAAATATAAATAAAATGTTAACTATTGAATGTTAAATTTTTTTTAAATTTGATATGTATGATTATCGTAATTATATCATATAATTCAATAATTAGATTGATTAAATTCACATTGTACCAAAAGTTATTCAATGTTGTAAATATACAAAACTTATTCTTAGAGTGAATGGATGCATATATATATATATATATATATATATATATATATATATAGTGAGTAGATGATTTCTCCAAATAACAATATGCCATTTACGTTGTAAGAGTTTTCTAACTAGTCTTGAACTTTGTGCAACATCGCTTTAACCATTTGCTGCAGGCAGTGAGAGCTGAGCTGCAGAAGTTGTCAAAAACTAGAATCTGGTTCTCGCTTGTTTAGAAGTCATGTAATGCAATATTGTTATGAAATTGTTAGTTCGGCATTGTCACTTTTTAGTTTTTACATCATTTTCTTGCACAAGGATATATTGGTCTGGTCTTTGTATAGGATCCATTTCATCTTTGGACTAACCCTGTGTAAGTAATGAACGTGGAGTAAAGTAATGTAGAAAAGGTGATGCAAAATTATCACTGCTCATGTTAAATGCATTAAAGAAGCAGTAATGATTTTTATACATCGAAACTTTGGTGTAATTAATGTCCAAACCATTCTAATTCTTGCATAAAAATGGGTTCATTTTTCTATATTGTAGACCCAGACGTTCATAGATTCCATGCAAGAACTAACACTAATGCTTTATGTAGAAGAGTGATATAAAAGTCGTGTAGTAAACTTTGATATTCAAATAATATGGCTCTTCATATTACTCCTACAATCTAATATGGACTTTGCTAGGCCTAACCATGCTTTCAAGGACTTTTTGTCGTGTTTGTAGCAATTACAGCAATTAAAAGGCAGAGAGTAGTTGAGCACCAACAGTTGAAGAAATTGATCATATTGCAGCTAGAAGCTGACTAAGATGAATCTATGAAAACAGAGAAAGAACATAGAATGACTGAAACATGTGCTTAATTACCTCTGGTCCGAATATTTCATGTGCACCAATGGAAGCAAGAAGCTTTGGTCTTAAAGAGTTCTTGCCCACCAAACAGCTTTCGTTGCAAGTCTGAACAGACCTCGCAAGTTGTTCATCCACTACTTGGGAGTTAGCTGAATCCATGTGGCCTGGCCTGGATTTCAAGAAAAGGAAAGGGATGGCTGGATTCTATTTATAGAACCAATTTTTCGAAGTAGATAAGGTTCTTTATTTGACCTGTGTGATTGATGCTAATGTTAGCCACCCTCGAGAGTGTGTAGAAGCCAAAATATTTTTCTTTTTTTGGGTTTTCAGGGGCCCCTATTGGGACCTAAAAGGAAATGGGATGTGGGAGATCGAAGTCCCCACTATCAGCATATCCCCTGGTTTGTACCATGTGATCGAGCTGAGGCTCGCTGGTAGACACCAAAATAAGTTTTGCTTGTAGTTACAAGTTTCGGGGGCGGCATATTTGGTGGCGGTGGCCTAAAGTCAAATCATAAAGGTATTTTTTTTTATTAAAATATCATACAATTTTTTTTTAATTTTTATGTTTTTTTAAATGTAAAATAGTAAATTAAACTTTTGATAATTTATTGAATATAATTATTAAAGTTGATTGCCAAGAATATCACAAAATTACTTTAATATGCAAGATATGTAAATGAGTCTTATTTAGAGGAAATGTAAAAAATGAGGGAATGAAAAGACTTGATCTTATAAAAAAAAATTAACTGTTTGAAAAATTATTAAAATTTGAGTGTGAATGAAAAATAATTTATAGAGATAAATAAATAAAAAATAAAAAGCAAGTTTTATATATATATATATTTAGTAGGTAGTGGTTGGCTAAGTAGAAAGAGAAAAAATATAGCCTAAAAGAGATTAATTAATCATTAAACTAAAAAAGTGAAAGAGTATTTGTGACTTTTCATTAATTATATTGACTGCTATTAATAAGTAACTTCATAGATATATTTTATTTTTATTACTAAAAAATATGTATTATTTTTTTAAAATTATATAAAATATAATTAGTATAACATTAGGAAAAATACGAGGCCTAAAGCCATTCCTTTAGCTGCCTCTCCCTCCACCCGGCCCTGGTTACAAGTCACGTACCTAGCTCAAATTTAGTAGTTGTTTTCCCGGCCCTGGTTAATTGTTGTTGTCTAAAGGGGTGCTTCCCAAATTAAAAAAATTAGATAATTAAGTACAATAGATCCTGTTTTAAAATCTTAAGTGTTTAGTAAATCTTAAAATTAAAAAAAGTTAGTTCTTGTCTAATTTATTTTTAAACTAAAACTAGTTCAGAAAAAAAAAAATCAATGTAAAGTTTGTTTTATTGTGAAACAAATTTATTGGTGACTCCTAGCAATGTTTTCTGTTACTTTTTTTAATATTTAATTTAAAAGTTTTCTTATCATATTTGGTTCTTCTCTCCATTTTAAAATTTTTAAATTTGTTTATGACTTCAAATTTGATATTAAAATTGGACTAAGATAAATCTTAATCAAACTAAGAATAAATTAAAATTAATTATAAAATATTTTAAATTTATATAACTAGTTTATATTAAATAATTTTAAATTAATTTTAAAGGTTTTTCAATTACCCTAATTTTCTCTCTTTCAATTTTCTCTCTGCCATCCAAAAGTCCAAGACACACGTGCAATATGATTTTTTTTTTTTGGTACACACGTGAAATATGATTTGACACAAAAGAGTAAGACAAACACAACGTTAAATGTTTGAGCTTTGCTGTAAGAATATTCACCGCACACAAATAAGGAATACGATTTCTAGTAGTTCTCCGCCCCTTTCCCTGTGAATAAAGCCGAAAAAAAATCCAAATCTTGGACCTATGTAATCCCCGGCCTGCAATGAACTATTCAAAAGTAAACTAGCATGTACATGTATTTATACGTGAAATTATTCTTGTATTCATATTTCTTTATACAATTATTTAAACTGATTTGTTAAATATTTATTTGTAGTTAGTTTTATTTTTTAGACTTTAAACATTTATTATAAAAATATAATAAATAGTTACTTGCCAAATCATCTTAAATATTTATATCTTAAAAAATCTACTTAATTCTTTTGATTTTATATTACACATATTTCTGCATATTATTTAATTTGCACTGAATATGTACAAAAAGGCTTTTTTTTTTAATGAGAAGTACATTTTTGAGTTGTTTAACTGTACCCAATTACTCCCGTTATAATAAAGACAACCAAAATTAGAAGGAAGGAGAGTATTCCTTAAACCATCTTTTATTTGTATGCAGTGAAAATTTTTAAATACATTTAATATAAGATAAATTTTTTATATTATATGTATGTCATATTAATTATGTAAATTATTATTAGATCACATTATAAAAAATAAAAATAATAACATAACTGATGATAAATAATCTAATATAAAAAATATTATCTTACCTCAAATGTTCCTAAGAATCTTTTGCATGCGATACAGTTGAATACAGCATAGGCAATGAAGGCATGTACTTGCCTCTTGCCTGTTTCATACCTTGATTTGGACCCCTGCACTGCCTTATTTACACTTGAAGATCATTTGGAAAGGGACCGTCATTGCCAGCCCCGCAAGCACAAGCCAGAGCCAAGTTCAAAATATCATATTCTCCATCTACCCAAACCAAACCCTCCTTGGGCAGGTTCACTGAGACACCATAATAGATTATGCAGGCCAAGAAAGGCCCAAGCCAGAAAACCCAGTGCCCCTTCCACAGTGGGCCTCCATGAAGCAATGCTGGGCCTAAACATCTTGCTGGGTTCAAGGCCCACACCCGCATAACCAGCCTTCCCAGTTACAGTTATGGACACAAACACTGCCAGTGCCATGGCACCTGCAACCACCATACATACCATTGGCAAGCCCAATTCCTTGCACCTTTTCTTGTCAAATGCCAATGTGACACCCACGAAGAGTACAACAAATGTGCATGAAAATTCCAATAACAAAGCCTCTTGCGGCTTTAAACCCGAGTTTGCTCCTTTGCCACTAATGGCACAGCCTCCCAAGGAGTATTTATCTGCTAATTGTTGCTCCATCACACGCTTAATTATAAGGAAGCCAACTATTGAGCCAATGCATTGTGCTAACACGTAAATGAGGGCACGAGCAAGGGTCACAACACCCTTTAGAGCGGCGATGAATGTGAAAACTGGGCTCATGTGGCCCCCAGATAGAGGAACTGTGACTATGAGGAACAAGAAGGCTATAACGAAGACTGCAAAGGGAACAAGAAGCTTAGGATTGACCTCATGCGAGTCCAAGCATGCAACGATGGAAATCGTCAGGGTGAACATTAGAGAGGCACTTGCCACTAACTCTGTCAAAGCTGCCTTCCACGTCTGAAAATAGAAAATTTAGAAAGAAAGTTATTCTTTCTTACTCCTAGTGATCAGAAATTGAACTCTTTCTTGCTTGCATATGCAGGGCTGTCTAGGTTCGAGTGCTAACCAATTTTTTTAAAATTTTTTTTGTGATGAATCATGAAATATATCATTTTTTATAATGTTTTAAAAAATTATTAAAATTAATTTTATAAATTATTTTTATGTATTCTTTAATTAATTTTTTTTATAAAATATACAAAGAACATAAACATTGTAATTAATAACTAATATAAAATTATAACGTAACAATTGATAATTGATAGTGTTATAAAATAATTATTATATATTTATATATATAATTAATAATACTATCGTCATTATTAAATTAGAACAAAGTTAGCATAAAAAAATCACTTTTATGGCCAAAAATTAAAAAGAATACTTTCGAGTCATTGGGTCATTTCACTTCAGACCACTTTAAAGCCAGGTTGGGTCCAATCAAAGAAGAGAGAAATAATGAGTACTTAGAAAAAAGAGGAAGGGAGAGATAATGAATGAAAAAAAAAATAAATAATGATTGAAAAAAGAAAAGAAAGAGAAAAGATTAATAAAATATTTTAAATAATTTTAAAATTTTTATTTTTAATATTTTTTTAGTAAGGAAGATAAAAATAGAAGATAAAATTTTCATAAATGATACAAATTTTATTCATAAAAATTTTATCATATTTTTATTTCCATACTAAACATATACTTAAATACAAAAAAAAAGGCATTCTTATTCAAATAAAAAGACAGAACTTGTTAATATTCTCGTATTGTTATTTACATTGGTGAATGTGAACAATCCTATATATATATATATATATATATATTTGCCTTTGGATTTTTATGCTAGTATTAACCACTTTAGAGCGCGTAGATGATTACTCCAAATAACAACATGCCACTTACTCTAAATAATATTGCTTATATTCTGAACCTTTTTGTCGTGTTTGTAGGCAATTACAGCAATAAAAAAGCTGGGTAGTTGAGCACCATCATTTGAAGAAATTTATCATATTGCAGCTAGAAGCTGACTAAGATGAATCTATGAGGACACAGAAAGAACATAGAATGACTGAAACTTGTTTTAATTACCTCTCGTCTGAAAAATTCATGTGCACCAATGGATGCAAGAAGACTCGGCCTCGAATAGTTCTTGCCCAGCAAACAGCTTTCATCGCAAGGCTGAACTGACCTCGGAAGTTGTTCTTCCACTATCTTGGGGTTAGCTGAATTCATGTGGCCTGCCCTGGATTTCAAGAAAAGCGAAGGGATGGCTGCATTCTATTTATAGAACCACTTTTCGAAGCAGATAAGAAATTTATTCGGCTTCTGCGATTGATGCCAATGTTAGCCACCCTTTAAGTGTATAGATGAATCCTCTCCCCTTCAAAATAAGTATTCTTTTGATAAAAATGTTTTAATTTATATTAAGAATCTTTATCAAGAATTAAAACAATATTAATTATTTATTTTTTAATTTTATTTTTATGATAATAATGTGTAACAATTAGTACTGTAAGTATGAAATATTTAATTGTTCTAAATTGAGTAAAAATAATTTAACAAAAAAATTTATAATTAAAGTTTATTTTATTTTTCTTTTCAAATTTTGTTAATTTGTGCTCTTAAAATATTTATTATTTTTATCAAATTAATTTAAATATTTAAAAAATATGTTAAATATATTTTAAAATTTTGAAATATTAAATGCTTATATTTTTATTTAATAATTTTTCTTAATTTTTGTGTCCTTTTACCAAAAGGAAAATTAATAGAGAAAATAAGTACTGATAACAATATGCCATCTACGGCGCTTAGGCCAGCATTTGAAGGCGGTTAGAGCTGAGCTATAGATGCCAACGTAAGTCTTGGTTGTAGTTACGAGTCACGTACTTAGCACAACAACGTTAATTGTCGTTGTGTGCATTAATTTGGGCTGATTGGACAGTGTAACCGGCGTGAATGTCTAAGACCCGCGTGGAATGTGTGACTTGAGACAAGGAATAAGACACACACAATGTTAATTGTTTAAGCTTTATTGCAAGAATATTCACCCCACCCAAAACGAGGAATATGATATCTAGTTCTCCCCACCTTTCCCACATAACAAAGCCAATTCTTGGACCCAGTTAATACCTCCAATGAAGTATTCAGAAGTAAACTATTCTCAACTTAATCTGTCTTGTCTGGGACTTCTTTCGATTACTTTTATGTATTGTATATAAAAAAAGTTATTTAATAATATTTATTATTTAAAAATTTTAAAAATATTAATTAATTTTTTAACTTTTATTATTATTTTTTAATAAAAAAAATTAATAAAAAAAGTTAAAATTAATAAATTAATAAATTAAAAAATAATAATTTGATTATTTTAAATTATATTTTTTTTATAATTAATATTATTTAATAATTTTTTTAATTTTTATGTAAAAACATTAAATAACAAAAAAAAATGAATAAAGTATTTATTAATAGTTAATTTTATTTTTAGACTTTAAACCATTATTATACAAAATAATAAATAATAACTACTTCATAAATTATCTTCAATATTAATATTTTAAAAAAATTAAAATACCATAATAACACATATATTTAGTAAAATCACAAAGTATCTCCACAACATTCAAGCATGGGACTAATCTCTGCTCAATTCTCATCTTGAGCACAAGGTGCTTCCGCCCACATGGAACTCATTTGACACTATATATATATATATATATTAAAGAGTTCGTAATCGTCCTCTAAAACAATCATTTTATAAGTTGAAATTATTATTTGTTATATTAAAAATATTTATATTCATATATTTTATTTCTCTATGTTAACTATATAAGTAATATAATTTGGAATAAAATTAAGTATAACATTCTAACTATGTTTTGTTTAATTCTTCAACGCAAACGGACATTTGTCCAAAGAATACATTTTTGCTCTCAGTAAAAGCACATTAAATTTTGTGCAATCAGGATTGGTTTTACCTGTTATTTAAGGTTTTTATATAAAAATTAATAAAATTATTAAATTATTTTAATTATAGAGAAATATAATTTAAAATAATTAAATTATCTTTTTTTTTACTTTATTATTTTTTTTAATTTCACTTATTCTACTAATTTTTTCTATTAAAAGATAAGAATAAAATTAAAAAAATTAATTAATGTTTATTTTAATATTATCAAATGACAAATATTGATAGATAAAAAAATTTTTCTTATACGATAAATAAAAGTAGACAGAGAAAGTATTTAAACCAAACATGTAGTCTAAATATAATTTTAAATTTCATTTTTAACAATATCTTTGGATAATTATTATTCAGGTAATATTAATAATAATAATAAAAGTTTATTCAATTATGATGATTATTCTGTTAATAGTTTTATTATCTTATTTTTTAAGTAAAATAATCCTATTTTTTAGTGGTAATTATTATTATGTGATGATGTTGAAACTGTATATAAAGTAAGGAAAATAAATATATTTTTTTATATAAAAATGGATGTAGAGTGTAAGAATTGTATATAAAATAAAAAAATACATGTTAAATTTCTTAAATAAAAAGAGTATCAAATATAATAAACATTAATTATTCCTATTTTTTAAAAGAATAACCAAAAATTTTATTTGTAATTATTTTTTTATTCAAAAAATATTTTTAAAAAATAAATACAACAATAAAATTATTATGATATATCAAACAACACTAAACAATAATTCTCCAATCTTATTTCATTTAAATTCGTGTAAGTACGCACTTGGGTTTTACTGTCTTATTATAAATATATGGAAAATAATTTATGCACGCTATTTATGTATATCATCCCTTACATATAAAAAATATGCGTTGAAACATGTGTTTATTTTATTTTATTATTTAAAAAAAATAATGTAAAGAAAATGTAATAAAAATGGTATACAAATAACAACATTATAAATATATATAGCTATGCTGGTTTTTTTCTTTTCCCGATTCATTCAAAGCCATTGCATTCAATTTAGAGGGCATATTTTAGGTACATGCTCAACAGAGCATCACCTCGCAAGAGGACAAGTTCTTACTGCTGAAGTTAAGCGATGAGAAATTTTGTTTTTTGTTTCATTCGTTCGTTTTTTTGGTTTTTGTCATCTCTGCAATTACAAAGATTGCCGTATGCATAAGCACCTTTCCATTGAAATGTTAGCCCAGAATCGCTTTTTTCATTACGTGGCATCTTGAATATAATTTTTAACATTACTATGGGGCTAGCTTTTAGTTATGGTCAACAGACTATAGCAAACATAACCCTCTAGTCTGCAATTGTATGTTTCTTTGCTTAAAGGAAGAACAGTGCTGTAATAATGAATAATCTAGGCAAAGCCTAAAGCAAAAATTTTCATTGTGTGTGCTATAGCTCAAAACAGGCGTTAGTACACAACTTTGGCAGGAATTATGGACTTTATATTCATTTTCATCCTCAACATCCCGGGAAAGTCATATTGAGACGGTGAACCTATTTGATTCTTGTTTGTAGACCTGCCTTCTCAGAAAACAACGAGTTTATTATGTTATTATAGGGATATGTGCACAACGAAGACGAACTGCTGAAAAATTAGCAAACGAAATTTCAAAATTTCCAAACAACCTGGTCAATGATCCACACTGTATATGAAGTTGCTCTGCACATTACTGATCCAGGCATTTTGAGTTGATTATCGACACTAAATAATTAAAGTTTCATTTTTTTTTGGTACAATAAAGTTTCATTTTTTTTTGGTACAATAAAGTTTCATTATTTTGATGAAGCACAACTGGAATCTCGCACGAATGTTATCTATAAGGGTGACCCGTGACCCTTCAAAACTACCATCAATATCGTCATGTAGATGAACCTGGTTGAAAGCTAGCATGGGTATGGGCTAACAATGAAAGTGATCAGGTCAATGTGCAGAGCCTTTGCAACATATCAAGGGAATTGCTCATCAAATAAGTCTTAACGCTCTGCTTCCTCCTTGCAACTTCGGCTTCTGGGTCTCCCTGGATATGCCCAAACCCTTCTTACCAGGAAATGGGGCTCTCTTAAACTCATTTAACAGCGATTTATGCACAATTCGATCGCCCTTCGTTAACACAGTCACACCCAGACCATCTGGATCCTGCAGAATCGGGTTATGCTGCGGATTCAAGACCTCCAAATTGGACTTCAACATCTTGTCCTTCCTCAAAAAGTCACTTTTTTTGTCGAACCAAGTGCCCCAACCTTCCCGCAAGGGCGAAACTCTCCTACCCATTTTCAACAAGAGCGCATCCTCTATCCCCGTCACCTGGATAGCCTTCCTCCTCACCTGCTCGTCCACCGGCACATCGTCAGAGCCAAACGCGGCCTTGCTGCGATCCTCCACTGCCCCGGACCCCATAAAGATCCCAACTTGGCCATCGTCCCATTCCTCCATCGAACGTCTGCTGAAGGCCCTCCTGATGACCCCACCGACATGATAGAAGAAATACCCAGAAACCTTAATTTGATCGAATGGCTCGTCTTCTTCTTCCACGTCCATGGTCCTCAGATCATCGTCCTCCTGTTGCTGTTTTTCGACGATGTCGAGAGCGTCGATCGTGTCCTCGCCGCCCGAGGTCTCGTCGTTGACGGAATCTGAAAGGAGGGAGTCGTAGTTGACCTCGTGAGAGGGGCGGTGATGGTGAAAGCGAGGATGAGGGTGAGAGAGGTGAGTGTGAACGAGAGACACCGAAAGCAAGAGAAGAAGGGCCGAAGCGGCGGCGCAGATGAAGGCACCGTAACGGGGGTGGCGCCGGGATCGGAGATTTCCCAGCATTTTGGGTTCTCTGTTGATCGGAATTTGCAGAGGCAAGGTAAACGGAGAGAGTGCAGGCTTCCAATTCGCTTAAACTGAATAACTAACGCCGTTCTAGAAGTGGACCCGGGCCTTTCCATAGGCTCCTGATAAAAAAATCGGGTCGACCCTATTTCAACCCGAAGTCATAAAAATACAATTTCATCAGGATTACGTCAATATATGGCTCCTCGTGGCGACCAATCACACTCTCCGGAGGAAGCCATGGTTGCCGAAGCTCAGAAGCGACCCATTTCCAACTTGGTCTTCGTCATTGGTAACGTATCCCCTATACGATGTTGTATTTGGGTGTGTGTGTGTGTGTGTGTTTGTTTTTGTTTTTTTTTTCCATTGTTCTCTTTAAGTTTGTTTTTTGACGATGTTCATTTGGAATAACAGCTATGCAGACTGAGGCGCTTCCTGTTGTGAATAAGTTCGGGCTCACTGAGGCCCCTGACTCTGTGTGGGGGTCTTGTCTCTGTTCTTTCCCTGCTTTGGTCGTGTCTTATACAACGCTTGTAAACTACTATAATGGTGCAGGTTTCCGCAAGGAGTTCCTTGGGTCCGTTATCATGGTACATACAAAAATCTCAATATAAATTTGATTTGGCCTGGAAAAGATCCAGCTTTGGGTAAGCGTTTATGTTCTTTCCAGTTTATTTCCTACTAGTCAAAACACAAAGGCAAAGGCATATTAGCAAACAGGGTCCATTTACCTTTTGATTCTTAAAGATTAAGACAAAAGTGCAGCTTATCAAGGATCAACATTCTTAATTAAGCTAGGATGTATTAATTTTTTTGGAAGAAATGTTATAAGCCGGGAATATATATTGGGTTGCCAACCTAAAAAGTAAAAAAACGAGGGCACCTCTAATCTGATTCTACCTACCTCATCAGGTTTGTGCCCATTTAATTTTCTGAACTCTATCAAGTCTAGACTCTCATTATTTCCAGATCGTGTTATATGGGCCTGTGCATTAGCATGGATGTCTGTTAGCATGAATATCTAACATGATCCCCACAACACATGTCCGTAAGGAAGTTAGAGAGTGGAAGTAGCAATTTTGTTAGCAAATTTTCATTTGTTTAGTTCCACACCCATTTCTTTCAGGGGTTGATAATGTTGGCACAGTATCATCTTCTCTTGTAACATATGCTGCTATTCAAGCATTACAGCCAGACTTGATCATAAATGCTGGCACTGCTGGTGGCTTCAAGTTAGGCACTATCTTCCCCTCTCTTTCCTGGCAATAGTGTTATATTGCTGGTTTTCTGCTTTTGTACTCCAAACTGTCTTCATGTTGTTTTATGCCTTGGTTTCTACCTAATTTAGCTAGCTTTGTTCCTGTTTTTTTGTTAAATTGTATCCCCTGTTCATTTTGTAGTAATTGATGTTAATGACCTGATATAATATTTTTCCTTTTGTTTGAGCTTTTAAAATCTGCATTTGCCTGTGATGGATAGAGTTGCACACTATTTTTATAATAGGCTTTATTTTCAATGTACCAGTGGTGGAGTTTAATATTTTATAAAAATTCACAAAAAAAAAAAAAAAACCCTCTATGACTCTGTAGTCAATGTTAAAAATGTTTTTGTAATTAACTTGATAAAACCAATTAAACTAAAAGCATTATTTATAATCAATCTTGAATGTTAATTTTATGTCTATCATAATTTTATATAAAAATATGTTTTGAAATTAAGAAATGGCTTGAAGTGAAATATCTAACTAACTTAAAGAGTATTTATTGACAACATAGTTGTGATTTGTTGATGACAAAATTATGATATTTAAGCTGCTTGTGCAGTTGTTTCCTTTGGTGGAGTATCAAATAGCAACTCTTTATAATAAATCACAATCTTAAGATGATTATTTATGTATCTGAAAAGATGCTGATGCAGATATATGCATTTGTATGCACATGAACATTTTTTTTTTTTCTAATTTAGTGTTCCTTCCTGGATGCTTTCAGGCCAACCACGTGAAGAATTTTCACCGAAGAGAAGCCTTGAAAACAATACCTATATCAAAGCAAATCTAGGGGTAAGGACCGAATTTACCCAATCCAAGAATAGACTATTTTCTTCCCATGCTAATTGGGCAACAGTTATTTATAATGTATTTTCGTACATATTGATTCCAACAGAAGACACAAAAATTGATCAGACATTTTAATTAACCACATGAAGATTGGCAGAAACAGAGAAGACACTAGACTGAGATTTTGTCAGAACGGTACTTGCATGGGACATGTTGAAGACCCATTGTGGTTTTAAGGAATATATTCACTAAAATTAAAAAAAGGGATACAATTAATTCAAGTACTTCATACAAGTGCATTACAGAGAATCCATTATCAACTAGAAGAAATGCAATCCCCAGAATATAAGTCAAACTGTAAAGGAACTCAGTTATGGGTAGATAAAGAGATGGTTGAAGTTTATGTCGATACAAGAGCGAGAAGATACCTACAAGAATACATGTAAAGTTTCAAATAAGACATGTTTTATAGGATTTGAAGGATATATAGATTATTCTACTCCTCACACTCTTGCATATAAAAAATTGATGTAACCAATCACATTGCAAGTAGAGAAGAGAGCCTTCTAGTAAATAAATATTATTATTTTATGTAAAAGAAGGAATTATACAAAATATTAGACATGGTATACCTGATCTGTCTTATTTGCTCCATCAGTGGGAAAATAGAAATAATAAGGTAGTTGACATCCTCCTTGTCTTAGCGCCAGTGGTACTGTCCAGGAAAAATGAATATCAATGAAGTTGAAGATGATGCAGCAATGTCATGTGTTTATTTACTGTATACTTGAATTATGTTGAGTTGTGTTTTGAATTCTTTTAATGGGTTGGTAAATAAATCAAGCCTATGAAAAGTCATCATTTTTTCTTTTAAATCTTGTAATGGGCCCAGTTAGGAAGCTGCTAAAGAAGACTATTGTGATTAACTGTAACAGATTTTTAGTTTGATACTTGTGAATTTTGAAAATTAAAATTTAGTTTGGGATCTTTCATCTAAAAGGTAAGTAAATAGGTATTTGTGCGCTCTTTCTTTTTCAAATTGAATGTTTTAACAAGCCTGCACATTATACTTAATAGTTAATAGGTGTATGTTTCATCTTTGTATCTTGCACCTAGGCAAAACTATGAACTTTCCTAAGATAATAATATATATGAATAATGGCCTTACATGTTTCAAAATACTAAGGTAGTTTTGCTCTTAACATCCATATATATTTTTTCTTTTGCAGGTTTTTGATCAGTATGGAGTTGGTCTGCTAAAATGCGTATGTTCAAAGTTTATGAATATTTCAAAATTTATTATCCCTTGTTTCTGCCGATATCTTTGCTGGAGTAGCTTGTTAAAATGTTAATTAGGTTTTTTTTTTTTTTTAAACAAACTGTATTGCAGTGAGTTACAATTCACATAGCCAACCTAAGAACCTTGGTATTAGAACTTGTTTTGACATCCAAATCGAGTGCCATTTTTAACCAGATTAACTGGATTGAAGGATTGCACATGCAGTTTGTCAAGCTTGTGTCTTTCAGCATAAATTGGTTATCTCCCTATAGTTTTATGATTCATCTTGGTTTGAAACTTTGACTAGTATGTTTATTTCCTTGTTTTGGGAAGAAGTATTCTTAGTGACATGTTATATGCATACGGTGGCTTAAAGGATTAAATTTTCAGCAAGCATATAATAATCGGTATACGCTGCCTGTATGTATAGCCTAGTTAATGAACCGATCTGCCTTAGATAAATGATTCCTGCTGATTGAGAAAGTGTCTGAAAGAATGCTAAATGCTTAATTCACTTTAACTGCCAGTCTGTCGTACACAATTTTAATACCAAAATTCATAAATAAATGTAAGAAAGAGCCAGTTTAATTTAATGTTGGAAAAATCCTTAAGCTACCAGGCATGTTGGCCGTTACTCTTTACTGGCCAATGATGCATTTATCTCTTGGCTGTTACCTTGATGTGTGAGCTTGCGAGGTGAGGCAATACGATCTTGGGATAGTTTGGACCCATACCCAGTTTAGCAAATGAATTGAAGGGAATAGATTGTGCTTATGTTATCACTGGTGTATTAGGAAGTTGAGATTTTTTTCAAGTCACTTCTTATTGTAATCTGGGAACAAGTGTATCAAATGTAAATACAGGGCTGTTGATTATTTCCCATTAATTTACTGGTTTTGCATTGATAATCTTGTAAGTGAATAAACAAAGCTTTATCTGTAGATCATATGCTATCCATTAAGACTGGTAGTGGATAACTGGATATGATAGCTCATTTGCATGAGATATGGATCCTACTTACAAACAAGGTGATGTTCCATTGTAAAACTTAGCTACTGAACAATATCTATGTTCTTGATGAGTGCATTAAAAAGATTCTGGTTCAAACACATGAAGATATCATTTGTTTTGCTTTATCATGTTATTGATGCCCAGTACTTACATTGTTTAAATTAATCTACCAAAACTTTGGCTTCAACATGTGTGCATATTTCAGGTTGCTAAGTTGTCTACTGGAAACTCTCTAGATATGAGTTATGACGCATCAGGATGAGGCATCAATCATTGCAAATGATGCAACGGTTAAAGATATGGAGGTAACCTCATTAATTGTGCCACTAACAGCTAAAGGCATAACAATTTTCTGTATTTTGTATTCTAGCACCATATATATGTTCTCCTTGTCATTCATGCCATTGATTAGACCTCTTTTCATGAACCCTGCCATTACTTTAAACAATATAACAAGCTACTGTGCTAGAAAAATGAGCAAATATGAAAACTTAAACAGTTGCCTCTAATCCCTTTTGTAACTAATGTTCATTTATATCTTTACTTTGTTGAATCAAGCCTTAATTCCCCGTTTGAACCCAGGGAGCAGCCATTGCCTATGTTGCTGACCTTTTGAAAGTCCCTGCAATTTTTATAAAAGCAGTGACTGATATCGCTGATGGTGACAAACCAACTGCAGAAGAATTCCTGCAGAATTTGGCAGCTGTAACTGCTGCACTTGATCTGGCTGTGGAACAAGTTACTAGTTTTATTAATGGAAAGTGCCTGTCTGAAATTTGAATCTAATTGCACCTTTTGATTTTTTATGATTTATGCAATATTATGCTGTGGTTCATTGTAAACATGTACAATGGCATCTTTTAGTGAACTGCATAAAGCGATATGGTTCATTAATGTCACTGAGGATTTTTCATGATAATAGAATGATGTTGAGGAACTCAATTGTGATAGTTGAAGTGCATTAATACGATCGTGGTTGCTGCAATTTGTAGTTGGGAACCAAGATCAGTTACCACTTACTACCCCCTGTAATTTATGGCTTATCAGTGTGCATGGTTTGGAGTTGGGCCATAGCCAATCCAAGTTGCCTGGTTTCTTGTAGTCATAAAAAATACGAACAGATAGACCAACGAAATTCTGATCACAGATAATGAACATTTATGGATTTTACTCTATCTCAGACTTCCAGCCATTATCCGCTGAGGCTGAATAGTCATGGTGTAGGACAAAAAGATATATTGACCTAATGATCTGCATCTGCAGTGAAGAATACAGTCTCAACACTTTTTTTCTCTTCAATTAGGCCTACTTTCATCAAGGATATTTTATAACTTCTATGTTAGACATAGGCGGCACCAATTATTTAGTTACACAGCTCGTGATACTAGACGGGTGAGCTGAAAGGACAGGGAAAAGAAGTTGCAATCTTTGGAGAGACTACTACAGGAAAATGGAATGCTTATGAAAATCAAATCCCAACCTCTTCCCAACGACTAATAAATAATACGATCTCCATGAATGGCTTGCATCCCAGCTAATCAACATTTTATATCTATAATAGCAGGTGCACACTTCATGTCTCACCCATTATAAACTTGTCATGCCAGAACTCCCCAAGCAAGTTAACGTCATAAACATGCCTAGGAGATTATATATATGACTAGTCCTGATTTCTCTATCCGAGTGCTCTGGATAACATTCACTTTTGAGCATCTGATCTACCAAAGAAGAATTATGGGAGACGAAGGTATTTTGAAAGGTGTCAGAAAGCAGGCCAACCCTGGGAAGGCTACCATATTAGCTCTTGGCAAGGCTACCATATTAGCTCTTGGCAAGGCTTTCCCTCACCAGCTTGTCATGCAAGAGTATTTAGTTGATGGATATTTCAAGAACACTAACTGTGACAATCCTGAGCTCAAGCAGAAGCTCACTAGACTTTGTAAGTATATAAACTACCCCCATTTATAGAGACAATTTGTGATTCATTGCATTTTAAGAAAGGAGATAATTTTTGCATACTTCTTTATACCACAATTTATACTTTTTTATTCGCATAGGTGATTAGTTCCTGCATAAGGCCCAAGCATTGTGGGTCAGGATCCCTTGTGCAGAAAGTGATGTGCAAATATAAGAGTCTTTCAAGAATGCTTATATTGACCCAAAAAAAAAGAAAGAATGCTTATAAAAGTTTGATGACAAAAAAAAACAATAATGCTTATAAAAGTTTGGGTCTAGTGTGGTTATTGAATGGAGCAATTATGTAATTATTTACCACCTGTTTTGCTTATTAATTAAAAATTCTTTCAACTACCATGATATTGCCATATCCAGCTTCATAGAAATTGAGTTGCATTAACCGGGTGTTTGTTCTTAGTAGCACTAGAATTGCAGTGATGGAAATGATATTGCCCTACCCAATAGTTACCAGTTAATAGCTTTCCCATCTGTCCTAACAGTAAATGCTGCACATGGACTGTCACTTTGGCTTTATGGTATTAAACAGGCAAGACAACCATAGTTAAAACAAGGTACGTAGTCATGTCTGAGGAGATACTGAGAAAGTACCCAGAACTTGCGGTTGAAGGCCTCCCAACTGTAAAGCAACGGCTAGAGACATGTAACAAGGCGGTGACATAAATGGCCATTGAAGCTTCCCAAGTTTGCATCAAGAACTGGGATAGACCTTTATCAGACATAAACCCACTTGGCTTATGTCTCTTCCAACGAAGCAAGACTACCTGGGGGCGACCTTTACTTAGCCAGAAGACTAGGACTGAGCCCTGAGACTCAACGAATCATGCTCTATTTCGTGGGCTACTCTGGAGGTGGGGCTGGCCTACGTGTTGCAAAAGACATTGCTGAGAACAATCCAGGGAGCCGAGTGCTGCTTGCTACTTCTGAAACTATAATTATTGAGTTCAAGCCACCAAATGCATATAGACCCTACGATCTTGTTGGGGTGGCACTCTTTGGAGATGATGCAAGTGCCATGATAATTGGCTCAGACCCAATATCAGGAACTGAAAGGCCTCTCTTTGAGCTTCACACAGCATTCCAGAAATTTCTGCCGGACACTCAGAAGAAAATTGATGGGAGGCTGACAGAAGAAGGAAAGCTTCAAGTAGCAAGGAACTCCTCAAAAATTGAAGAAAACATGAGGGTCTGTGACAAGTTAATGTGTTGTTGGGTTCCAGAACAAGGAGTTCAACTAGCTGTTTTGGGCTGTCCGTCCAGGTGGCCCTGCAATCTTGAATTCCAGCGAAGCAAGACTATCTGGGGACGACCTTTACCTAGCTAGAGGACTAGGACTGAGCCCTGAGACTCAACGAATCATGCTCTATTTCGTGGGCTGCTCTAAAGGTGGGGTTGGCCTACGTGTTGCAAAAGACATTGCTGAGAACAACTCAGGGAGCCGAGTGCTGCTTGCTACTTCTGAAACTACAATTATGGGGTTCAAGCCACCAAATGCAGATAGACCCTACGATCTTGTTGGGGTGGCACTCTTTGGAGATGGTGCAGGTGCCATGATAATTGGCTCAGACCCAATATCAAGAACTGAGAGGCCTCTCTTTGAGTTTCACACAGCATTCCAGAAATTTCTGCCAGACATTCAGAAGAAAATTGATGGGAGGCTGACAGAAGAAGGGATAAGCTTCAAGTTGCAAGGGAACTTCCTCAAATAATTGAAGAAAACATTGAGGGGTTTTGTGACAAGTTAATGGGTGTTGTTGGGTTCCAGAAACAAGGAGTTCAACCAGCTGTTTTGGGCTGTCCGTCCAGGTGGCCCTGCAATCTTGAATCGCATGGAGAAGAGACTTGAATTGTTGCCAGAGAAGCTGAATGCAAGTAGACAAGGTCTGATGGATTATGGCAATGCTAGTAGTAATACCATTGTATACGTGCTGGAGTATATGATAGAAGAGGGCCTCAGGACTAGAAAGGATGGGGGAGGAGATCCTGAATGGCGCTTGATACTTGCTTTTGGACCTGGGATTACTTTGGAGGGAATTCTAGCGAGGAACCTCTGTGCCTGAACTAGAACAGATTTGAATGTAACGTCCATTATTATCATACGACGCGTTTATGTGATACAACAACACTCTCAAATGCAGATTCAGGACTTTAATGGCCAACAGAGGAAAAACTTCAAAAAAAAAACTTGGGCCACAAAACTTTGAAGAATGTGCTTCTCAAAGCAACTTTACGTTGACTCTCAAACAAATACGATGACTCGCATGTAGATACTCAACGATTGAGGTATGTTCTATGCAATGTACCTAGAACCTGAGTACATGGAATAGTTATAATAAGCACCGAATTCCAAGAGCCTAAGCAAATAGAGACTTCATGTATAAAGCATTTCCAACTACATATACCGTATCTTAAACATAAATATTAGTTTTCCTTCCCAACTTTACAAAGAACCAGCTTCCACCAAGGAACCCAACAAGTGTGTTAACACAAAATGTACTCTAACAGGGGTACCGAACCATTTGCCTGATCAAGTTAAATTTAAATGCGAGCATGCTCCGAAGCAGACCTTCAATCACACCACTCCAGAGGGAAGACGGAGCACAAGCTGTCCCCCAAAAACACTGCAATGAAATAAATATCATATGGACAAGAGTCATGCTGGAAAGATCTTGATACACTCTCAGCAAGGGGAAAGAATTATATAATGTACCAAACCAACCTTTTGACATAATAATAACAGAAATCTGCTAAAATGAAAGTCTGGACGATTTCTGAGATAAGAACCATTGACGGCCATAAACCATACCCCAAGGCAACTAACAAATGTCCACGACTATCTAACACCTGTTGTTGCAAGAAGAAGTAAGTTGATGGGAGACCAGCAGTTAATAAATTCAGTAAGTTGCACCGCTAAATAAACATGCTAAGAACAACAGAAATGTTGTGACCATTTGCTATCAAACTGGATGTAAACTTAGAAAGTCAGAATACAGAAACATCCAAAAGGAAAATCAGATACAGGCAAAAGACATGCCCCTGTAATAGTTCCTCTAGAGGAAAGTTGGCTTAGTTATAGTGTTATACCATTGAAAATGAATGCCAAACTCAAATTTATAAAATGATGTTCACATTTCACTCCTTTATCAAGAAGATAGCCATTCCAAAAAGTGTCATCTTTGTTGCTGATCACCAGCACATGCCAGAAAACAAGTGATGATCAAATTTGCATATGAATCAAAGAGCTGACTAATGCAATTACACGTTTTCATCAACAGACCATACCTGGAGAACCCAATGAGCACAGCTCAGGAATCTTGCGACGCCCAGAGCAAATACATAATGAGCTGTGAATGGCTCAACAATCTGGAAGTATAAAATGAAAGTAATGAAGTAATGAAGCAATAGAATTAGATCCCATATGTAAAATTTAGGATGGGGATTCTTTAGTCAAGAAATTATACTTTGGTGTTCTGCATGACCCGCAGTTGGGGTAGTACTGAAACAGCTTCTAGATATACACAGAATGCCCAGAAAATCCTGTTCAATAAATGATGAGAAGTTGATGGATGAATAAACAAGGCTAACACAGCACAGGGTATCACCTGCATTCAATTTCACAAGTAGAGACATCAAGCTGACTGTGATAGAAGGTCAATGCACAAGTTACTCGCAATAAGTAACAACATCATGAATTTATTTAGATGAGGAATAAGTAAAATCCTTCAAAGTAAACAGACATGCAGAGGAAAGGAAGACCGGGAGGGGGGGGGGGGCGGGGGGAGTAAAAGGAGAGCCGCATTCAAATATGATCTGCAGCAGTTTCTATATGAGGCCATGGAAGTTGGCTCTACTGCAATAAGAGCATCATAATAAATCATGTCATGTGTATAGAAGAACCCAACCCCCACTCTTGTTTGGGGGGAAGGGGATGAGTTTGAAGTCTTTGCTTGCAGACTCATAACCAGTATTAGAAATTAGTAATAGAAATCCCACTTCGCAAGAGATCTTGTTATCATGTTAGTAACAATAGTGAAGCTTCCTTCCAGTGCAACATCAATTTTAGAAGTTGAACTTCATATTACATGATAATAGACACAATAAAATTGCAATTAAGCAGCCAGAAATACTGCATAAAGAGAGAAGGTTCTAAAAAGTTGGCAAAGCTTACAGGAAATAGTTCTGCTATGTCAGCCTTCAGATTTAGATTTTTTTAATCTTATTCATGCAGAATGACTTTTGCCTAGGTATCATTATGAAAATATGACAAATTGAATCTAATAGAAAAATTAGAAAACAACTAAAAGTGACAATATGATATTTCAATATCAGCGACAAATAAATTTCAATGTATGCTAACATCTCACGACAGGTGAAGTAATGAAGAAGTGATGTTTCATAGGACATGGCTACCATCTAAAGACACTATACGAAACACTCAAAAGTCATAAGAATCAAACTTCCACTCCAACACAAAAGAATACAAGAAAATGCTCCACCAATGTCACCCTCCTTTGAAAAGACAACAATATAGAACTATAGATGGGGGAGGGCTTCTAATTAGGATGAAAGGATTGAAAGATCTTACCACATAGTATATTGCAAAGTTGTCCTTCTCCTCCATGTAACTAGCCTTCAGTTTAAAACGAATCATGTATATAACCCAAAGTGTTGTTGCAAAAGTAGCTAAATCAAGTATGGTGTGTATATCATATTCCATGACGAAACTGCAGTACAGCCTAACAGCTAAAAAGATAGCTGTTAACTCCTGGGATTTGAGTGATAATCCTGTACATCATTTAATTCAAAATGTTATGATAAAAGGCACAAAAAATGTGACAATAAAACCACAAGATGTTAACAAGGTAAAAGTACCATAACCACTAGCAAAATAAAAACAAATGGAAACTGATATATGTCTCCTTTTCATCCAATAACAATTGGCAAGACGCAGGTTAAGCCAAAGTAAAAAGAAAAAAAGGACATCAAATCAGCCAAACAATGCCATATATGAGAGAGAAGGGGAACAAAATTTGGGACGTGTACAAGAAGGTAAAAATCTTCACAAAATTCAAATTTTTGTGAAGGAAATTATAGACGGGTTAAATCAAAGTCTGAAGAGCAATAAAAACAACCAAGTCTTATCACATTAAATGGGGTCGGCCACGTGGATCAATTGACGCCATTGGACTCTAACAAAAACCAAATTTTCAACAAAACCATTTAGAGTATGGTCTTTTATAATGGTTTCTCCTGAAAGTTTTCTTCAATCTTCCTCTATCCCTTTTAATCGGACTATTTTCCATTTGATTCACTTTTTCCCATAGGAGGAGAGTTTCTATCATCTTCTCTTTAACGGGTGCTACTCCAACCTTCTTCCAAATACATTTGTTCCTAATCATATCGTCTTGTATGTTTCCTCATCCACCTCAACATTCTCAATAATCCCAAAAAATTGATCTTCTTCCTTACCCATATTTTTCTGAGCATTCCATCTAAGCATTAAGTAAATTTACTGCTTCAAGAACTCAAAAAGAGAGCTTTTTGGAGGGGAGGGGTGGGGAACCTGGCCAATGAGCTAGCAGGAATATTTTCTTAATCTACCCAATTACATTCTTGTTCAGAGCTCCATGTATTGCCGATTGATCACAACAAAATTCCATTGCAAAAAAAAAAAAGCAAAGGAAAACAAAGAAAAACAAAATTTTGCAATCACAGCACACTCAATCGTCGCAAACCATTCACCCCAGAACAATTAATTCTACGATTACCAAGAATGTCTCAAGCAATCAAATAAATCCCAACAATGAAATTTGAAAAGAACGATGTTTACCGGCACAGGTCTTCTCTTTCATGAGCTTATAGATGAGAACAGAAATTCCTAGGGAGTGCACAGCCTCAGCTGCGACGAAGAGGTTATCGTGATCGTGAACGATGAAGCGAAGCAGCACTAGAGCCGCCATGCCGGAGACGACGGCGAGAAAAGCCTTCACCTTTGGTGGTTGTCGCCTCAGCCATGTGGTGACGGCGTGGATCGACACTTTCTGAGGCCTCATGGGGTCTTCGTCTTTCTTCTTTCTCTCTTCTCAAACGGAACACGCACGCAGATATTGTTTGGGGGCAGGGAAAGTTTTTCCCTTTTCGGGTCCACAATTCTCAAATACCGTGGAATTTATTTCAACGACTGCACTACTCGGCGAACCTGCAAGGTTGGTTGAAACTTGAAAGCGAAAAGCAAACCCAAGTCTTTATATTATATCATCATTAATTATTCTTATACAACTACTTTTCTGTTGGGAAATTATTTTGGAAAGATTTATTGTGGAAATTTTTATTGAACTTTATTTCTTAATAGATATATTAAAAAAATTATCATCTTATCCTAATTAAATTAAATTTGTATTTATTTCTTATCAAAATAATAATATGTTTAGGGTAGCTTAATTTCAAAAAAAATATTTTTTTAAAACTCTTTAAAAATTTTTTTTAATTATAAACTATTTTAACTACAAAATAAGTTAATTTAAATACATACTAAATTTATAATTATTTAAATTATAAAAAAAATAAATAAAATTTAATTTTAATCTATTGTCAATATAAAAAAAAATTTCATTATCATTAAATTACATAATATCATATCTTTAACTTTTTAAATAATTATTATTTTAATTAAATTATTTTAAATAATTTAATAATACATAATTAGATAATAATATAAAATTTTTTATATTAACAGTGAATCAAGATTAAATTGAAATAAATATATATATTAAAAAATGTATTTATTTATCAAGTGCCGTGTTAGAATTTTATTTATTTAATTAAATTTAACCTTTTAGTAAATATAAAGAATTCATCCTGATTATAATATTTTTAAAATTATTTCACCTAAACTTTACGTAACGTATCATCTATTTCGAAAATTTATTTAAAGTTATATTATAAATCTATGGCCTTTTTCTTATCTCAAGTTCCCAACATTCAACAGAAATACCCACTGTACTGGCCCTCGTTCAATAATATCCAAATTAAGAGTCTCTAAAACAGTCTTCGGTGTCTCCGAAGATGTTTGGAAGCCAACTGCAGCGAATGCAATGAAACACAACTAAAACTATGAAATTTGAAATTTGAAATTAATCCTATGAAACACAACTAAAACTATAGACAAATTGTACCAATAAAGATCTAAACAAATAACTTACATGGTTAATTCCATATTTTTTTGTTTATAGATCCTATGAGGTAATTAGTAATTCATCCTATGAGGTACAACTGGAGATCTAGATAGATTATCTTAGGTTAATTGTCTATTTTTTTTTTATTTACATTGGTTGGTCCCTGTAATTGATCCTACAAAGAGATCTTGACAAATAATCATTATAGTCCTTAACAGAAAAGGATTGAAACTTGACATAGCATTATATGGAGGAAAGAATGATTATCACATGTAATTTTATCTCACATTTTGTACTATGACGACGCCAGATATCAACAAAATACATTCCATGTCTAGTGCCTTCATAATCTCAAACTAAATTGTAACAACTAACAAGGTATTTGGCTATCTGCATCTTACTGTATACATCGTCCACTAAGAACTTCATGCACTTCCAAAAAAAACGAATTTGAGATTTGGATTCTCCCAGAACTTCAACTTTGGCATTAAACAACTAGTGGTGCCAGAAATATATGCATCCCACAAAAGAAATACCTACAAACTTGACCCATGAAACAAAGACTTAGAGCTTCATGTCAGTGTTCACCCTCCACCTTGCTCTTCTTCCCTTCCCCCACTCTTTCCTTTTTACCATGAATTTGATCGTCTGAGTAAAGGCCTTACATGTTTGTCGTCCTCAAGTGCTACCATACCTAAATGTGATGGATCATCCAGCATCATCCTAGCCACTAAGTAACCAGCAAGGGACCAAGTCTGGCATTTACGTGCTTGCTTCCCAATGTAACGACCAAGCTTTCCATCATAGTATTCGGGCCAGTTGTCCTTTAGCAATCTGGTTTCAGCAATGTCAAGGGCTCGCCTTGCAATATGGGGTCGTCCAGTCTTGATGGAGGCCGCAGAGAGAAGCCATAAAAGAACTGTAACCACCACGATATCCAAAATTACCTCGCAGAAATTTCTCAAAAGGAAAGAAAGGCTGCTGAATGCCACATTATCAAAAAAGACCTCATGGGATGTTTTCACACTAATCTACAATTTCAAGGATTAAAGAAAGACTCTACAAGTATCTCAATTCAGTGCTTAATTACTTTAGGGTGGTCTTCTTAAATAATCTGCAATATCCAGTCACATTCACTGCTCTAAAGAATAGAATAATTAATCTTCTACAACTAAATCTTCTGTTCACTAGTTGCTGGAAATTCAGAATTGTAACATAATTCCATGCAAATGGGGCCTAAGGGCAGAAGCATACCAGGCCAAGATCCTCCATTGTGGTAACTCCATCTAGTATTTTTTGGGTCACATCCTGTTATGATCCTCCATTCATGGCTTTCAAGGGCTGGATAACAAACTTTCACAGGCATCTCCCCAATTAATTCCTTCCACCGTGATTCTATGAGATCCATGATTGCATTGGATTGCTCGGGAGTTGCCAAGCAGGACAAAATTGCAATGCAATTACCGAGACAAAACCAGCGGAAATCCATCCTTGCAGGACTGACATTCCCAATAAAGTAACCACCATGATGAGGCATGAAGTCAAAAATCCAATCAGGTAGAGAATCAGGAATAACATTAAACTTGTTGACAGCAGTATGTGAGTACTCCTCTGTTTTGAAGCGATATATATCATTAAGTTGCTTCAAATCCAACCAAAAGTAACTTCTCAGATGATAGCTCAAGGCATGCAAGCGTTTGGCAATTCGTTCCGTAAACTCTTTCCCTTCAGCATCTTGCTTAAGCAATTGCAAGGCACATCTTAAAGCCATGAAGAAAAGTGCTTGAATTTCAATTGGATACCCATAAACACCCTGAAACCATAGGTCAAAAATTGAAAGTAAGAAACAGTGAAACTAACCACTAACAATAAAAGTTGCAGTGAACCCCCTAACGATGCCTATCTCAAGGAATCACTCTGATACATATATATTCAATTTCACTTTTGATTCAGCGAGTGTCAGCAAAAAAATTGATCTGTTCTTGACCTGTACACTGGATTAAAGTCTTCACAGTATAAATCTACAAAGATGGGAAAACCTAGAACAATCATCTTACCCTATAACTATTGCCTTAGTTTTAGTTTCTAGGAAACATAAAATATGATGGTCTCATAAATTTCAACAAACTTACCATTCTACGATCAATCATACAGCATCCATCAGCACATAGTAGAGTTGGAAATGTGTCAAATCCCTCTGAAAGGCATAAACTCAGAATCAAGTGCATACCCTTTTGACATTCAGGAAGTTCAGCCAAGGAAGTGTCTCCTGTAGACTTTGTGTATGCACGAAGTAATATAATCCACCAAAATCCAGAATCGACAGGAGCAACCCTGCCTATTGCACTTTCCCCAAAATCAGCTTTCAGGGTCTCAAGGTTTCTGACGGATCATGGAATACTTTAAACTAGCTGGCATTACTCCTTCTCCTAGCTGGAACCTATCAATCTTTTTCTCCCATGATTGAAGGCGAACGGTCTTTAAGATAAAATTTTTAACAATATCAGGTTCCCCATTCATCAGAAAAGCCAAAGCACTTGGGACAAAGTCTCTTACAAACACCTATGCACAAATAAAATACCTTAGATTAACTCTCCATAGCAACTCAAAGGGGGTAGATATGATAAGAGATATATAATGAATTAATGATCAAAGCCACTGATCTAGCATGACAACGGAAGTAAAAAGACAAAAAGGAGGGATATAGAGGGGAAAAAAAAGGTAATCTGTTTAGCTATATTCTCGCTTGTGTGTCTGGATTTGATATCACTAGAACTAGAAGTATAGTAGATCCACGAAAACCATGGCTTTAATGTAATAGTGTAACCAAAATTCAAATTCAAGTGTCTAGGTGTATTTGAGAGGGTACACTTCTCACTATCATGAATCGTTACCTAGTATATTACTAAAAAGTGGATTAAATTTTGTAAACCCACCCCCACTCCCCAAAAAAAAAGGAATAGATACATTTAGGAAATGACAAGATCCTGGCACCTGATTATAATTAAGTTTCTCATCAGAATTATCCAAGGCTGCAATTGTCCCAACTGGCTGACCACGAAAATATACCAGGGAACGCCTCAGAGTTTCCCAACCTTCAGATATCATTGGATGTGGATCCAATACGAGTGATCTTGGGGTATTGATTCCTGATTTTTGCAGAGGAGAAACTGCATTATCAAGATGGTCTGCCAAGTGAGAAGAGTTTACAGCATTTTTGGACAAGTGATCTGGAGGAAACCCTATGGATAGTTCACTCAATGATCTTTCATCACATGATCTGTGTCTCTCTATATTTACAGTCTTTGGCCGGTCTAATGCTTTTGAGAAATCAAATTCCTCAACTTCTGGCACAGTACATAGCGCGTCTACACTTCTAAAACTTCTATTGTGAGACCAATCCGTTGGAAAGCAAGACATCTCCCAAAATCTTAGTTCTGACAAAGAGTATTGCGCTTGCACTTAGAGTAGTACTGATCAAAATCCTGCAAATAAGTCATCACAAAGTTCATTACATAAAATTAATATAAAGGTAAACCGTGCTCATGAACTGCTAAATTCCATGATTTGGGAACACTTTCTGAGCCCAAGTAAAACCCACCCGTGATTTCAATGATGCATCATTTTATGGATTCCCAAAAGCAGATAAGTATTATGATTATAAACACTCATCAAGAAATGACCAATTTTGAAAATCTCATACTATTAAATTCAAGCGGTTTTAATTATATATCACAATAGGAAAAGAAATTAACAACACAATGGTCCCTTCATCCAGCGTTCCAGATCCCTACATAAAGAAAATTTTAGTGTCTCAATTTTAATTCAATATTTTTCTTTCCTTTTTATAAAAGAACAGTCCATGAAGTGACTCAATTCTGTTTCACATTCTCTCGGACAAAGGTCACTACTTAATCAACTAGCTGGCTAAAAGTCTCCCAACTTGTAAAACTCAAGTTCTATACTCTTTTGACAATAAAAAGAAGAGGAAGAACCATCATCGAAGAACAAGCCAAACAAACCATAAAGAAGGAAAATGATATATGCCAAGAAAGACGTACGGTAATTGGTGATGAAAGCCAAGAAACAGAAATGTAACTAAAATCTCGGTGATTGTTCAAAGATTTCAATGTGACCAAAAACAAAAAACCATTTCTACGTGGCCAGAGTGGGTCCACCATCCAAAGAAATTCAGATAGTACAGACAAGTAAAAAAGAAAATAAAACAAGATAACGATAAGAAAGAGTTCTTCAAGATTTACATATATGCAGATGCAGAGCTTCCGAATCAACTTCGTCATGGAAGAACCAAAAACGAAAGACAGTGGGGGAGATTCATGCAAGCACGAAAATTTCTGGGAACCCAAACAAGAAGGCATTTTGCATAACATAATAAATGTAATAACAGGTCAATGGGTCAAAATATAAGAGAATGAACATTGCAATGAATTCAAGATCAGAAAAACTAACCCTATAAGTTGAGGACCATGTTGAAGGGAGAAGAAAATGAGAGAAAAGAGAGAATTTTTCTCTGGGGAGAGTGAGTTGTGTGGAGCTGGATGAATGAGGAGGGTAACCAGAACAGAACAGCAATGCAGGTGCAGGGTGGGAGGCTTTTTGCTTCAATGTTAGTTTGCTTTGCTTTTATATACGATTATTTATACGGTGACACGTTTTGGTTTGTACGGAAGGGCTCGTGTTTTGGTGCAACGCGGGAGATTTGTGATTCACTGTGAAGGCTGACTGCGCTGAGGCTTGTGTTCAAATTGTATTTAGATTAAATTTTGTAAATTTATTTTTTAATTAACTTGATTTTTAAATTTGATTTTAGTTATAATTAATTTTAAATAAAAATATTTATATTTAGTAACAAATTACGTTTAATATAAAAATAATAAATAATTATTTTAAAAAAATATTTTTTTATATTAGAATCATATTTAAAAAATAATATAAATTTTAAAATAAATAAAATAATAAATAAAACAAAAACTTATTTAAATTTTCAAAAGTGCATTTGAATGATGTAAATCACTATGCAAACATGTGAGAGCCTACTGCTCTTGCCACAAAGTGAATTTGGCCTTTTCTTTGTTTTGGCTCATTCTTTCTTCTTGTTATCAACTCACATTTACATGCTTCAATTTTAAATGTCTTTTTTTTCGGTACATTGAACAAATGCCTTAGATTGATGGCAAATGTAAATCTTGCATCTTTATTTTAGATTGTGATTTAATAATGTACTAGCACATCTTAAAACAATTTTACCTTTCAAGTAATTATAATTATAGTAATACTTTTTTATATATATAAATAAATGATAATATAAAAAATTACATTAATAATTGATTAAAATTAAATTTATTTTAAAATGCATAAGAGAATAGTACCACTATTCAAATTCTAACATTATATCAAATACTTAAAATAATTAAGTATACTAAATATAATAAGTTGATTTGGAATTGCATTTTTAACATTGCTCAAAAAGAGATTTTATATTAGTTTATGTAAAAGTCTTGAAAATATTATTACTATATAAAAAAATAATAATAGTGCTATTGAGTTATTCACTTGATTATTGGATTGATATACACATCTTTTAAAATGCGCTCTTTTTTTAACATTAATTTTAATCTTAAAGATTAAAATGTGATAATGATAAGGGCAAGGACAGAGTCATAAATTTTATATTATTGAGATCAATAATTAATTTTTTTTAAGGCTAAATATAAAATTATATGAATTTTTTTAAAAAAATATTATAAAATTTTAAAATTAAAAAACAAACCTTAAAGCATTTCAAGACTATAATCCTTACCAATCCCTTTTCACTCCATCTATAAATAAAGAGCACGTCTCTTATAATTTGAGGGGGTCAATTTTTTAAAATTTAATATTTTACATGTAAAATTTTTATTTGTTACATTTAAAAAAAATAAAATTTAAGCATAACCTTTCAAGTAATGATATTTTTTATCATCTAGCTTTACCCTTGATACTAATTACACTTATCATTTTTCACTTTCATACTTGTACTTTTGATATAAAAATAAGACGCGCACTTTTTAAAGACCAAATAAACATTTGAATTTAGTTAGATTCATATTTATTTCACCAAACCTTTTTTTATCGTTCAGTTATTAATAACATCATGTAACAATCATTTTTCATTACAAAACAAGCCTTTATTTATTTTTTTGAATTTTTTATAAGAATTATTTTTTAGAACGTAAAAGATTAAACCAACTTTTGTAATCTCACTCAATCTTTATTATTTATGCTGAGTTTCAGAGTACTAAATTACATTTATCATAATATAATCATTTTAGTCAATACAAAAATAGAATATATTTATAAAATTATTTATTAACTACTTATCAATTAAATTAATAATTTATTTTAAACAAATTAAAATTAAAATATATTTACATTTGATAAATTACACTAATATTGAATTAAATCATCATTAATAATATTAGTATTAGTATAAAGTTAAACCTCTTTTAAGTGGGGTCCACGCGAGCCATCTATAAGAACTTAAACCTCTACTGTTCAGCGGGTCACCGTTTGCGCTATTAGGCATAGGGTTTATGCCAAACCAGAAACCCTCCGAATCCCAACAGTACTTGGCGATGGCCGATTCGGAAGCGAATGCAAAAATGCAAAATTCTAAGAAGACCAAAAAGCGAAAGCAGAGAATCCACGGCGAACCCGAAAGAATTTCCAAAGCGCGGCGAATGGATTCTGTTGAGAAACCTGAAGAGACGAAAGCAGGGGAAGATGATACAAACTTAGAGCAGAGGGACTCTCAGTGGGAGGAATTCCAGCTTGGGCCTCCATGGAAGAACCTCCAATTGATGCTATCCATCCAAAATAAACAACTTGATCTTCATAGGTTAGTTTCTGTTCTTTTTATCTTTTATCATATTTTTCTCTTGTATGACACGAGTTTTCAGGTTATTGAATACTTTGCATAAATAGAGTCTTAAAAAAATTAAACTTTTTGGTGATATTTTGTTTCGCACACGATTCATAAGCTGAGCAATGCAACGCTGACACTTTATTTTGCCATAAATGTTATTTTCTTCACTGTTCCTCTGCAGCTAAATTTTGTTGGAAGACAAGTATATTTGTAATTTGTGTATGATATATATTTATATCATTTTTGTTTACCAAGCAGAATAGGTAGAGGGCAAGACCTCAATTAGTCATGGTTTGGCAATTTATTTTTGAACTGTTACTTTACATTTAAAGTTTGTTCTTTCTTACAACTGCTGTTGAAAAAGGAAAAAAAATGAAATATGCTCATGGGAAGGAGAAAGTGTAAATTTCTGTCTAATATGATTACAAAATGATGACATAAGACCAAACAATGATAAGATTAAAAGGAACCAAACATGGGGAGGAGTAGCATTTTCTCCCCTTGATAATATATTTAGGAGATATTGGTAAAAGTCCAGGGATACAACCCTAGTACTTATGTATTTATGCTCAAATTTACAATTCACCATAGCTACAAGATGATTATAATTTTTTTGTTAAAAAATAATTTAAGGCAATTTTATCAAGTTTTTAATCTGTTTTTCTTTCCCCGCTTATTAGCCATCCAAAGGGATATTGAGACATTTTTTCTCCCTTTTCCACAACGAGTGTGTGTTAGTGCAGGAAGGTCGAATTAGCATTCAATTTTGTGCATTCAAGAGTGGAAGATGGTGATGGCACTGATCAAGATTGTGAAACAATAAAATTACCAAGACTACTATGTTTCCTTAATGATTGGATGCAGTCGCTGTTGATTTCTCCAGATAAGAAATTATTGTGCGATGGGAGGAAACTTCAGGTTGAAGCAATTGAGGCATCTATGGATCGTCGTTGTTGGGAGATATTTAAGTTCTGCTTGCAGGAGTCTTTGAAGTTTCATGTCTCTTTGAATATGTCCCGGAACCTCCTACGGCCTGTTCATTTTATCGCCAGAAATGCTCTGTCACTACTAGAGGATTCCTCTATCTGTTCAGGAGAACTTTTTATATCTGATGAAAGGTATAAACTGTATGATACTGCTCTTGATTGTGTTTCATTGGTATTCTCATCCCATGGTGGGTTGTCAAATGAAAATTTGGACTTGTGGGTTTCAACAGCTAGTGCGGGGATTGAACTTGTCCTGAAAATGTATACCAAGAACCTTGATGGCAACAATATAGGTGCTTTCGCACTACGCTTTCTGTGGTTGGTGCTTCAGCCCTTCTCCAAGTTTTTGAGGGTCCATCCAGCTAGGAAAAGTGGATTTCATGATTTTCTGGATAAAATTCTTGAACCACTGTTGCATTTGTTGGCTGAGCTGCATCTCCGGGTTCATGGAAGCAATCCCATTTGGACAGGGAGATTAATGAAGGTGGTGGAAGAAGTTATTTCTCATGGACTGTTTCATCCAGTACATATTGATGGATTTCTAAGCTTACATGGTTCAGAAAAGTATGTTGATTCTTGTGATGATAAATCAAAAGACTCAAAAGCAGCTATTAAGAGTTATCATAGACATTTGTTTCATGTGCTGAACAAAATTATAGCTAGAAAGAATGCAATGGCAATGGGTAGCATAGGTTTGTTATTTCACTTGTTTGTTAATGCAGCAAGAAAGTTCAAGGGAACGTCAATGTTGTATGAAGGGAACAAGACAACAGAGAAAATGAATGATTTAAGGCAACCGGTAGCAGGAGAAAATTGTAGCTCAAATAATATGTGTTCTGATACTCTACAATCACTTTTTAATTTTTTTGTACTGATTATGGAGCCTCTTTTACTCGAGGCTAATGCCTTTCTTCAAGCTAAAATAGATGCCAAACTTCTGTTGTTGGATCTTCATGGTATACTCAAATCGATTGGTAATTTGCTTGCTAGTTTTATGCAAGAGAAGGTGTATGCGAGAACAGAGGACACATCTGGAGGAGCTTGTCTTAATTTTTTGAAGAAAATATTTAATGCACTGATGTCTAGTTCCACTAGTTTACTCTGCTTACCCAACTATGATACAAATAACGGGATGGAGCTGGAAATATTTACTTTATCAGCTAATGAGATACTAGTTGCTATGGGATATATTTTGGAAATTGAATATGAGGTTATTGGAGAAGATTTGGTGAACTTATGGCTTATTATGTTGTCATACTTTGCCATCAATTGTAATTTGGTGAATGTCTTCCAACAATGTTCATTATCTTCCACTATACCTGCCCTGGGATGCCAAATAATTAATCTCTATAGTCAACTTCGCCAGGTTTGTGTCAAAACTCAGATTACTGCCCAACTAAATAGTATTTTTCCCCCTCAGAATAGCCACTTATGCTTTTGAGGTTTGCATGGGTTATGCCCTCTTGGTGTTTTTTAATATTGAAAAGCAACTACTTGAATTCATGCATTTTACTTTGTGTTTGTCTAATTCTAGGGTTGGGTTTGGCGGAGGGGAGGGGAATGGAGGGTTTGGGTGAGGGAAAAAGTCTTTCAAAACTTGTTATAATCATGATTTTATTCAGCATCTGTCATGTTTCTTCCGCTGCTGCTTTTATTTTTTTCCTTAGATGGATTTCAGGCATGTCTTTACATATTTGAACTGATGTAGGTGAAAACTGCTATTTTGGCATTGTGCAAAGCTATAAGGCTTATTATATCTCATAAGGGTAATACTGAAGAAAGCTCTTCTAGGTTCTTGACATTTCTGTCTAATGAAGTTTGTTGCGAATCAGTTGAAAGGCTATTATCTTCACAGAAGTTCAACCATGCCATTTATAAAGCCATTCAATCTATTCCAGAAGGGCAAGTGAGTGGGTGTATTAGACAGATAACAGATGATATATCAGAATCTCTTAGGTGGATGAAAGATTGCTCTCCATTGGTTGATAGTGAAAAATTGCAAATTTTTAATCTGCACATGGAACTCTTGGGTAGAGGGTTGTCTAGACTGTATAATTTAGTGCTTGATTCAGTAACTATTACTGAAGGCAACAGCAATCTTCTTGGAGTTGCTGTAAAGGAACTAATAACATTAATGCGTCCTTACTTGAGTACCCTTGTTGGACAACAGCCAGATACTATCTGCAGGTTCCTTTCTTCTGTCATGGGAGAAACTGTTGATTTGGTGGTTGGAAAAGGAAAGGTTTTGAAGAAATTTGGTAGGTCCAGTCAATGGGTCCTTGTGTTCTTTTTTCAGTTGTTTGTTTCCTGCCGAAGCTTACAAAGGCAAGCAATCAGCCTTGTGCCTCCTGGTTTATCAAAGAAGATGTCTGCCGAAATGGGGGATTACACAGCATACTCTGCCTGTGAGTTGATGGAGAGGATTGGTGAGATAGACACTGGCTATTTTTCTTGGATTGTCCAACCTTCTGCTTCTCTCCTTGTTGTTATGCAATTTATTTCAGACATATATTTTAAGTATGGCTCAGTTGATTGTTGTCCTTTGATCTATATATTTCATTCTATGGCTCTTCAGAGGCTTATGGACTTGAATAGGCAGATTGTGTTGTTCAAGTATTTGCAAAAGAATAATTATAGATCACAAATCAAGGCACTGAAGGAAGAGGCGGCTGGACTTACTGATTTTATGATGGAAAACTTATCATGTGTATATCAATCCCCAGTCTTCATTTCTGATGATGTAACTTGTGAAGATGTAATTTCTCTGGCTCCTCAAAGCAACGGATGGAATCAAGGAATTTATGATGCAAACAAAAATTCATTGCCAACAGCCATCTGGTCACAAATTTGCAAAAATGTTGATATTTGGGGCAATCATGCTTCCAAGAAGCAGCTGAAAAAGTTCTTCTCACGTTTACTTCATAGTTCCCTTCACTGTGTAACAAGCAGTTTTCAGGAGCTAGGCATGCCTGAAATTGATGAATTTAAGCTGCTCAAGAGAGTCACTTTGCCACAAATATCATCAGAACTTCTAAGCAATTCACTTTTGTATGAACAAAAAGTAAGATGCTTTGCTTATACACAAAATTCTCTCTCACATCCACAAACACACACACACACACACACACTCACACACTCATAAGTACACGAGTAAAAAATTGCATATTGATGATTGATCTCCGCCAGTGTTTGTTTTAGCTTAGCTCTACTTTCTGTAAGTTTCTTCAATTTGTTTCTTGTTTAATGCTCTAGTGCCATACTATGAGCAAGAAACAGTTATATCTCTAGGTGTTCATTTAAAACTGTTGTTTTAGTTTGCCCACAGGAATCTGGCCTCAAGATTTTGCCATGCTTTAGAGAAATCTGTGCTACCGCTATTTAGTAATATTTCATGTACTGATGTCAATCTTCAGTCATCACCTAATTGGCTTGAGTTTTTAAGTGCCCTTGACAACTCAGCACAGATTGTTGATGAAAACAATGAGGTTCCAGTTCATTGTTTTGCAGTGAACTCAATTGCTCATTCATGTGACAAGCTGCCTGCAGATATCAGCAGAGAAGAAAAGACCTTCCCTCTTACCAAGAGAAGTCTTACAGTTTGCCACCGTTTGCTTAATCTCTTATGTTGGATGCCAGATATTAATGCAAGATCATCTTCTCTTCATGTGACTTGCATTTTCAACCTTGAACGGTATGCTCGGCTCTCTATTGGATGCTACCTTACTGTCTGTGTGTGTGTGTGTGTGTGTGTGTGTGTGGATAAAAGAAGAAATTGTATCCTCCAAAACGGAGAAACTATAAGGAAAACAGAGTGCCAAAGAGGCTAAAAAATGCCAAAAGAAAAAACATGTCCAATTCTCGTCATATGATAAAAGGAAACTCCCAGCCATAAACACAATCCTATTCCATAACATATATGGGGCTGAAGAGAAATGTTTTGTTCACTTGGATCAGTTGCTCCTGTTCAAATAGCACTTTGAAACTAGACATATTACTGTTTTCAAATAATTTTAATTGGCAATAAGACATAAAGTCATTGCACCTATATGCAAGAAAACTCTTATGTGTTACATCTTAGACACATTATTTAGTTGTTTGCTCCAAGGGTTTCTCTGGAGCATAATTTGTGAAGCACTTAAAATGAACAATTCTCAGTTTCTGACTGCTTAAACTTTGCAGGCTTCTTGTCATTGCCTTATTATATCTTCAACGCACAATGGACCAGGATTATTATTGTGCGTATTTGAGATTATTTGTCTCTTGCCGGAAGGCCTTAAGGTATATAATAATGGGATTTTGTGAGAAGGCAGACGCAATCCAATCCTCACCAAACTCAATTATTTCTGAAAGTTCATTTCCAGTTTTATGGCTTTCGAAGTCGATATCTGTGATCGTTGGGATTAAAGAGGCATTCTCAGCAGAAAATTCTATTCTATTTAAGTCTCTGATATTTTCTTTAATGGATCATACGTCATATGTCTTGTTGGGGATTGGAAAATATCAAATTATTCATGTATATCCCATTGATAAAGAAGCTGAGAAGCCATGTGAAGAGATCTCCAATCATAGAATTAGCCATGAAGACAATGATTTGTTTCTATCTTCTCAGTATGTAGATTTCCCCAAGCTTGAGGCATTGAAAAGTTTAACCTTTATGGCTGAGAATTTGAAAGAGCATATGCAAAGCTTGCTTGTTTCTCTAAAGAATACCTCTTGCTGTGTCAATGTGGGATTTGGTATTACTTATGAAAACATTAATAGATTGTCTTCTGCAGTTTCTTGCTTCAGTGGATTTTTATGGGGTCTCACATCTGTCATGGGCCAAACAGATGCGGAAGGGAGTGATCATAAAGAAAAGGTGTTGATGTGGAAAAGTGAACATGCCTCTGAATTAAATATTTGTATATTTTCTCTTGTGGAATCTATTGATTTTTTTGTACACAAATTGCTTGTGGAGAATAATCAACTCTCCAAAAGTTCATGTGATGCACAAAGTTTTAAAAAGCCAGTCCACAGCTTATCTTTGCTGGGTACGAAAGATTTTTCCCTTGAATGCTCAGTTTCTAAGGCTGATGCCTCATCTGGTACACAACAAGAATCTAAATCTGCAGCTACTTGCTCAACTTCATTAGCAATTGATAATGACTCCAAAAGTGCCAGTGCTCCTGAAAGAATGTTGAACCCAGAAAGTGAACACTTTGTTGCCAGTGTTTTGGCTAGGGTTGATTCCCCTGAGCCTCAGGGTTTAAATAAGCCTTTGTTGCAAAGCTTGCTAAAAGGTGATCACCCTGAAGTAGCTTTTCTACTAAGGCAACTGTTAATTGCTTCCTCATCTCTTTTGAGGCTAAATTTGCAGAAAGATGATTCTTCCTTAATTTCAAGTTTTGTGCCTACTTTAATTGAAATTTCACAAGTCTTGTTATTAGAATTCACAGAGATGGTTGAGGTGCCACAACAATCTGCTTTTCTTTTGTTAGATGGTGTTCTTAGCTATCTGAGAGAATTAGCGAGTTATTTTCCTTTTACTGATCCTACCTCATCTAGGAAAGTTTATACAAAATTGATACAGTTTCAAATGAGGGCAATGGGAAAGACCATATTGTTGCAAGGAAAAAAGGCAACACTAACCTTTCATGAAAGACAGTCAAGTACCAAGACACTTCATAAAAGATCTTTTGAAGCTCATTCTTCTAGTGGATTGTACTGCTTTTGCTTGAATGAATTTAAAGCTAGGCTGCGGGTATCATTCAAAGCATATATAGAGAGGTCATCGGAGTTGCATCTTTTATCTACTATACAGGCCATTGAAAGAGCTCTAGTTGGAGTACAAGAAGGATGTACTATGATCTATGACATAAAAACAAGTAAAGATGGGGGGAAAATTTCGTCACTTGTTGCAGCTGGTATTGACTGCTTTGACATGATTCTTGAATTTGTCTCAGGTAATCAGATTTACTACCGAGGGAACATACCATGGCTATTTTGAAAATAAACTTATCATTTCATTGTTTAATTAATGTCTGCAAATTACTTCCTTTCTTTGGTGCCCTTTTAGTCATACTTTTAAGTATAGTACTATATATTGATTCACTTTGAAAATTTTGTATAAATTTATTATTAATTGAAAAAGTTTTTGCAATAATTTTTGTTAAAAAAAAAGAAGCTGCAGACTTTGTATTCTGAAAGTCATTTGTTGATAATATAATAAATTAATTATAATTATGAGTCACATGCTGATGGAGATGTAGAATTAGGAATGTAAATGAGGCTGGCTGATAACAGAGTATGTTGGGCTGTGAATTTATACAAACACACACATGCAGTGTCTGTCTTTGGTAGTTCTGCTGAAAATTAAGTAATTATTACGACATTTCTTTTTATGTGTTTTTTTAAAACAAAGTTGACGAGACTTTGCTCCTTCATAAATTCACTTGATTTGCTATATCACACTAAATGCTCTCTGATATATCATCTATGCCCTATGGCATTTCTTTTTGGGAATTTCAACATTGCCTGTAGCTTTCATATCATGATGGTCTTTCCTATGATGTGTAATCCATAAGTAAAACTAAATCAACAAATACTTGGATTATCACACTGACACTGATTACATTTGATTGATTGCTACTTTTCTATCAATTTAGTGCATTTTGTTCAATGCAAAATGTTGAAAAGGAAAATGCATACCTATTATCATTATGCTCTCACATTTTTCCCTTTTTAAGGTCGGAAAGGCTTGAAGTTGATTAAAAGACACTGTCAGAGCATGGTAGCTGCTATTTTCAACATTATTGTGCATTTACAGAGCCCACACATTTTTTATGTGAACGTGACATCTGGAACAGTTGCCAGTAATCCAGATCCAGGATCAGCCATTCTCATGTGCGTTGAAGTACTAGTTACAGTTTCAAGGAAACATGCTTTATTCCCATTGGATGTGTGGCATGTAGGTCACTTGTTGCATATCCCTGCAGCTCTCTTTCAGAATTTCCATCAGATTAGAATTTCTAAAGCTTCTGATCCATCATATTCTTTGACAATTTTGGAAGAGCAAAGTTCTCGTCCAGTGGAGACAGTGAAATTATGTCATGTAGATCACCAGTTCACAATTAACCTATTTGTTGCATGTTGTCAACTATTATATACCACAATTAGGCATCGCTCAAGGTATGTTTCATTTATTTATCTTTTAACTCACTGTGACTGAAGTACACAAAATAGAAAGTCCACATATATGAATTTGATGGACTACAAGTATTATAAGCTTCCAAATCATCCTGTTGAATTTGCATACTCAACTACCTACAGTGGCTGCTTTTATATTGATAAATAATTAATCTGATCGCATTGAATCTCTTTTCTTTCTGTCTTTCTTTCTTTTTTATGGGAACCTACTAAGAATAAATTCAGAACTTTGTTCCTAAGATGGTGCATTCTGATAAGTTTCATTGGTAGTGTATGTACAAATTTAACCTTTTTTTTCCCTTGTTCTCCTGCTGTCTAAGATTACAATTGAAGAATGTTGATCGTAGCATTTTACAAAAAGTTTCTCTTGTTTATATCATAGTTGCAATATCGTGCAATGTGCATTATATACTTGGACATCATTACTGCATTTGGTGCACACAGAGCTTGAATTTGGGTCCACATATTTGAGAATGTGGGACATGCCATCCTTCATGCTTGCCATTCCATTAAACAATTCAGAATTTTCTGTTGTTTTATTATATGTACCTAGATTTGTTTTTTCCTCTGGCTCTCGTTTCTTTCTTTTGTTTTCATTTCCTGGAAGACCCTGGTTTGGCCTTTTGGTGTGTTTTGGTTTCTCATGGTGCACCTTCAAATAAATTTGTTTTTAATCATAGGGAAAAATTGTGGGGCAATCTCAGAAGGTTACATGAATGAACAACTCCAAATATTATTGAATGGATAGAGATGGCAAACAGGCCAAGGGAACAATTTTCTTTGCGATGGAACAGCCATTTGATGCATTTTGATAGCATCTTTGTACAGTCTGCTGCCTTTTTATTGTTATCCAGAATCACTTCTTATATGCATTCTGCTTGTTTTTTTTTTAATCTTTCCAGTGAGTGCAAGCAGTGTGTTTCCCATCTCGAAGCTTCTGTTGCTATTCTTCTTAATTGCCTGGAGACAGTAGTAGATGATGAATCCATGGTGAATAAAGGTTGTGTTTCATGGGAAGTAGAAGAGGGAGTAAAATGTGCTTGTTTTCTTCGAAGGATTTATGAAGAGGTATGTGACATCCATATTTGTGGGTTTATACTCTCTAATTTTTAAGACATAACTACCATCTCTCGCACTGCATGTTAGTAAGTTTTTTCCTCCCACTTCTTCCCTCCGTCCTCCCTCTTCAAAACCAGGTTCTATTTTATACTTAAATAGACGTGTGCTTTCTGTTAATATTAATTTTAACAAAGGACTGAGGTAGCAGGATTTCAAGAGGGTCAAATTTCAAGCCATTTTAACCATGTAACATTTTGTATACTTTAATATACCTTTACTTTTTTAAGAATTTGATCCTATTATTTGATTGATACGGTCATCTTGCTGCCTTTTGTAGCAGACTTTGTGAATAGACTCTGGTTATTTGTAGTGCTAAAATTGGATTTTGAAATGGATGCCAGTGCCTAGCCTAACATTGGACATGGCATGAGAGCTGTTAGTTTTCAATTCGATGAAATTAAACCTCTTTTTGGTTGAAGAAAAAGCACTTAAAAACTAAACAAAGCATTTCTTATGTTTGATTAGCTTATCCGTTTTATTTATTTATTTATTTATTTTTGCTTACCTGGTTTGTTTTTATAATCATCATGCAGATAAAACAGCAAAAAGATATATTTAGCCGGCAATGTTCTCTGTTTTTGTCCAACTACATATGGGTTTATTCAGGATATGGTCCCAAAAGAAGTGGCATCAGAAGGTTGTATATCTGTTTCACTGTTTACTCAGTTCTTTTTTCTGTCTTTACCAGTTGCAAGTTTACACTTTCCATCCGCAACAGCCTCCCTGTTTCTCTCTCTGACTTTCATTTGACTTTGTCCATCTCAAAATGCATCAGAATACCTAGATCAGCCCATCTATATAAAATCTTTCTTTCCCATATTTTGAATTATAATAACAAGAAGTGGAAAATCAAGAGAGATGGAATTTGGTAGGCTGAGTGTGAAATGCGCTGATTTTCCTCTCATCAGTGATGGACCCCTTTAGAAAAGAATAGCCAGTTCTCATAATCATACCTAATATTAGTTATTGCATCATTAATTTGCAGAGAAATAGATGAAGCTCTAAGACCAGGTGTCTATGCTTTAATAGATGCTTGCTCGGTTGATGATCTTCAGTATCTTCATACTGTTTTTGGAGGTAAGTAATCTTCTGACTCAATCAGATTTGTAGGAGGGGAATTAAAGGAAGAATCTAATTTTATTTTTTTTGTTTTGTTTGTAGAGGGACCTTGCAGGAATACCCTTGCAAGTCTGCAGCATGATTACAAACTCAATTTTAAATATGAAGGAAAAGTGTGACTTGGAAATTCCATTGGTGGGAACTTTTTGTGCCATCTCATTTTGTTCCCGCATGGAACTGTTTCCACTCAGATTGATAACTTGCTCTGTCAACTATGTCACGATGATATTCATGGAAAGCCAATGCTGTTACACGACAGAGCCCTCATTGGAGAACTTGGTTTATGCCATTTTTATGTTACAAAACCTGATCTTCAACACATCCGATTCGTTGTAAAGCATACCATTTTTTTTTAATAGATGCCTGCATGATATTGTTAGAGCATACCTATCACTTAGGGTTAGGAAGAAACATTGAACTAAGGAACTGTACTTGTGATTGACATCACTTGGTTCAGCTGTAAAGTAGTTTAGGATATTACTAGTACTTGCCCCCGTAAATTTTAGGGGGTATTCTTTACTTATGTTTTTTCTTTTATCTACTTTTTTTATTATGTTTTCACTTCAGAATTTTACTATAAAAATTACAAATAAAACAAATCATATTTACATTCCTAATAATGTTTACATTAAATGAACAAAAATGACATATAGATGAGAAATAACAACAGCAAAATGGAAAAAAAAGAGGAAAAAGAAAAGAAAAGAAAAAAGTAAGAAGAGGCAATCACCAATGGAGGCGGGAGAAAAAAAAATTGGGTGGCAAAAATTTTAACTAGATTGAAACGAGGAGTTACCACATAGAGACAGAAGGCAGTCCAATTAGATATAATAGTATGAAGATAGGTTAAACTAAATGGTCTTAGTATATGTTTGATTCAGCTTAAATTTTTTTAAAAAAATTATTTTTTTAATTTTTTTTAATAAAATTTAAATTATAAATTATTTTAAATATAAAATAAATTAATTTAAACATACACTAAACTTGTTAAGTGATCCAAAGATTTTTTGACAATACGGTGCTTACGTATTCACACTTAGTGACAACATTAGCAATTTATATGTACAGGAATTGGCTTACTTTGGCTGGGTCACGTCTTTGTTGTTCTGTTGCATAGTAGGAAATGACGTGTATCAACAGCTAATTTATTGGGTTAGGTGTAGGCGACTTAATCCCCATGAATGATTGACGTTTAATATCCATGCTTATCTGAAAGCTGACTTTTTCATCGAGGAGAAAGAACCTGAAGATTAGAATTATTTTCTTGCTTTTCCTATATATAATGTAACAATGCGATAATTAGACTCTTACACTTAAGAAAGAGCCAAATCCATGAGTCACGATGTGAACAATGGACTACGACCTTTTGGCTAATGTAAACAAATGCCAAAGGGTGGGTTTGTTCAAATTTGCTCATGAATGATCAAATGCGTTCGTCTTTATTATTATTATTTTTAGTGCTACTTAGGAACTACGGATCGGAAACGGGTTTGTTTCGGTGGAGAACGATTACGCTTGCACGCTACAGTCCAAATGCCTGCTCGATGAAGACTTGGAAGGCACGCTTGACGATGATATAGAATAAGAATTATAGTACCTTTTAGAGCAAGTTGAAATTTCATAATGAATATTCCCCATAACAAGCTCCAAACATGCCTTGATTCACCATTTTATATACAAGTCATAGCTGTCCATGCTTGATGACATTACCCTCATTCATACTGAATATGACAGCCTAACAGAATGAAGTTGACAAAGAGCAACTAACAAATGATGTGTGGTGGATTTTTTAATCTTGGTTATGATATGCTTGTTCTTGTTGAGATTTCCCTATAAAATTCCATTCCATGGGGGCAGAGGCAGAGCCTTTCCTTGCTATTATATGCTTTGACTTGATCGCAGAGAAAATCTCTATAAAGGTTTCCAAGTTTCTCAGGCCTTCTTCAAGTTCTTGATGGATGCTCACACTTCAAATGTTGTTGTGTGATCTTGGCTGTGGCCTTGGTGCTTCTGGGTATACCATCGCTCTTCTCTGGTGAAGTAGAGGAGGAGGAGGCTGAAGAAACGACGAATGGGTCACCTTTGGTCGTCCCAATACTCGTGCTGCTGATCGTGCTTTTCGTGTCATTCTTGGGAAGTCCAAGGAGGCCTTCTGCCAAACCACAGTTCTGCCGGTGTGAGCATGCCTGCAACTGTTACTGGTAATGTTTGTTCAAGAGCTTGCTGCTGGATGAGGAGGATGAGTGATATTGTGTTCTATTCTCTGTTATCCCAAGTCCCTGGCCAGTGGCCACTAAATAAAATACTGCATAGGAATTGGATGTGCATGTAAATCATGAGCCTATTTAATTGCCTTCATATGAAAACTAAATAGACTCTGATTCTGTCTTACTGATGTGTATCACCCTGAGGACAGCAATGACTCTAAAGGGTCAAGTTACATTGTAATTTATGCATGCTATATTTTGTAAGATTGAACTTTCATGCTTGCTTTAGTGTTTTGCAAGTGACGATTCTGCACAGTTAATGAAAAAAAGAAATCATGGAAATTGTAATGCTTCTAGGCACATGATAGTTGGAATGAAGTCTCAGGATGACTTCTTTTTTTTATTGCAGAGAATATGGTTCCTTTTGTATGAACAGAAAATGCAGTTTGATTTGTATCTGCAGTCAACCTTAACCAAACAGACACTTGTGGGATCAACACAAGAGGGTTTCATGGCAAGCCATGTGAGAAGAAATGGTGCCGTTCAGGTCCCGTTTCAGAATGTTAAAAAGTTGTTCATAATTTGTTGATCTTATGACACTTTTCGTGTGTTATATTTGCATTAAAAAGAGAGAAGGAGAGAAGAGGTCAAGAGGAGGAAGAAGAACTGAAGAAGTTGAAAAAACATGGTTTTATAATAGAAATGGCTCATCCACGACCCATCACTTAATAGTGGCCCATTTGTCCCCACACTAGCTCCATTATTTTCTTTGATATCTATCTGATTCAGTCTAAAGCAGTATGGACATTTAAGTGGACTACACTAAACTGGCAGCAGTTAAGTACTAGCAGTAGTGGGAAATACGGATGCATTTGGAGGAGACGTTTGACAGAGACATGCAAATTGGGTTCAAAAAGCAAGTGGCGTTGTTTTAGCGGTAAATGGTAATCATCGTTGCCACAAATATAGTTTCACTAAAACTATCAGTTCAAATTGGTATGTGACCTGATGAACTTAAAATTATTAGTCTTTTACTGCCATAGTTGTGTAAATAGCATGTTGGAATAATTGAGTAAATTACAGATACATTGATTTTGGGTTCGTTTGCATAAACTTTTTTAAAAAATATTTTTTATATATTTTATTTTAACAAAATTTTTTTTAAAAAATAATTTTATATTTAGATATAATATTTAATAAGTACTTTTAAATAATAATAAAAAATTTTAAATTTGTTTGGATAATAAAAATAAAAACACACTTAATTTATATTAAAATTACTGAAAAAGATATTCAAATACAAGATATGATAAGTTATGATATGTAAAATATAATTAAATGGATTAGCATAATAGGAACGGTGAAAATTTTTAAGTATGTTATGATAATAATATAATAGAAAACGCGACATAAAGTAATAATAACATGTCTAATTGTATACTCAAAACTTAACAACATGTAACTTAATATTGTTCTATTTTACTTTGTATAGTCATTGAAATTATAATTTAATTTAAGATATTAGCGCACAATGACTTAAAATTACGTTGTTTAAAATGTAATTTATAAAATTTTTTAGGGAGATTTTATGTAAATAAGATTTATAAGAAAAAAAAAGAGATGATATAAAATATAATTTTTAATAAAGGTAAAAGATATTTTTGTTATAAAATTATATTAAAAATTATTTTTTCTTCTATTTTTTTAAAAATTAGAGATTATTAACTTTTTTTTAAAAATTAGAGATTATTAACATTTTAAAAAAATAGATAAATTAATTTTTTTAATTTTTATATTTTTTAAAAATTAAGTCCAAACATACTTAAAAATATATTAAAATATTTTAAAAATATATATATATCCAAACGAACTCTTTGTTTGCCATTTGAAAAAATTATACTTTTTAATTTAAAGAATTACAGTAACTTCTCTTACTTCAAATTTTGATTAGATAAATACACCTTTATATTTTTATTTTTTAGACATACACCTCCTTATGCACCATTTTATACAGTTTTGTATCGATGAAGAATACATTGATAAAGAAATATGTGTAATTTCTAAAACTAGAGGAGAAATTGGTGTAATCTTTGTCTATTTCATTTCGTCGTGGGATAACTGAAACGTGTCTTCAGTTTACTGCTGGGGCGACGCTCATAAGGGGCATTGATATTCAAACCTACCAGGTCAAAATCAATTAATTAAAACTTGAATAAATAAATATCACAGACTCATTGTGGTGAGCCCCACTACCATTAAGCCTTTTCACGGAGGCTGTCCTATCAGGCTATCACCCTTATTCAGCATGTTGTACCGGGTAACACTAACTCTGATGTTTTGACTTATCATGTATTAATCAGTTGGACAAATCAAAGAGTGCAGAATCACAGAATATAACTTAGTTCAAGGCCTCTAGGATTTGTTGCATTCTGATTTCTGAGTTCTGAGTTCTGATACCCGAAAGGACATCAAATTCAATGGCCTACGATAGAAGCAGAGCCTCCTCTGTTTTGGATGGGTTCACTCTGAACCCCCTGCCGTACCCTGTTCTGCTAATCTTAGCAGTAATCTTCATCTTCCTTGGAATTTCATGGTTCTTTTCCTATCAAGAAGTTGTTGAAACTACTGAACAACAATTGGGTTGGGTGCTATTTGCCACACCAGTGGTGTTACTACTCATAGTTCGTTGGTTATCATCAATGGAAAATTCAGATTGGTTCTCTGGCTCGTCGCCATGGGAGAGGAGGACCCACCAACGCTCATCAGAAGGGAGCTCGCCATGGGGTGTGGCTGCTTTGATCGTGTTGTTGCTGATATTGGTGCAGTATCAATCCATCTTTCTTGATAGCTGGTTTGTTTGATTTGGAAATCTTGTTTCTGCTGGCTTGCTGATATGGGTTTAACTTTGTTTTTTCTGGGCTGTGTGTCTATTACTTATTATAGAAAGAATAGACTAACTATGAATCTATGATACGAACCCTGTGATTATTGTAAATATATAGATGAAGAGAAGATGATGCTGTATGAATATGAATTGAGTTCAAGGTACTTTTGATTTGTATCATACATATATATCCTTTCCTTTCTAAATGATGGCAAAGATGAAGGTGAAATTTTTACAAACTTTTTTTTGTGTGCATTCAGAGTATTCCTTTACCTAAAACGTGAAGAACTAATCTCCCAACCTTTGATTGTGTGATTGCGGGAGGCTTATCAACCGTGTTATTAAAAAAGAGGATTGCTGATTTGCTGTCTGCAACTTTACACAAGTTATTTACGTTAAATTTGATTAAACAAAAGCAATACCATAACAAAACTTTTCATGAATATGCTTGTCCTTGTCCTTTAGTTATTAAATAATGGAATTCCTGAGTGTTATTGCTTGAGAATGTTGAATTATACTCTACCGGGTAATAGGTAGTGTAACTTTGTTTCTAGCTTCCACAGATAAGTAACTAAATATAATTTAAGATATACAACAACTTGACGCGCTGCGTTTATTCAGCAGATGATATTTGAATACGAAATAATTAACAAAATTATATTGTAGTGCATTTTTCTAATACACTTTGAGCCAGTTAGGTATCAAAAATATGATTTGAACTTAACATTAGCAAGTTTCATTATATATATAGTTCAACCAGAGATTTTAAATACTGCATAAATTTTAACGTTAGAAAATAAAATATAAGAAGTCACTTGTATAACACCTGATGCTATTACGGTTTAATGTATAAAATTCATTTGAACTTTAAAGCCATATGATTTTCCTTCATAACGAAGAATTGCTGCTATGCTTTTCTATTACCGTGACTTGTTCTGCTTTCATAAACCTCACTAATAAACAAGAACGTAAAATCAAAGAAAAAAAACGAACCATTGAATTGCTAAGAAGTTAAGCCTCTCTGTGAGCAATGCATGAAGACATGAAGTTCATTTCAAGTCTTCCACAACTGAAGAGAGTCAAGAGACTAAATTACATTATAGAATATCAGCAAATACTTCAGTATATATATGTCTGTGAACAAGAACAGAAAAGATATCCAACAAAAGCCGAGAGACAGGCTTCTACTTGTGTAGTGATGACATACAATAATTCTCTCTCTTTTCTGGAGTTATTAGTCTGATTTCCAGAGAGGTCCAAACCACTTAGATTGAAATGAAGATTGGTAAGAGAGCAACAGCAGCATTAGCAGCAGCAAGATGGCTACGTTCCATGGAGACACCGCAGCTCGTTGGAGTGATATTTGATGCTTTGAACGCGTGAGACGAAAGTTGAGCCTTCCGCAGACAGAATATGAAATCATGAAGAATACCAACAGGATGGGCGACAACAAGAGGAACAACTGAAAGTTGATGGCTGTGTGATGCGGCTGAGCCTTGTGGTGTGTGTACTGGGAGAGCCACAACAAGCTAATGACAATGCCAAATATCATGAGCAAATGGAGAGGAGGTGGAGAAACAGTGGCCATGGTTTGCCCTGTCCATCCCCGCTTACGTTCTGGACCCTTCCTCTTGGGGTAGAACCACTCCATTTTCCCCTCTTTCTTTCTTTCTTTCTTTCTCACTCAGAGACACATGCAGAAACACAGACTCACTCTCACAAGCACACCAGGTTGTTCTCTGTTGTTTATATAAGAGCTGATGAGCTTCGTTTGCTTCAGATATTTGGTTGGCTTTGGCATATATTCTTTGAGTGTAACTTGTGTCCCAACAACATTTTACTTGTACTAGTGCTTGCAAGTGTCGGATGCAACCTTGATTGAGAAGGGTGTGAGCAATGAATTACCAATTAATCATTTTTCAACACACTTTAAAGGCTAAAAAAAGAAGAAATTCATTTTACTCTGCATATAATATATCAATCCGTCAAAAAATAAAAACATGCACGTGAGACAAATTAAATTGGTGCTGTGAGATTAATTTTATAATAAAACTTAAATTATTTACTGTATTACTTTCCCAGTATATAAAAATTGCTGCCTCATCAGTCATCAGGCAAATCCAAGCTGTCAGCGCAATCTTGCGAATCAGTAACAATTAAAAAAAAAAAAAAATCTTATTTCCTCCCATCACCCTCACCCTGCAGTTTCGCAAGAAGAACTAACAAGAGGGCCTAACATTTATTAGGCTTTTTTTCCACAAGAATGGCGAGTCCTAGTGAGTCTTAGCTGCTATTGGAAAAGCATATTTTTTCAGTATATATAGAATAGGTCTAGTATCTTAGTAGTAATGTGTGTGTTTAGGTTTATTTAAAAAAAAAAAGTGTGCTTAGGTAGTTTTTATTCTTTATTATTAAATAATATGAAGTGAATCAAAAGTCTAAAAAAAAATTAGATAACTATTTACCAATCATAACAGCATAAAAATCATATTTAGGACTAAACCAATGAAACACAGTACGATAATCTTTATTAACGTGTAATATCTTTCAAATTCGTTTATTTTTAAATTTTTTTAATCAAATTGATTTTATTTATAAAAATAAATTAAATGTTGGTTATGATATTAAAATTCATAAATGCAAATATATACTAAAAAATTATAACCCACCAAATTGATTTGATATAGTGAACACTACAGAAGACTTCAATTTCAATTAGAAGTTAATTAATGATGACAAAACACGCACACACACACTTTTGCAAAACTGCAAAGAGTGTCATTGACGCGCTTTATATTTGTTGGTATAAGTTCTATTGTTGACACACAGTCAAGATTCAAGAGTCTAACAACGGTAGTTGGCCTCGGAGATAGGGTAGTTGGCTGCTTTATAGGATTTTTTTTTTATTTTTGGTTCTTTTGCATCCGAGGGCAAGACTGCCGTTTTACTTGTTCACTTGGTCGTTTCGATCATGAGTTACCAGCTTTTGGATTATATTCTTTTTGTTCCCCTTGTACATTCTGCAAACGTGTTTTCCTCTTACTTTAATATCTATAGAGCATCCATCTCTTGCTGTGACTTGGTTTAACTGAGAAATAGCACTATCTAATTTAAATAGAGTAATCATCATGGGCCTTTTGTGTTTGAGAGATTTTGTGATGAGTACAGACCCTAACACATTAGCCACAGTAATCAAGCATGCCTTTCTGTTAGACCACCAAACCCAAATCAATAAGTCAACAACACATGAACCCCAGTAGTCAAATTAGATATTTTCCAACTTAAATTTCTATTTTATACAAGAAATAGAAATATAACAATTAAATCTGCCAAGCTTTTCCCCATTAAGAAAAGCTTTATGAATAAATTAGTTAGCATTTAAACCTACTTACAAGAACTTCCTAGTCAGGAAGATAGAAAACAAGTGGCTTATACCTCCACATAGTTTCAGCAGATGCACATTGAAAAACTTCAAAGTGGTTTCAAAAGGCATAAGCACTTGTCCAGAATAGCGTCCTTTCTCATTCATCAGCCTTTCTGCTCCCAACTACACTACTCGATGAGCTATCTTGAACGCTATGAGATGAAGAACACCTGCCTAACGAACTCCCTCCTGTGCAACTGCTTTCCTTGATTGACAACTTGCTGGATTTTCTTTGTCTAGATGATAAATCCTGCAAAACCGGGCATGCAAACAACACTTGAATCCAATACCTCTTATATCATAGCTATTAGCTACAAGACTTCCTTAAAAAACGGTAACAGACTAAGTGCATGTTTGGAAACTGATTATTTTTAAAAAAAATCGCTTTTTTTTTTTCAAAAGGTCTCTTGATAAGATTTTGATTATAAAACTGTTTCGAACATAAAATAAGCTAATCCATATATACAATAACACTAACCTGATCTGCAGAAGACCCAGGTGTCTTCAACTCAAGGTCCGTAGTGACATCATTAGAATCCACACTTTTTTTTTCAACCTTGCTCTCCCTGGATGATTTGTTTTTAGAGTCTTGCTTGCCTGACAACACATGGGACCGACTACCTGGATGAAGCGGTGGGGATACATACTGGGTGGATTGCTGTTCAACAAGGGTATTGGGGGCTAAATAAGGAACAAATGTTGAACAGGGGTTAGGGATGACAGCAGGATTTTGATTAGCAAAGAAGGGGTATGGCTGCATGGGAATCGGACCAGGAGGGACTGGCACTGGCACCGGATATGGATATGAAGGTGGAGCCATCATAACTGAATGATCCATTGCAGTCCATGGAAACATAGTCCTGTGTCGCTGTTGATACTGATTATTCAAGTTCTCAATATCCAATTTAAGAGAAGCCTTCTCTTCTCTGAGATCATTTTTCTCTTGAGCCAACTGAATTGAATAAAATGAAATTATTTCCTTTACTATTTTAAGTCCCACAAGTATCAAGGTGATTCATCGAAGCAAGAAGAGAAAAAGATTACCTCACGGGATTCTTCATTTAGCATAGCATATTCATCTTTGAGTTTGCTAACTTGAGTAGTAAGGTCCTTCAGCAATTGAACTGTATCAGCTAGAATGGTTGCTTTGTCATTTTTGGGTCTATCAGGGTCTGCATTTCAGAGCCACCACAGAGTGGTTTAAGAAAAGTGCTGTTTTATCAGTTCTTAACATCGAATGACTACCACAGGGATAAATTCTAAAGAAGTGACAGGCAAAAATTTCTTTGGTAGAAATTATGAGCATATGTAACCTAAAGTGACCTCAGCTACATCCAGTAGAAATTTTTTTTTTTTAAATTGTAACCAGGTTTCTTCAAAAACCAGAGTAATTGGCATTACACAATTCTGAAAATCCAGTGACAACTTAATTTTTTTTTTTTTAAACTGACAACTGCAGCATTAATTACTTTATAGACAAACTATACTTTGGGCAAGTTAAAGCGACACACACTTACATTCAAATATTATATAATTTATATACAACATTTGCCCCTAGCTCTAAATTTGTGAACACCAACCTGATTTGGTTGTCATATATGACTCAAAAAGAAATACTACGTGTGCAAGATAGTCCACAATCCAGATAATAAATCAATAGAAAGCATGCAAATTAAACATCTAATCAAATCAAGCTTTACACAACTTACCACCTCCCCCCCTGCACCAAAAAAAAAAATTAGAAAAAGGGGGGGAATTCTGAACAATTGAGAATGAAATAATAAGATCCAAAGTCCAAACTAATGCCAACACTTCTATCACAATAAAAACAATTTCAGTGTTGTTAGTTGCGAGGCTTCAGCTATTAATACATTATTTAATGAAGGAGAACCTTATAGAATAATATGTCAAGAATCAATGCCATTTTTCAGCAGTCTACTCAATTTTCATTTTCGAAATATGAGAAAGTGAAATTTTCTTTACCTAAAATGTTGCCCAGTTCTACAAACTGTTCATTGAGTCGATCCCCTCCTTAACTTTTCTCGGTCAGCCTTCTGAGTCTTTCTTGCAGCTGTACAATCCATTGGTTTGACTTCAGACCTCTGGCTACAGATACATACATTCCAAAACAACAGGATATTTTAACCAAAGGTTAGATCATTGATTTCAGCTTTGGAGAAGGAGAACAACCAAAATTATCAAAATATAGTAAGTCATTTACTTCAAGCAGCAATTTTTGTCAATGTCCAAAATTCATGACTTAAAAATATTTTCCAACACATTTTTTTGATAACGATATCTAATTTGATAGAATTATAACAAACTATAAGTAACTAGCCGTCCCTATTTTAACACTCTCTGAAGCTTTTTTTTTTCTTCTTTTTTTTAGAATACCCCTTTCATTAAACCATGTGAAGCATTCATGTTGTTACTTGCACAGCTTCTAAAATTCTCCCAATGTACCATTACACCGAATTTAAAAAAGGGAAACTACATTGAATGTATTGCCAGCTAGGGATTAAACACATTAGCAATTTTATTACAAAGATATGGAATCAAAGCAATTTTGGGGCTTTAACTCTCATTATTAGGAGATAATGCGCAAATTTTTAAACAGAGCAAATTACCAAAACCAACAAAGAGTTAAGATTAGACTAAAAGGAAAGGTACAATACCATCAGGACCAAACCCCATGTCAACTAACCGATAAAAATGCTAAATTGCAAGGAGACAATATAGTAAGGCAATAATTTGTACCCAGAATTGGATTGAAAACGACCGGGAGGCACTCGAGAATTTTGAGAATGTTTGCTCCTGAAAGAGCATCAAACATGGACGAACTTCGATAAGGGTTCGCGAGATTATTTTACCTCGTCATTGAGAAACCCTATGGTCGATTGGTCGTCGATGCTTATCTTCAATTTTTGCCCATTGGATTGGAATCGTCGTGTTCTATCCAACCTCAGACGCGCGGCGCTTCAACGACAGTTATATGCCTGATAGTTTTGGTTGGATAGAAATAAACGACGGAGTTATGTCGCCGTTTAGTAATATAAAATCAGAAGTCGAAACTCGAAGAACGCACCCGTGAGTAGCCGGCGGAGTTTGGTTTGGTTGGTAAGAATTAAAAAAAAACAATTTGGCGAAGAAGAATTAAAATATTTTGATTGAGAGATTTAGATTCAATTTTCGCTTTCGGTAATTTTCCTTAATATGAGATATTTTTGTGTGAATTTGGTCTCAAGTTGTGTACATTAAGTTAGTAGAAAATTAACCGTCTGGACACATCATTAATAAATAATGTAAAAAAAAATGTTTAACACATAAATTTATGTGATGTTTTAATATAAATTTAAGATATGTTAATTTTTTTTAAATAAGATATGTTAATTTTTTATTAGTAAAATCTACACAACTATTAACTGAGTGTTTGATTTTTTTTATTTTTACTATTATACAAAAAAATATATAATATAAATAATGTGGCATGTTAATTAAAAATAAAAATAAAAAATAAATCAAATACTCTCTAAATGTATACAAAAACTTCATCCTAGATAGATAATTAATAAATACTATTATAAATCTTTCAATCAAGATTGTAACACGTCATGAGAATTGTATAAGATTCTGATTTCGAAATAGAATAATCCATCTCGTCTCTTAATCTTTTTTAATAACATTTTCTCATGTGTCTTCTCATCTTCTTTATTTAAATAATTAATATTAAATACTCAATATTTTTATCTCATACTCTCTTCTTATTTTTTGGTAATTTCATAACTCTCCATATTTAATCATCAATTTATAATTCTTCTCGTCCCATTAATTCTCATATTTTCTACTTTATTTTCATAAACACTAAGCATTCGATGAATTTTCACAACTTTTATAATTATTGACAAGTTTTAAAATTTGAAAATAAATAAGAAGAATTATTAAAAAAATAAGTTATATAACTAATTATTGAGACACCTACGTAACACATGACTATATAACTAATAGTCTTACACTTTAATAATACTTAATTTATATTTAGAAATAATTATACACAAAATTTGTTCTCTAGTTAATCTTATTTATTTATTTTTTTATTTAAAAGTTATTTATAACCTCTTTACTTAATAAAAAAAAAGTTTATTTGCATTTTAGGTAGCTGGACACGAGAGTTACAAGTTGCCACGTAAACAACCAATGAAAAGAGATTAGCCAGTGATGACAAGGAGCAGAGAAATATTGGCACATCGAAACGACAGCATTCCAGTGATAAATGGGTGCTGGTACCTGGAACGGGAACTCACCCAATCCCAAACGCAATTACAAATCTCTGGTTTTTGTGTTGAAAATCAAAATCCATACGTTTCCTTCCAAGAACAAGAATAAGCCACGCCACCAACCCTACATATCCACTCATGGCGTCTATCAACAAGTTCTGGATTTTCTCTCTCGCTCTCCTCCTCCTCGCTTCCCCTCTCGTCCAAGGTCTGCTCCCCCAAATTTTAGATCTAGATCCGTTTTAGCGACGATCGATGCTTCCTTGCATGCATGCTATGATTGCGATGATCTGTTGGATTCATGAAAATGATTCTATTTTTACTCTAGTCCCGACCCAATTACCTCCTTTCCAGCGGGCTTTCGAGTTTTGATCTGCTTTCACTTGTGTTAAAATTCGAATTTTTCGGATTTTGACCTTTGTTGGGACCATAAGTTTTGATCTGCTTTGATTGCTTATATGAGGACAGATTGACGCAGAAGTTAGAGAGAGTGTGAAGATTACCTTTTTAACGTTGGGCATTGTATAAGTAGGCACTTGCATTAGAAGTAGGGTTTTTTTTTTTGGGGGGGGGGGATTTTTGTTTCTTCTGTGGGAGCAAGTTTCTGCTACATTACATTTGGAACCAACTGTTGAAAGCATTCAGTTGCATTTGAATAAATTCAGTTTTATTGAATTTTTATAAAAATTAGAATTAAAATTGAATTCCTGATAGGGTTCCAAATAATGAGTTATAGTCACTTAAAGCGGTGACTAAATGGTATGTAACTGAATGCTATATTTATCAGGTTCTGTTCATTTAACTCTAAATATGATGTTAAATGTGCATGTTTTTTAAAACAGAATCCCTTTGGCAGTCAACTCCTTGCAGCTTGTCTCTCACTCTCTTTGTTCTTTAATCTTTATCATTTTGTTTGTCCGCCTTTTGGAGACATTGGATCTCACTCTGTCTCACTAATAACTTGCTATTCGATATTATATTTTGATGCATTATGTGCATGACCATCATTACATTTGTTACTTCTACTTGCTAGTTGCTAGGTGCCAGTCAGGCTCAGATGAGGCTGCGGAGACCACTGAAGAAGCAAGTGATATTGGCATTGTTGGTGACGATGTTCAAGATTTTGGTGATGGGAGCTTCCCTTCTGCACCGGGAATTGATACAATATGTGTATTTCCAAAAAATAGTGCAAGATGTAAGAAACATTCTGTATAGTGCACAAAAATATGGTTTATGATGAATTCTTTTGTTTTATTTGATAGTGGGTTGATTTTATTTGTTCATATGCTGCAGTGTTAACAGCTGGAGAAGAGACAGAGCTGCTTGTGGGTGTAAAAAATGATGGTAATTCAATCAATTTTGATGTGCATTTAGCAACACAGTTTCATGCTTTCTTAGGTTTCATAACCGTTTTGCTTGTCACTGTTTAGCAATTATGTCTTTCATTTGTGTCTTATAACACCCATTTAAAAATCAACATCTCTTCATTTTTTGTGATTTTTTTACATTATTTTCTTTCCGGTGTCTGGGTTCCCCACTATTGGGGGGCATGGAAACAAAAAGAAAATGAAGGTTATTCATGCATTAGCTGATTTATTTCATTGTTTGTACTGAAAACAGGGGAGTCGAGCTTGAACGTTGTTGTAGTTAAGGCTAGTGTTCACCTTCCCTTTGATCATCGTCTTCTCGTTCAAAATCTTACTGCTCAGGTGATAATTGGTTATGGAATATCCTAATCAAACCTATTTGTTTATTTGTGATTTTGTGTTCAAGATTTATGCTGCCCATATTAGTTTCAATGAAGCATACATATATTCTGTATTTATGCTTGTTACCTTGTAATGAATCTAACATTCTAAATGTTAAGCTTGATGAAGAACCTCAAGAATTTATAACCAATATTGGGAATATGTTAATTAGTTTTCAAAAAGTGAGATAATTTCAATCACTTTTGAAAATAGTTTGAGTAGTAGACTTTTATAGCTTGTGTTAATTGTCATTTTTTACATCTGCTGTAAAGTATTTGAGTTGTTTGGGTGCACAGAAGTTTGAACTTTGAAGATAGGGTATGAGGATGTATTTGTGACATATTTCATTTCCTTTTCATTTCATCGAGAGTCCCTGTTTCCCATAAAATATGGTAGCTTATGAATTTGTTTGGTTAGATGATACCCAACCATCTAAAGTAGATCCCCAAGTCCATTTGGGTGCATGGAATGCCATGAACCAGTTACTTTGGTAACTTATGGTTAATATGTTAATACACATGCTTGTGCCATTTCTTGTGAAGGAATTAGGGTTATGTGATATTATGTCAGCATTCTATTCTGATTCAGCAAATAGCATTGCATAAATTATCTAAATTTAAGCTTTTCTTTTTTAATTGCAGGTTTTCAACAATGCTACTGTACCAGCCTCGGCACAGGCTACTTTCCCATATTTATTTGCGGTCAGCAAGTTCTTGCAGGTATCTCCATTATTTTGAAAGATAATGCTTTTAATTTCTCAATGAGTAACATCACAAAACCTATCTATACTAGTTATGCCTAATTTTTCTTGTAATAAATTGGGGCAAAAGCCCAATTATGCCTAATGATTTTTCTGCTGTGCAGCCTGGAACTTTTGATCTTGTGGGCACCATTGTTTATGAGATAGACCAGCATCCATACCAAAGCACTTTCTATAATGGCACTGTTGAAGTTGTTGAATCTGGTCCTTTTCTTAGCATGGAATCTGTTTTTCTTGTTACTCTTGGAGTTGCCCTTCTTGTCCTCCTTGGGCTTTGGATTCATGGTCAAATACAGAACCTATCTAAGGTACTACAATTTCTTTTTTTTTTTTAAAATAATGTGCTATTAAAAGATTACCTACGTAGTTGGAGTTTGCTAATGGTAGTACCTCATAAACTAATCACTTTTAATAGGTTCTGATTTGTACTCTGTCTTGGTACTTGTTTGATTTGCTAACAACGAACTGTCCTAAGGTCATAGTTCAAAAACAAGTATCCGGTGCTCTTCTTGTTATTTATTTATTTTTGCTAACTATGGTTTGTTACGAGGACATTACTTCTAAAAGAGTATTTTGGCATTTTATAACCCCATGGTTCATTCAAAAGTGAGGCTAAACACTACTTTCATGCTAACAGGGAATGCTACTTCAATAATAGTATTTGTGCACATCTATATTGAATTCTATGGATGCTATCCTATATTCAATTCCTCAGTGAATACTACTATGAAATTATCCTTTACGGGAGAAATTCTTAGATGATCCAGGACTAAGAGAACCATACCAGCAGACAAATAAGAAGCAGCCTGTTTGTGTGGTTTTATCTGATATGGTTGGTGTTATCTTGGCTTGGCTTCTTATTTATCTGGAGTAAGAGAATCCATTTGCTCCTGGAGCATATAAGAGTTTCTCTCTTAGTTTGAGTTGTTTTTGCAGCAGGACTTGGTTAACTCTTAGGTATTATGCATATATAATATTGTGAAAGGCAGCTGCTCAGAATTTAAAAAAAAAATTCTCATAAGCTTTTAATTTCCCACTCACGCCATTTATTTGCTTCTTCCTTCTGATAATCTCATATCTACACATGAATATTTGCTCAGAAAACAAAGAGGGCTCCAAAAGTTGAAGTTGGAACCAGAACTACAGATGCCTCAATGGATGAATGGCTTCAGGTCTGTACTTATGTTATACTTTGACGCTTACTAGGTATCATGGGGACCTTCAGTCTTATTTTTGAAGTTTGTGATGTGTCCTCCTCTCCTTTTCTTCTTTCCATATTTATGGGAAGAAACATATATATCAATCCTGATGGAACCTATAACATTTCTGGGCTTCTAATATCTCTTTATTTGCCCTGCATTTTGACACCCAGGGAACTGCATATACTCAGTCTTTGTCAAGCAAATCAAAGAAGAAGAAGTAGATAGACAATTCTTCTCAAGTTAAGCCACACAAGACTCTACCATGGAGTACAGAGTACTGTAACTCAGACTTGGTTGGAGAGTGTAGGAGAGCACGAGGAAGTAGTTCTAAAATTTAGGCTGAAAAAACCTGCCTTTCTGTTGTAGCTTGAAAGAATTTTTACATTTTTTTTCTTGGGATGAAGTTGAGCTTTTTCTAAGAAAAACTAACAGGGATCTGAGTTAGGAAGGATACAACTTTTGAGAACTGGCAAAATTTTTGTTAGATAATGTTCATTTTATCTAAATTTTGTTGTGTTTATTGTGGGTGAATTTGGAATTTTGGTTTCTGGTCCACGTGCTCCTGGTTTTATGTTTGTTGGGCATATATTAGTTTGTTCTGGATTTGATTTACCTCAAGCAATTACTGTTTGGGAGGGAGTCCTTAAGCCATTAATTTTATGTACTATATATTTCTGCTGTGAGTCTTGTGATTGACCCAAATTAATGGAACTCGTCGACATAAGATGAATTGAAAGTGGAATTGTGGGGGATGTAAGATATTTGTGGTTGAGCAGGTACTGAAATATATTAGAGTTATTTCAATTGTAGTTTCGGGTGTGTTAAAAAGTTTACAAGGTTATTGTGTGAGTAGTGAAAATCAATATATACATGATTTGGGTTGTGATTTTTAAGCAAATATGTAGAACCTAGAGGGAATCAGCAGAAACGGTTACTGTTCGGTCGAAAGTTTGAATCGTTAATACTTAATACTCTGTTATAGTGCTGGGTATAGTAACATTGGACTGCATCACTCTTTTGGGTTCGCCATGTTCTCCATGGCAATGACGTCGAAATGATATCTTAGAGTGGGGAATGTCAAGTCTTGTTGCTGCCAATTTAGCACAAAACGTAAAGAATTAAAATGTCAGTAAATTTCACTCGAGTTTGGACTATGATACCTTGTAGTTAAAACGTAGTAATAATTATTCGGCAATTAAAACTTCAAAACGTAGTATCTGTCCATCTCAGCAAATGACAACTGGTTGTGTCTGGAATTGATCTGCAAGCTTCTGAACAAATTTACATAAAATTGCTATTATTACATTTTAATCACTTAAATTTTCTCTCGTAATATCAAGATAAGTATATTAAATACTAATAAAATTCATATGAAATTATTATTTTCAGATCTCATTTATTCTAACTCCTTTTCAAGATAAGTATACTAAACCAAAATCTAATTTAAATTAAACTATTTTTAATGAAAAATTAGAATTATTCTAAATAATTATCTAACTAATTTAAAATACGTATAAAGTCGTAAATCACACGAAAATGATAACTAGTGTTTCATAAATTTCTACTTCTGTGAATTAAATGTTTCATGAATTTATTAGCAAGTGATGTCACATGAAATCTGGGAAGAGAGCACATTCAGTGAGGGCATGACAATGTTCACCACCAAGTGTAGGGTCCCGGTGTTTTCCCAATATAGAAGTTGCTAGACGTTTGTTATTAAATGATTTTAGCTTGACCTTATATTTAATACGTGGTGGTGGTGGTCATGTTTGGAGGAGCAGCCATTGCCTCTAACTGACTATTGCTATGCTAGAATAGGCAAGTGGTTGTTTCAGGGAAAGTGATTGCCAACCAGATTATATTTGTAGCAATTAGCAAACTGTCCCATTTGCTGCTGCATCAGAAGTTATTGGGTGCTTTTCTTACTTTTGACAGAATTTGGATTAAATATATATGTAAGATCATGAGATATCCAAGAGAGTCAAAGGAAAGACAGAGATAACCTTTTTTTATTGCAATCATGAAAGTCTGAAAATTGGAAATGCTACTTAGAAACTAACGCAGTGGCAATTAAATATAATAAGGTCATCACGAAGAGTGTCCCATGAAAGACATAGGTATAGTCATTTCATTGCAAATGCAAAACTATGAAGTTTCACTTTTTTTTTCTTTATACAAAAGTGAAGTTACACTCAAACTGACTATAATAGTGGCTTTAAATAGCTCAGTATGACATTAGCACAGTGAGTGTTGTTTTCCAGCAACAAAGCCCAGTACGTAGTATTTCAGTTAGTTGTTGTTTTTTTTTTGTGCTCTTATAATTAGTTTGTTGGTATAATTTGTAAAACTAAAGGGGTGCGAGGGGGAATTGTAAATCCTAACCATTAAACTATACATAGATAGATCTTATTTAAAGTTCACATAATCATTAAAAAAATCATTAAAAAAATCACTTGACTTTTTATTCTAATCTTAACCATTATCAAGATTCACTTCTCTTATCTCTCACAATAAACACTCATCTTAAGAACTTAACATTTTAGCGTGTGTTTCTGCATTAGATTAGAAAAGATCTATAGTTTCTAATTATTTATGCTATATATATATATAATAATTATTATTATTTATATATTTAAATTTGAAAATTAACAACTTAGCACTTTATCGTGTTTTTCGGCATTAGATTAGAAAAGATCTATCGTTTCTAATTATTTATGCTTTTTATTTTCATCAGAGGGTAATTATTCAATAATTTGACTGTTTTTATTGATTTAAAATTGACAAGTAAATAACTATCATTTGACAATTACATAACTGTCATTCAAGAAATCATACTAGTTCAGAATTCTGATAGTTATAAAATTGTTAAACTCTAATTAGAATTAATTAACATTCTGTTATTTTGATCTCGTCTCCAACTGCTGTGTTTTTCTTCAAAGTAGTTATTGAAGAGAAATTTTGAGAAACAGATTTCGTGCTTAGATGAGTCTTGGGAAGATTTGCAGTGAGGGTAAATTTTATATTGATGACAGTGTAATTTTTCTGCATGTTTATGTGTTCCTCTGTATACATCATTTTCATAACACAGCTGGCGAGAAAACAACCAAAAATTGTTGGGGAGAGCACTCTCCGCCCCTGTGGGCGCAGTTGACATTCCTATAGTTGATGCATGTAAGTGGTTCACATGAAGCTTGGTGGACAGATCAAGTTTGGAAACTCTGTTGGATGTTGGTATAAGTTCATTCTTTCAAGTGTAAGCAAACAAAGGAGTAGTAACATTACCATTTTTTTTTGTCAAAAGGATGAAGACTGAGCATTTATTAGAGCCAAGTAGTAGGTTGAGACCGATACTGCGCATAAAGATATTATGTTTAGCTGCGCGGTTGAGAGTTCATGCATTCAATGAAAGGTAATATCATTTGCTTCTGGAAGCTGGTGTGCACGTTAATGTCTTTTCCCCTGAGGATCCTAATCACATAAAAGGGTCCCTAGCACCATGTGAGGTCCTTAATTTCAGTGTCAGTGAGCCATCTCAGAGATATCGTATCCAAGATTGTTATATTAGGCTTATGAATCTCAGTAAGTACTCACATTTCATCAAACCATAGAAGCTTAACAGCTTCAAGGTTCCAAGTTTTATATTCTGTTCTTGTTTATTGTCATTGGGAACCATAATTGCTGTTCCTTATGCAGATTTTCACCCGGCGCCAAGGAGCACTTCTGTGCTTCTGGTTGTCTGGGCTTTTTGTGGTAATAGGCTTTTGCTATGCTGACCTTAGTACAGTCGAGGTAGTTGGACTGGGAGAATGCACAGACTGCAAGGAGAATAATATTAAGACTAGCCGTGCTTTCTCAGGTACATTGTCTCATTGTACGTGCATTTTTTTATTTTTAACCACTTCGGTGTAGCAGTACTAATGAGCACTGGAAGAGGACCCCGTCATGTTTCCAATTTTTGGTGTTTAGATTATTACTATGTAAGACATGACAGATATGCAAAACCATAGGACTCTTAAACTTCTGATTCTCCTTCCTATAATTGGATATAAGAATTTGATATTCACTGTTACTTTAACTATTTTGACTTGAAAAACCAGAAAAAAAGTTGATTTCAATTGAACATGTAGACTATAATTCATGGTTAATCTAATGTTAAATAAGAGTAGTACAGAAGCAAAATTCTACTATATTACAATCCTGTGCATTACTTTTCTGTAGGGCTACGTGTAACGGTAGACTGCAAGGCAGCAAATGGACACTTTGAAACGAGAGAGGCTGGTGACCTAGATAAAAATGGAAACTTCAGAGTATCCCTTCCTCACGAGATTGTAAAAGATGGTGAACTGAAGGAAGAATGCTATGCTCAGCTACATAGTGCATCAGCTGCACCTTGCCCTGCTCATGATGGCCTGTACTACTCCAAAATTGTCATCAAGTCAAAAACTGGTGACAAACACACCCTCGGTCCTGCAGGGAAACTCAAATTTTCATCAGCAACATGCACTTCAGCCTTTTTTTGGCCTTTCTTCAAACACCCACTATTGCCCAAGCTTCCCCCCCATCCACATTTCTCCTTCCCTCCTAAAGTCTTTCCACCATTTCCACCTGAGTTTTTCCCTAAGCACCCTCTCTTTCCTCCTGTGCCAATCTATAAGAAACCTCTCCCACCTCCTGTGCCCATCTATAAGGCACCCCCTCCTCCACCTGTACCTGTCTATAAGAAACCACTTCCTCCACCTGTGCCAATATATAAGAAACCCCTTCCTCCACCTGTGCCAGTATCTAAGAAACCTCTTCCTCCTACGGTACCAATTGTTAAGAAGCCATGTCCACCAAAGGTCAAGAAGCCACGTCCACCACTGGTCCCAATCGTCAAGAAGCCATGCCCCCTGCCAAAGGTTAAGAAGCCACTTCCACCTCCCATTCCCATTTTCAAGCCCCTTCCTCCTACTTTTCCAATTCACAAGATACCATTCTTTAAATCTCTTCCCCCTTTCCCAAAGTTGCCTCCGTTCAAGAAGCCGCCATGTCCACCTCTTCCCCCTTTCCCAAAGTTGCCTCCATTGAAGAAGCCGCCAAAGTACTTTTTCCATCACCCCAAGTTTGGAAAATGGCCTTTTCCTCCACTGCCGCCTTTTGTTCCTCACCCATAGGCTATTATTGCAGAACTAGATGGCCTTTGGGGTAACAAAGCTACATGCATGTTTTCTATCTTCTTTTTTGCTTTACGTATTAGTATCAAGGATTTATGAAATTTATTGTTGCCAATAAAACCTTTAATTAAGGATACATAGAGAATGTGAAAAGAAGAGCATGAGGAGTAAGAGTAGTAGAGAAAACAAAAAAATAAAAAGATAGATCATTGTTATTGTTTGAAGAGTTGAAGTTTGTTGAAGTTGAATGTGATCGATTGTTGTTACTGAGTGAAGCTCACGAAACTTCTCTATTAATTTGTACTTGTATATATTTGTAAGTGCGTTATGATGGTATGTTTCCCACTTAACGGTCTTGTGTTAATTAAGCTTCCAACTACCCACTTTATCTCCAACCAAATCCATTGACATCGTTCATATGAATTGTCTCTTTCAGTGTGGAAAACAAATAAGCATTCTCACAGAACCAAATCCTATGCAGTTTTACAAATAGGCATAAAATTCAATCTTGTACCTTACTGCATTTTCCATGCACGTTACTTATTTTCATACAGTGCATTAGATGAATTCAAATTCTGTGTCTCTTTTTCATGTTATCAAAGCATAATTATAATATATTCTTTTTTTATTTTTGGTCTGGCGGTGGGGGAGGGGTTGGGAACATCCCTTAATCTAAAATCGAATCCTCGGTGTGGGACATCAAGGCAGCATGCCTTACCAAGTAATCCATGAGCCTAACCGCATAATATTTTTCGGTCATTTTTGTGATCAGCTAAACAGTTGAATGGGCTTTAGTAAAAGAAAAATGAACTCAAAAGAAAAGCGGAGTGGCCATAGACCGGCCAAAATCAGGTCAATACCTAAAGAGTGGCTGTAACATTTCTTTTTCATAAAATATTTCTTAGAATAATTTTAGTTCTTTTATTAAATGTGAATGATTTGTTTGAGAATTTATAATTTTTGTAAAAGTAGTTATTTTAATTAAATTAAAATAAGTACGATAACGTGACACTAAATTAAAAATAACAGTTTAAAAAATTATAAAATTAAAAATAAAACTTATTAAGATAGGATCTTTGTATGTATCAAATTTTTATCTATATATAGATAGGGATGAAAAAGATATTTATGAAGAAAATAATAAAATAATTATATATATATATATATATATATATATATATATATATATATATATATATATATATGTGGAAGACTTCCGCACGTTAACAAGAATGTTCAAAAAAAAAAAAAGGTAAAAAGTACAACACGTACCCTGCTACGTGTTGGCCAAGGGATAGATTTTCCTTTGGTAAGAAACTTACCATGCAAGTGAAGAACAAGCATAGAAGGGAAAGGGGAGAAGTGATCGGACGAGAGGGAGAAAAGAGAACTAAGAGAGGAAAGAAAAAAAGAAAGGGAGAGAGGAAAAGAAAAAGAAAAAGAAAGAAGGAAAAGAAAGCAGAGAAAAGAAAGGAAGAAGGAAAGAAAAACAAAATAAAAGAATATGACAATTTTGTTATTATCGCATTAAGAAAGAAGTAAAAAAATAGACTCCCTTTTTTACTTAAATAAAACTATAATTATTATATATGATTAGATATTTTTATTATATTATTATAATTTTTAATTTAGTTTGTCTATATGTAAGGCTTAGAATGCTTGTGTTGATATTTGTAGTTATATTTTGGTTTTAAAAATATTATTTTAATTAGAGTTATTATATTTTAAATATTAATTCTTTCATGAGACTAATATTATGTATTATTTGAGACTTAAAAATTAATTTTTTGGCATATATGATTTTTATTAAATTATTAATATTTTGACTTTGACAAATATGGACTTTTAACATTAAACTATTGATACTTTTGCTTTGAGATATTTTTGAGACTTTTATGATAACATTTGTAAGGACGTATTGATACTTTTACTTGGAGATAATTTTAGACTTCTATAATAACTTGTGCATGAACAAGACTCTTATGCAATGGACTCTGTATGAGGACTATAGACTATATTTAAGACCCTTAAAAAAGAATCATCAATCATTTTAATAATTATGGTTGGTCACTTGTTGAATTGACATTTAAAATTAATGATTCTAAACTTTAGAAATTTTTTCTTATGATACTATTAAAAGTTTATTATGTAAAAGTTTAGTTATTTATTTATTATGAGGTTAAAGTTTTGAGTGTGCAAAATAGATTATTTTATTTATCTATGTTTATACATATGTACCATGTTTAAAGAAAAGATTATATTTATCTATGTTTATGCATGCATATTATGTTTAAAGGAAAGACATTTAAAATGTACACTTAATCGCTAGGAAGGTTGAGGGATAGATGTAAGATTATTTTATATTACCTGTCTTGGTTAGTATAGTAATTGTTTTACTTTATTGTCACGATGTTCAAAGTAACATCAGGGATAGAAAATTTTTTGAGAAAATACCTTCAACCAAGATGTAAGACAAACAGATACAGAAAATGAAAGTAAAGCTATAATTAAAGATGATATGACATGTAAAGCATTTGTATTAATTATGTTTGTATGTGAAGTTACATTGAATGATTTATTAAACAGTTATTTTATTATGCTGTTAAGAATAATATTATTATATTTAGTAGTCATATGGTTTCTATAGCTTTACATGCTGAAACTCAGCATGTGTTTTGATAAATATTTTTTTAACCGTTTATCTTTTTACTTGAAAATTTTAAATTCTCACTCTATTCATGATAAATTTAAATTAATATAAGTATTATAAATTATACTATTCATGAAAAGTTTATGCTGAAGGAAACGTAAGACATCTCATTTTAAGAGAATTATGGACTATATGATATCTAATATTATTATGTGTTGTATTGTAGCCCATCTTTTTTTGTTATTTTGATGTAAATATTTAAGTTATAGTAGATATTTGACTTTGTTATCCATTACTTTTAATACATGTTATTAAATTATCGTTATCAAATTTAATTTATTGACGTCAATTATTAATAATTTATTTAAGATTATAATTTAACTCTTTAAGAATGTTACAATGGCCAACTCTAAGACCAGGAACGAACAACCCAAACCAATACACCACAAACTCGTAATTTATCTTAAATTTTCTGTTGTTTACCTTTCTAGCATGCTTTATCATTTTTAGCAATTTCATTTTCTGTATCAGTTATTCTTACAACTTCATATATTTCTTTCCATTTATTTTTAGCCATTTACTTTATTGCTTTTTACTTTTCAGTTGTTTATCTTGTTTTCCAATTTTTACTTTTTTATGTTGTTTATTGTTTTCTTAAGTTCATTTGATCAAATTCATGTATCACGATTTATTTTATCAATAACATTTTTTACAATTTATTCTTGATATTCTTTTTTATTAATTAACCGAGCACATTTTCAAATTAACTTATTTTCTAAGAGAAAATTTATCTCTTAAGTAACTTATTAAAAAAGTTAACTTTATGGATACAATGATAAAAGTATAAGGATTAGTCTTTATTGGCTAAATCATACACATAAATTCTCCACCAATACACCAATAATACAAATGTAATAAAAGATTAAATTACATTTTAACAGTATTTTATATTTTTTACTAATAAATTCAAATAAAATTAAGTGAAAAATGATTAGAAGATCAAAATAATATTTGTGCCTCATTTTCATTTTATATTATTATTTACATAAATTCTATATAGAAATTAAAATTTGTGTAAGACTTACACATCTATAAATAAAAAAGGAAATTTTTTTATATAAAAATGAAATGAATATAAAATGAATGTAAAAAAAACTAAATGTTCAAATATAAAGACTCTTTAAAAAATATACTTTTAAAAAATTAGAAAAGAAATATATATGAGTATAAAATATGGAAAAAAACTCATAACGATTAAGAAAACGAAATTAGTTATAATAAATATATATTTATGGAGTGAGAAGTATATGTAATCCCTTAGTTATAATTTTTAGCAATAAACACAAATTTTACATGGGGATAACTGATTTTTTTTTAATCAACCGTAAATAATAATAATAATAATAATAATAATAATAATAATAATAACGCGGTGCTTTTTAACGACGCAGATTGAAGAGATATAAATACGCCATCAAGATCCGGCTTAAACTTGAACAAACCACAAGGGCAGCCTCCGTGCTGAGTTACAGTCCCTCTTACTATTACAGAGCAAAGTAAAGCGCGAAAAAGAGAAAATATCAAATCAAAAACCCTTGCACTTCCGAGTTTTTGCGGTGCTAGGGTTTTAACTCTCTTCTTCGTTCTCTCCTCCAATGGCTGACACCATCTCCGTCGACGCCTCTCTATGGTGGGATTCATTCACTCTCCTCCTCACTGAGCTTGAGAATTCCTCTCTCTCCTCAGATCTCCCACAAAATTTGGTACAATTTCAAGTTTTCAACCATCTCTCTGCGTGTGCGCGGGCGTGCGAACTTGTGTGTTTATATGAATCGTTTCGCTGTATATTTAGGTGAACAAGTTGAAGGACAACCATGCCTGGTTCGTGGATACGCTTTCGCGCTTCAAGCCGCCCAATCAGAAATCCAAGGAAGCTTTGAATTCGAAGAAGCTCCAAATTGGGTCTCACCAGCTGACTATTCAACCTCAGCTGAAAGATAAAGCTTTGCAGATTAGCTCCTGCTTGGTGAGTTGGTTCCTTGTTTGTGCTCTCATCTACATTGTAGCCCTTAATGATCATTATTAAAACTATATTATTATCATCATTGTCATCTTTTCGTCTATGATTGGGAGTGATGACATCCTAGTATCGTGGTGTGCTACTGAATGGTTTTCATTCTCTATATTCTGGGAAATTTACGTAGGGCTCATTTGTATAAACTTCTAAAAAAATTACTTATTTTATATGTTTTTTAGTATATTTTTTTGAAGAAAAAGTAATTTCGCATTTGAATACAATATTTAAGAAGTATTTTTAAATAATAGAAAGACTTTTAAGTTTGTTTGTATAAAAAAACAAAAGCAATTTATTTATATTAAAATTACTGAAAAAAACATCAAAATACAAAATATGATGAGTTATGATATATAAGATATAATTAAGGGCTCGTTTAGATAAGCTTCTAAAAAAATACTTTTTTTATATATCTTATTTTAGTAAAATTTTTATTTTTAAAAAAAGTAATTTTGCATTTGGATATAATATTTAAAAAGTACTTTTAATAATAAAAAGATTTTTAAGTTTGTTTGGATAAAAAAGAATAGAAGCACTTTATTTATATCAAAATTACTAAAAAAGACATTCAAATGTAAGATATAATGAGTTATGATATATAAGATATGATTAAATGAGCTAGCATAATAAGAACAGTCAGGTTTTCAAGTATGTCATGATAATAACGTAATGAAAAATGAGACATAAGTTAATAAAAACATGTCTAATTGTGTACTCAAAGGCTTAACAACATGTTGCCAATGTTGTTCTATTTTACTTTCTCTAAGTGGTATAATCATTGAGATCATAATTTGATTTAAGTATTGGGACAAAATGGCTTAAAGTTGTATTGTTTAAAATGTAATTCATAGAACTATATAGGGAGATTTATGTGAATAGGGTTTACAAGGAGGAAAAAGAGAGGATATGAAATGTAATTTTTAATAAATGTAAAGGATATTCTTGTCATAAAATTATATTAAAAATCACTTATCCTTATATCTTTTTTAGAAGCTAGAGATCATTGGCTTCTAAAAAAAGAGGTAAATTAATTTTTTTTAACTTTTACCATTTTTAAAAATTGCATCCAAACACACTTCAAAATGTGTTGAAGTACTTTTTTTTTTTTGAAAAAAAGGTGCTTTTTTTTAAAAAATTGTGTATTCAAACGGGCTCTAAATTGGTTAGAATAATAGGGACAATGAGGTTTTTAAGTATGTCATGGTAATAACATTATGAAAAACAAGACATGAGCAATAAAAACATGTCTAATTGTGTACCGAAAGGCATAATAACATGTTATTTATGTTGTTCTATTTTACTTTCTCTAAGTGGTATGGTCATTCAGATTGGAATTCAATTTAAGATATTAGGGCACGATAATTGAAATTGCGTTGTTTAAAATGTAATTCACAGAACTACCTAGAGAGGTTTATGTGAATAGGGTTTACAAGGAGAAAAAGAAAGAATATAAAATGTAATTTTTAATAAAGGTGAAAGGATACTTTTGCCATAAAATTATATTAAAAACCATTTCTCTTTTTACTTTTTTTAGAAGCTAGAGATCATTAGTTTCTTAAAAAAGTGGTAAATGAGCTTTTTTTTAACTTCACTTTTTTTTAAAAGTTGCATCTAAACACACATAAAATTTTATAGAAGTATTTTTTTTTTTAAATAAAAGTGTTTTTTTAAAAAATAAGTGTATTCAAATGCACTCCTATGTCTATTATCAAGGGAATTTTGCTGATAGCCTCGTGACTGCTTTTTACTGCAATTCTTGTTTATTTCAGCTACTAGACGAGGTTCAATCATACATTCTTGTTGAAAGGTCAATCAAACATAACAATGTAGCTGATGAATCCATGGTTCCAGAATTTCTTCACATGGTTAGTGGCTCAATCCCCCTGCTGTTTTCCTTCATAATATTGCTGAGTTAGATAGTTCATGTGGAAAATTGTTTGCTCAAAAAGTGGGGTTGGATTGCTGACAGTATCTTTTCCTCCCTGGTACTTGCTTTTAACTTCATGTTACTGATTTCTTTTCCTTCTTGTTCTGCAGATGTTAATTCAATATTATATGGAGCGACAGTGCTTGCTGAAGTGCATCAGGTGGATCCTCATGCATGCTAGTAAGTGTACCATGTTTTTATGACTACTTAGTACTTGCTCTGTCAATTCTCTGTATATGGCAGCACACACACACACAACACTCAGTTTGTGTAGGTTTAGTAAACATTTCAATTTTCTGCTAGTCGGCTTTCCTTGCTGATATTACTTTGGAGTTTTGACTCTTCGTGCAGTATATATTGGTCCTGTGTCTGAAGACCATATTATTAAAGAGGAGGCAAGAAAGCTGTTTCATGATGGACTGGAAAGTAAATTAATATCATTCTTTCAGGACCTTTTGTCCTACAGTTACCCTGAGCAAATGGTATGTTTAGTTTCCATGTACCGTCCTTCTTTAATTTTGCATGACTCTGTAAGATGGGTAGCTACCTCTTGTGTTAGATATAAGATCCTCATCTAAACTTATATATAATGTTTTTGAACCTATGTGTATACTTTATAATTAATAACTGAGTCTTGTTGTATAGCATTGCCTTTTTGCCATTTTCTTTCATGTTCTTGATTAGTGTGCTCTGTTACTACAAGGCCCAGGATGTTTTAACAGTATATTGCCCTATGGAGCATGCGAAACACTAGACGTTGGAGTGATATTTTATTTTTATCCTTTAATGGGATATTTTTTTGTCTTCAATTGGTTTCTGCATGATATGAATGTTCTATTGACTGAAAATTTTATTGTTTAATGCCTTAACATATACGAATTATGGAATGCTTGAAGGATGTTGATCTTTTGACTCTGTGGGCTGAGGAGACTCTAATTGAAGACAACTTGGTTTTAGACATCCTTTTCCTGGCATATTATGACTCATTTTGTACCTGTAGTGGTGAAATATGGAAGAAATTTGGTTCTCTATACAAGGTATATTAATATACTACTGCAGGTACTTAATTTGTGATCTTTTCATAAATTTAATCCTTGCTTAAAATCATCATGGATCCAGGGGATCTTGTCTGGCAATTATAACTTGGGTAAGCTGGCTATTACATCAGAAGCCCAACAGTTGTCTTATCATGCCAAAGTCCAGATGCTGCTTATTTTAATAGAAACCCTGGACCTGGAAAATCTTCTTCAAATGGTTCATGATGAAATACCTTACAGGTATAGCCTAGTCTTTGCTTACATCATACTCAGTATTTTTAAGTTATGAAGAAAACACATTGTGGGACAGTCTGGTTAAACCAGTGAAATACTGTGAGTTGTGGCAATAATCTGAAGCCTCATTTCTGATGCAATGACTAGCTGAATGTTAAACTGAAACTGTTCTGTCAAAGTCTGTCTTGAATCGTAGATAAATGCACTTTGTTGGAGAATGTATCTTGAGGTCTGAGGTAATCATGAGGCAGAACTCCCATTCTTCGAGGCTTTCCTTCCTTAAATATGTCATTTCATTCATTTACCATAATACCAAATAGATTTCAATCCAAAAAATTGGGAAAAAACTGCACACTTTCTCCTATTTCACTCTTTGGTGAAATCTATCAAACTCTCACCTCTAAGACCTATATTTTTTATGCTTTTTGGGATGTTCAGAATAGCAAAGTTATGCGTAATTAATCAATTCTAGAGTTCTTTGATTTTTCCTATAATTCAGTATCTATTTTAAAATTTGGATTATTATTGATATTTCTTATGTGTCAACCTTGGATATGAAGCATCTCCTTGGTATGGTGTAGTGACATTCTTTGTTTGGAATTGTGGGATTTAAGTATAATTCTTCATTTCTACTGTAGTGCCTGTGGTCTTCTTATTATAATGGTCATATAGACTGTCGTATAAGGAGTGCTCATATGCTCCAATTGTTTTTTAAACTTAATATGTTTTGTTAAGTGTTGCAAAATCTGTTTGGATTTCCCAGGAAAGGTGCCTCTTCTTTTTCCTTGACTGACGTCCAAGAGATGGATGCACTAGTTTCTACTTTCAGTGCTTTTGAAATGAAGGAAACTGGTCCTCTAATTCTAGCATGGGCAGTATTTCTTTATCTATTCTTGACACTTCCAGACAAAGAAGAAAACAATGAGCTAATGGTATGTAGTTAAGTTATATGTCAAATTGTTATTTACAACATACTCATGGGTATTACAAAGTTGACCCTTTTTCTTGACTCTGCTTCCAGGAGATTGATCACATTGGTTATGTTCGTCAGGCCTTTGAGGCTGGATCCTTAAGTTATTGTCTTGAAATTCTTCAGTGCGATATTTTGAAGGAGTATGATGTGCGTCATTCTTACTTGGGTTAGCATAACTAGTTATAGTGGATTAATTTTTGTTAAGCCTTGACTGATTCCTCTCCTTTCTATTATGAGGCATTCAACTTTCTACAAGACTAAATTGTGTTTATAGCGAGCAAAGCAAGCATGATATATTTTAATATTTATGTTCGTAATATATTTGGTAGTATAGTGTATATATTCTTTGAGGTCTGCTTGTTAAACTATTGTACAATAAATGTTTTTTCCCCTTCCATTCAGGGCCCCGTTTCTGGTTATCGCAGTGTTTTGAGGACATTTATATCTGCATTTATTGCATCTTATGAGATCAACCTTCAGGTGAGGTATGTAAATCTGTAGTTAATTTTAAGGAGTTTATTAATGTCTTTCTCATTTGCTCTGCTTTAACTAAGGTGCAGCCAGAGGACAGTAACCCTGCTTTGATACTGGATATTCTTTGCAAGATTTACCGTGGAGAGGTTTGGATGTATAATCATTGTCCTTCAGATCATTCATTGCTCCAGTATCATGATATCCACCAGTGATCATTTTTTGATTGAAGGATTGTGCCACTAACTTTCAGGAATCACTATGTGTTCAGTTTTGGGACAAGGAAAGTTTTATTGATGGTCCTATTCGGTGTCTTCTTTGCAACCTAGAGAGTGAGTTCCCTTTCGGGACTGTAAAACTTGTACGACTCTTGTCATCCCTTTGTGAAGGAACCTGGCCTGCAGAATGCGTGTAAGTAAACAATTTATGTTTTGTTGCTGTCTCATACATTGGAATAATATAGACTTATTCCACTCAAGATAATTGTTTTTTTCAAACTGTGTTGAAGAATCTGTGATTTGATGTGTCGCACATGTTGGAAGCCTAGTTAAATAACACCTGCCCAATGATAAATTTTTTTCTTACTTCATTTGTTCAACTTCTTGAAAAAGAATAAAGCTGTTTACTTCTGAGTTCAGTGGGCACTGATTGGTCCTCCACTCATAAGACAGCCCTTCTTATCCCACGGAGCTGTTTTTTATAATGGTCTTCCATATCCTAATGTGTCTGTTATTAATTGGCTTGTTCTCATTTTCTCATAGCCTGTCAAGCAAAATCTTTCTTCACTTTTCTATTTGCTTGAGTAATCTATCGATATGCAGTGATGTAAATAAGGTAGTAAGCTTCTAAAAAAGTTGAACCCTTTTTAAAGTTTTTTTTTCCGTCCTTTTCTCTTCTAGCTACGCTTTTAATGCTAGTTTTATATATTACAGATTTTACAATGTTGTCTACTAATGATACACATTTATTTTGGCAAGTTATGCATGTATTGTTATGCTTTGTTATTTTGATGCTTTTTCTTGGTTATGCTGCCAAACAATGCATGTGGAAGCTCTGTTATTATGTACATTCAAATACTGCCATTGATATCTCAAACTCAAATATTCTTTTGGGGTAATTACGCTGATCTCCCTTGATGTTAGCGCCGATTACACCTGACACCCCTCTTGTTTGGGAAAGTGCACCCTCATCCTTTACTTTAAGTACTGTTTTTACACTCTACACCATTATTTGTTTGAGAAATATACTCTTACTTTTCCTACTTTATGTACGGTTCCTACGCCATTACTCATTGTAAATAACAAAACAAGGGAGGTAAGTGTAATTTCACAAATAAGAAGGGTGTCAGTGTAATAAATGCTAACCTTAGGAGAGGTCTGGATAATTACCCCTATGCTTTTCTTCCATTGTTGGTGGCATTCCTTATGGATGCATTTTTTCAACAGGTATAACTTTCTACATAGGTCAGTTGGTATATCATCATTGTTTGAGATTAGTAGCGATTCACAGGGAGATGATGTCTCTCATATTGTTGAGGCACGACAGTCAGTACGAGTTCCTGGGATTGAAGGGTTATTTATTCCTGCTGGAACTCACGGGCGTGTCTTGAAAGTTATTGGAGACAATACTGCCCTTGTACGATGGGAGGTGAATTTTCCAAATATTGTTATGATGTTTTAATTTGTTTTTCTAGGTGCTTCCTGTTACCTTATTGATAGTCTATAATCATATATTTCCTTTGCCTTGGGATAGGCCTGCAATAACCACTGACCTGAAAATCCAGCTAATCACATCTAGTGAGGCTGGTTCTGAAAGTTCCTAATAGAAAGAGATCAACTTTTATTTCAAGTACTGCGTACTAAAATCAACTTATTGAAGCTCACTGAAGTTGATTTTAGATATTTGTTTTATCTGCACCTGGTTTCAACTAAATTACTTGCTTGCCAAACCAAAACTAGCAATGTTGAGAAATTCTCTAAAAAATTTTTCGTGATGGATTTGCAATTTGATATATTATTCTTTATAGATAATCAAAAAATAAATCCTAATGTTTCATTTTTTGCATTCTACAAGTGCTGTTTAGTTATAAATTTTACTGTCATTTGTGTCTAATGTTTTAGTTAACCTTTAAAGTTAGGATGATTAATTATTAATTGGCTGAAACGATATGGATGGTAGACTTTTTGTTTGTCAGAAAAGGCATATATAGGAACTTGGAGTGGGCTTCATATTTCATCAAAATTATCTCAAATTCTCAATTTAGTGACTCCCCTCTCTCTGATCTTTTTATGCTGACAAAATCTTCATTTTTCTAGTCTGCACCATCTGGAGTGTTTGTGTTACTCCTACGTTTGGCCCAAGAGATGTATTTGAATGGCAAGGAAGAAGTTGTTTTCACTCTTGACCTGCTCAGTAGATTGGTGTCCTTTAACACTGTAAGTTGGTTAGTTTAATTGGCATTTGTTTCCAATTTGGTTATTTGGAAGAGTACATCCAGGGCTTGATAATTGTTGCAACAGCCTTCATGACTGATTTATGGATGTATATTAATTATTAAACAATCTGGTAGTTTAGTTCTCATAAATGGCATCATGTGACAACACTAGTCGGTTTAAAATGGTATTTTTAACATTAAGATCAGTGCATCATCTGTTCTGGCAGTAATCTTTTTTGTCTGCCTAATGCACTTCAGTCCTTGATTGTTTCTTTTAACTTACATGTATCTGCTTATATCTTTTTTGTATTTATTTGTTGACTCACCTAGCTGACTTGAAGTCTGAAGACACAAGTTAAATGATATTTTTCATGTCCTTGCTACAAGTCTTAATTTGAGAAGTGGCAATTTGAAGGCTACAACGAGTTGTAGCTTTATGCCCCTCGGTTTCTGTTTTGTCTCCTTTGAAAAAAAATGCCATTGAAGTCACTCTCTTCCTATTACTTCTACCCTTCTAAGTGAAATACAGCTCACTTATTCCTACACTGAATTTGAACTTTGACGATCAGTAGTCACTTGGTTCCATTTCACTGTACATAATTTCTCTTGTCAGTGTTGCTGGCTTGCTGTACTCAAAGCAGTTCAATCTTTGAATTTATTCTCCCCTCCCCCCAAAGTCCTTTCTTTTTTGGCATTAAATTTCTTTAATCTGGGGTTTCTAAAACATTTTCCCTGTTTAATCTGGGGTTTCACTGTTAGGATGTTCTGCTTTGCTAAGCCAAATATAGGAGCTTGTTCTGGCTTTTGATCATAACCAGCCTTACTGAGCTAAGTTGGACTCTTTTCAAACTTTAGGTTGCTTAGAGTCCAAAGTATTTTTCATGAAAGGAGTGTCCAGCTTATATCAATTTCATGTATTTTTCAGTATCATGACTTTGTCTCCCCCTTTTCTCTCACAGATTTTCTTACTATATGCAGGCTGTCTGTTTTGCTGTAATGGACATTAGCAACTCTCCACAATTTCATGCTGTTGGCTTGATGAATGAGCAGGTTGGAAAGAATGTCTGGTAAATTATTCAACTTTAATGATTGTTCTTTTGCATATGTAATTTCCTTTATTAATTTTATTCTGCTTTTCTCTTCACTTGTTTGATATGTGTTAGTTTTTAGAATGATTTATTTTCCTTGTCTTTACAGGGTGGTTGAGATAATTTGCAATCTGATTAAAAACCTGCCTCTGAATTCCTATGGTGCTGCACTTATGTCAATGGGTGTCAAGATTTTGCAGATTATGTTGATTTGGTAATTGAACTTATGCTTCTGTAGAAGTTGAACAATTTGTGTTAATCATTCATTTGATCTGTATTTGTATCTCATAAGGGTAAAAAAACACAGTTTTTTGATGAATTTTTTGAGGCTTTCTCCTTGTTGGCTCTTTTCTTGACTTAGTTTTTGTTGTTGGACCTTTAATTGGTTTTGAATTAATAATTTGTTATTGAGACAAGGCTTCTAATTCATTTCCTTTCCTATGCAGTTCTCCATCTAATGTTACAGCAGTCGCTCTAAATGCAAATCTATTTGATATCACTTTGCAGACAACTGCGTTCAGTGTAGGCAATAATGGCTTGTCAAGGTAATTTCCCCTCCCCCCCCCCCCCCCCAAATAGCATGCATATACAAATAGGCTACTTAACTGTATTCACGAGATTGGTTTGAATTGTGTTTTTACATAAAAAGAAATGGGTTACGTTATTCCATTTGTCCTCTATTGTAGACCTCACATTTTCTTTCACATTTTTCTGGTGGCCATGTAGTGTCATAGTGGCTTATTGTTATCATTATTTATTTTGTGGAAAATCAAGTTACATCTCTCAATCATTCTGTCCTTTCCAGTGGATCATGGATGCTTTCTGGCAAACTGGCTAGGATGCTTTTAATTGACTGTGAGCAAAACAGTAATGACTGCCCCTTGGCTATATCAGGTACAGCTATTACGGTATGGTATAGTGATATTTATTTGTATCTGATTGTTTGAGTCTCTTGCATTCTTGGGCTTATCTGGCTTATTTGTAAAGCTGGACTACATAAAAATAGATCTCATTTTTCCCAGATATTTGCATTGATTTTCCGTTGTTATCTTTTTTGCATCTTTCTTCTTCCTGATTTTTGACACATGGCATTATTGAATTCTATTGTGATACTATTATGATACTATACTTATCTAGGAACACCTTGTACTGCAATATATCAAATTAACTATGACTCAGTAACCAAAGGGGGGGGGGGGGAACCCTATAATCCACTCCTTGAGTACAAAGGTGAGTCGCCGGTACTTTATCAATATGTACTAAAATATAGACTAGCATTGTTGGTTTGGTTTGGTTTGCTTTTGTGGAGTTCTCTGATATATTACAATTTTTTTTTCCATATTCTTACATTGTTGCCTGAATCCTACAGTGCTGGACTTCACCATTCAGCTTGTAGAAACAGGGGTGGAGAATGATGCTCTCCTGGCATTGATCATTTTCTCTTTGCAGTATGTCCTGGTCAATCATGAGTACTGGAAATATAAGATGAAGCATATTAGATGGAAAATAACGTTGAAGGTCTGTCCTGCTTCTCTTTGAAGCCACATGTTATGTTGGGCTTGAGTTGTAACACCATACAATTTTGTTCTCAGTTTTAGTTAATCCTTAGTGGACTACTTCTAAGATTCTGAATGACTGTTGTTATCATAATTCTTTCTGTCAATTGCTAGCTTGGTTTTAACATGAAATTGGAACACAAGAAGTAGAAATCCAAAATAAAAAGGGCCTATCCAATAACAAAGTTCAATAATGTTGTTTGCTAATGCCTCTTAATGAAGATATTTGCCGCTAATTTTCCTCCGTTCAGTATACTGAACTGACCAATTAATAATAAGTTTCTCCATTTCTTTTGATATGGTTTTTTGACTTCATAATTATCTTCTTTCACTATTTTCTTTCATTACAATTAATATTGAATGTGGAGCCATTTAAAACCTCTGTTCTGTGCTTTATATGTGCATTATTGGAGATTAACTTGCTCTTTATGTCAAAGATATAATGAATGCCTCTTATTGATTGAATTCTGGCAGTATGTGTTTCTAGTTGTCCTCTGTTGGCATGTTTGTTGATCAGAAAGGTCTTTGTTATTGTATGTTTGATCTTCACCAGTTATGTTGCTATCCTGCAGACAAGGTTTCATATTAGAAGATTTCGTATGCATTGTGGATTTTTAATACAGCATTTGCTGCTGCTGTTTTTTTGAACTCATTCAATTGCCCTCAAAAGACATTTTGATAGACCCCCAATCTCACGGGTATATTATAGGAAGAGGTACAGAAAACCACCTCACTATGCAGAATAGATTATTCTGTTATGCATGCTGAGTTGGCAATTCTGTTAGGATACCGAGCTCTCCCTTGCAGTGGAGCTGAAGAGGCTATTCGGTTATGCATGCTGAGCTGGCAAGTGGTTACGTAGTCTGTTAGAGGTAGTGGGGAGCAGATTTTGTAGGGAGATGTGTGGTTAAATAGGAGGAGGAAAGGAGAGGAAAGCAGGCATTTGGATAGGAGTCACGTTGGGGAGAGACCAGCCCTCTCGAAAGGCCTGGATTATTTTCGTTTCTGTTCTGTTTTCATTTTCCGGTTCTTTATCTATTTTCTGAGTGTAATCAGTAGCTGAATCATTCTGATATCAGCCTGAATCAATACATTTTTCATTTCAGTTCACATTTCCGTTTCATACTCTGTTGAAACTATCACATTTCCAAGACAATAAATTTTGTTCTTTATTTTTTTTTGGGTGCTCTTAAGTCTATTTCAATCGCTTCTAATTTGTTTCTTGTACAGTAGGGTGTAATTCTGGGATAAATCATAATGTAGGTTTTACACATAATATTATGCTATTGTGATTAATTCCTAACTTTGGGATACTATTGTAGGTACTTGAATTGATGAAAAAATGCGTTTTATCAATGCCTTACTGTGCAAAATTGGGTGAGACCATACGCAATGTATTGTTCTCTGATTCTTCCATCCACAACACACTCTTCCAAATTGCTTGCACTACTACACATGCCTTGGAGGTGACCCATGTTGAAGCTTTTTCTGGTTTATTATCACCCATTTGTTAATGTATGTTTCTTATTCCTACATCTTATTGACAACAATGCATTGTTCTTGCAGAAATTGCATGTAAGCCGCCTCTTTGATCCAATGGAGATTGAAGGGTTACAGCTTGCTATAGGTTCTGTTTTAGATATTCTTTGCATCATGCTGACCAAACTTTCTAAGGTATTGAGGAACACCGCGAAGTTTTTATGTTGAATGATAATTATAGGTTTGATTGGCTTTTGCCAGTTACATATGGTCACAGAAATTCATTTGACTACAATGAATTGATCGAGTAAAATGGTATATTGGTCCCCAAAAATATGTCTCGTTTGCAATTTAGTCCCTGATTTATTCAAATGTATGATTCAATCATTTAATTATCTAAACTTGTTTCACATTAGTCTTTAAAAGTGACAGCGGAAGGAGTAACATGAAATGAGTACGTATAATTTAAAAACTGAATCATACACTTAATTTAAAATCAGTAACTAAATTGCGAGCGAAGTATATTTTCAGGGATCAATATATAATTTTACTTTTTGTAGTACATATCAATACTATATTTTGTAGTCTTTTATTATCCATAACTTTCTCTTTGCTGATTATTGTCTGTAATCATGATATCTTTGCATGATGGAATTATTGAATGATTCTGTGTTATCCAGGATATATCATCCAGCTTTCCTGTATTTCTCCAAGCAGTGTTCTCATCCACAATGAAACCAGTTCCTGTTGTCACTGCTGTTATATCGTTGATTTCATACTATCGAGACCCTGTATGAACACTATCCTTGCTCAAAATGGATTATGAGTAGATTTTTCTGACTCTTATTATACACCTACTTTCTCTGAATTACACACTTGCAGAAATAAGTTTTATTTAACAATAACAAACATCTGCTTCTTTCTGTTCTTGTTTGTTCCATCAATTAGAGATCTACGAGCACTTGCAGTGTACTCTACTTCACGGTTGTTTTTTTGTGTTTTGTATTTATCATGGCATTAGCTTCGTAAGAAACAGATACTGGTTACATTTGCTAGATTCCCTGCTTTCATCATTAAACTTGGATTGTCAACTTGTCATCTCTCTTTTTCCTGTATTGCATTGCCTGTAATTTGTTTGGGATGCTTGCTCACTCATTTGCTTCGTCAAGTATATATTTCACCATGCATTTCATGCCATAATCAAGTGGGATCCTACATATCTCTGTTGATAGACTATTTTTTACTTATTTTACCCTTTCAGTGAATGTGTACTTGTCTACTTGATGATACCTGAATTTCTATTGCATTGCTTAACCCAGATTGTTCTTTTGTCTATATAGGCCATACAATTTGGTGCCATCAAGTTTGTATCAATGTTATTTACTATAGCAGATTGTATTCAACCATTTTTATATGGAATCACGTGCTTTGGTCCGGATAATGAGGAGGTTTGGGGTCTTATTTTCAGCTTCTTCAACTTTATTCTTTTTTGAGCTCATAAGCTCGATTTTAGTTATAATTTTCTATTTGGTTTTAGATCATGGATTTGAGGCACTCTGTGAACTACATACTGCGGGAGCAGTCAGTAACAAATGAAGATCTCTTTGTTGCAACAGTTAATCTGTTGACTTCTGCAGCCCATTACCAGGTTTGAATTATTTATAGTAATTTAAGGAATTGGATTTCACTTTTTTCATACAAAAGTTACAAGCTTACTTGCACTGATACCATTTTTGGTTTTGTCTGGTGCTGGAAACAAATATTTTAGTACATTCCTGTTAGAATAGAAACATGTTAAATATGTATATTATGTTGATTTGTATCCATTATTAGGACTAAATCTTAGAAGATTACAATATCTGTAATTAGGCTAGAATCTCTCCTTGATTCTTGTACGATTAAGTGTGTGTGTGTGTGTATATATATATATATATATGTCAGATTCATGTGTGTAGTCAAAACACAATTCCTCTAACATTTTCTATACAATTCCGAAATGTATGCCATAAGTTTTTGCTTCTCTATCATCATAGGGAAATGTGTTTACTGTTTGTAGTTATTAAGTAGAATTATATCAGTAATATCAGGTTTTCATTTTTAAGTTTGTTTGCCCATCACTTTCACCTTGGTAGCACAAATCTCCACTAAATGCTGCCATCTTTTATATATACATTCACTGAAAGGAAAAAGTACAGACAGTGTTTATGGCCTTGGCAAACTTGTGGTCCTGTAAAAGCTGATTTTGAATTATTGAATCAAAATTTTTTTTTTTGTTGGGGGGGGGGGTGCTCAAAGTGATACTTTTTCTCTAGGCTCAGTTTTGTTGAAGCATCTTTTTCTTATTTGAAATTCCTTTTTGCAGCCTGCGTTTCTTGTTGCTATCTTTGCTCCAGAGAACAATGATGACCACTTGAGTATTGTTGGTGATGCAAGGCTGCATAGGAATGAAACATCTCTTGTACTACTAGCTTCAAAAAAATCATCTCTAGTAGATGCACTTTTGCACTATATTGAAAGGGCAGATGATTTGATCAGGAGGTACATTCTTCGGAGGAGGACTTGTTTTGTGTTTTTTTTTTCCCACTTTTTTCTTTTACTTTCCATCCTTATTGCTGATTCTTTTTGCTGGTTTGCTTGCCAGTCATGCATATTTAAATTTTAATAAGTTACTCATATTGTATATTTCTCTTTATCTTCAGCAACCCCCGCATACTACTGAGTGTACTTAACTTCATGATTGCCTTATGGCAAGGGGCTCCTCAGTATGCAAATCTCTTGGAGTCTCTAAGAAGCTCTGGAAAACTCTGGAAACACTTGGCCAGTGCAATCTCAAATATTGCTAGCAGTGAAACTCCTCTGCTTGACTGTCTGACAGAAAAAGATGATTCCAATCTAGCATACAGTTATAATTGTCAATCTGGCATACTGGGAATCATGGCATATGAATTGTTCTTGCAGAAAAAGTTGTTGCATGCAGAGTCACTTGTGAAGGATGCAGCTGAATCTAAGGACAAGAAGCAAAATGCCACAAAATCTGAAAAATCTGAAGCCACAGATTTTCTTGATCTTCAGGGAATTTGGTCTTCGTGGTTCAAAGACTCTGTTTTAGAGAAACTAATAAAGTCATATACTTCCGGTGGATATAATAATGATATATATTATGCTGCTAAGGTAGCTTCATTTGATTTTTCTAGTTTATAACATGCATGATAGTTTTTACTGTAATTGGATTAATTTTATAGTGTTTCTGTTTTATTACAGCCCCCTTGCTTGTCCTTTATCATGGTTTCGTACTTTCAACATCCGATACCTGTTCTGTTTTCTACTTTCCTGATCCAACTGTTGAGTCTGTACATACTCTTTCTAAAATGCAAATCAAAGGATAAAAGTTCTTGTTTTGATATGTTTATGTGACACAATTATACATTTGCATTAAGCTTCTCTTGCCTTTTTTTATTGCGTCCAGCATGTAAGGTTTATGTGTGAGTGTGTGCAAATTTTCAGGTTGCCACCAGTGTATTATCTGTCCATGTGATGGAAAAATTAGCAGTTAATGACTCTGGAAGTTTATCTGTGTCATTGCTTCAGAAGATTCATGGAATTTTGTCGAAGGTCCAACATCTAATCCATTTTCTTCTTTGAAATTCTATTATTCCAGTTTACTTGGTAAAGTGTTAAAGGATGATAATCTATATATTATGCAAACATATTCAATCATTTGTTTTCAGCTGACTATTTTGCCAACATTTTTTGATATGTAGAAATGTTTCTTGTTTGCAGTTGAGCATTCATCCTGCTTTCTCTGAATTGCTATCACAATATTCACAGCGTCGATACAGGTTACTAGACTTTATCCAAGGATGCTATTTGTATGGAGTATTTTCAAATGCCTCCTATGTCAATTACATTTTGTCTGTGACAATGTTGGAACATCAATAAACTATATATCTTTTTTGCTCTGCTGATACTCATGCGTGCCTTTTATATGGATAATCAATTAACATTTAGAACACTCTTTTACTCTGATTTAACAATCATTGTATTTCAAGAAAGGGATCAAATGTTGAATGGAGAATGAGAATTAGGAAATACATTTTTAGTGAAATCCTCAAAACTTTTGAGTTAAAAGTCATACTTTTTCTTTCTGTCATACAATTCATATCTTGAATTTACCTTATCTAACTAAAATAGATGTATTTCCTTTTTTTTCTTCATGTATATCGATCATGATTTACTTGTTTTTCTTTTTAAATTGGCACAGTGAAGGGAAGGAACTACAGAAGTTGATACTCAGTGACCTCTATTATCATTTACAAGGAGAGCTTGAAGGACGGAAAATTGCCATTGGACCATTCAAAGAATTATGTCAGTATTTGGTTGAATCAATTTTTTTGGGAACCTATCAACACCAGTTCAATGACGACTCTTCTGCAACTATGAAGAATGTGTACTTGTTTGACCTTGTACGCTTGCGAGCAGATTTGGGATTAGATGTTTGGGATAGTTCTGAGTGGAGAACGTCCAAGGAGATTGCAGAAACGATGTTTTGTTGCCTGCAGGATGCAAACTCGGTTATGTTGCTTTCAAGTTCAAAACTTTCTGCGTTAAAAGGATTGATAGCTGTGTTGGCTGTCTACCATGATGATGTGAGATTTAAAATTCTGATTTCTTTTCATTGCAATTTTCCTAACTGAATAATAGAGTTAGAGAGTTGTAACTTAAGTTACAAATGTTGATATGTTCACATGGTAGCTCAACTGCCCCAGGACTGTGCTTCTCCCTCATGGCATGAGTGAGTCCCGCAGTTGGCTTATGTATGGTTCTTATAGTTGGAGCTATTTATTCAAGTTTAACAAAATTCTTATATAAATGTAAGTAGTATCCTGTTTTAACAACAAAGCAAATAAGCAAAAAAGATTCTAACCATTTTTCCTCATCTTATTACAATTAAAATGTCAAGGGCTGATTAGAAAATTTAGTTTTGGTAATAATTCCTTTTTGCGTGGTTCTTATATATATATATATATATATATAAGGATTGGTTTTTCCATGATGAATAGAAGTTAACAAATTTGCAGTTTGTTTCTATCACAGTACCCTACCAAGATATTTTGGTAAAGTTTTTGCCTGAGTTTATCCCAATATATTTAATGATTGGGGGGAAAGAAAATCTGAGTACTCTAGACCATGAGAAACATTATGGTATGGTGTGAAAATGTACTTAAACTTTGATATTCAAGTTTTCATGTACTTTCCTGATGTCTAGGTTAATTGAATTATTATTGTTTGGTTTTATTCCTTTCTTTTGGTGGTGGGTTGTCTCTGTTGAATATTCATATTTCACGTGATCTTGCAGTCACTAGGGAGGACTACTACAGGAGAGAAGATCCCAGATGAACTCATATTCACTTGCATAGATAATATTTGCCAATCTTTCCATGCTACGATTGAAACATTTTCACCTGTTCTTGATGCCTCTGAAGATATGCTCAATTTTCTTGCATGTCAAGTAGAATTACTCCTCCAGTTGACAAGAACTGTCTGCAAAAGTCTCTCCTTATATATATCTCTACGTGTTCTGAAATGTGCAAGTTCAGGTCTTAAACTGTTGAGTGAACTTAGGCTGTTGCCTTCTGGGGCTAATGTGATCATGAAGCTATTACTCACGTTGCTGCTTTTGGTACTACAGTCCAACCCCCTTAATTCACATTCTGGTGGGGCAACAGATGAGAGGTATGGTGAGGACTTCTCAAAGGTTTCAAATGCAACCCTAGGCCTACTACCCATTCTTTGCAACTGCATTGCTGCTTCTGAGCATTGCATGCTGTCCCTGTCAGTTATGGACTTGATACTGAGAAACTTCTTGACACCCAGGACTTGGTTACCTGTCCTACGCAATCATCTGCAGCTGCAGCTTGTTATGATGAAACTCCAAGATAAAACTTCCCCTTCTCCCATAATAATGAAGTTCTTTTTGACCCTTGCACGGGTTAGAGGAGGTGCTGAGATGCTTTATTGTTCTGGTTTCTTGTCATCTCTGAGAGTGCTGTTTGCTGAATCTGGTGAGGCTTTCTCAAGAACTCGTAGTGAGAATCTGGGCAGCTCATATGAAAAGGTCGAAGTGCCTCGAGACGTTTGGGGACTTGGATTAGCTGTGGTTACAGCTATGGTTCAATCCTTGGGAGACAGTTCTTCTGGCACTGCTATTGTGGACAGTATGATACCTTACTTTTTTTCAGAGAAAGCTTATCTAATTTTTTATTCTCTTAATGCCCCGTCCCTTCCTTCTGATGATCATGACAAGAAAAGACCTCGGGCGCAGGGGTCATGGATTTCTTTTGCAACTCTTAAAGAAACAGAACATACTTTGATGCTCATGTGTGAGCTTGCAAAACATTGGAATTCATGGATTAAGGCAATAAAAAAGGTGGATGGACAGCTTAGGGAGAAATGTATCCATCTTTTAGCCTTTATTAGCAGGGGAACTCAACGCCTTGGTGAATCATCAAGCAGGAATGCCCCCCTTTTGTGTCCACCTACTGTTAAAGAGGATTTGGAAATTTGCTTAAAACCTTCATATGTCAACAGCAGAAATGGATGGTTTGCTCTTTCACCACTTGGATGTGTGACAAAGCCGAAGATCTCTTCTTTCTCAAATGCGTTATCTATCTATGGCCAAGCAGCTGAGAGTACTGATACTGTTCCAAAAACATGCTTCTCTGACACTGTTGCTGTGCAGCTCTACAGAATTGCATTTCTTCTTTTAAAGTTTCTGTGTTTACAAGCTGAGGGCGCTGCTAAAAGGGCTGAGGAGGTTGGGTTTGTTGATCTTGCACATTTTCCTGAGCTTCCTGTGCCAGAAATCTTGCATGGACTGCAGGTACCGGTGTACTTCACTTGTATATACTGTTTTCATATTTTCTTGTGCCCAACTATAGAAGAATTTATGCGAGTGTGCTTAAATTTTGCTTTACAATTGTCAGCAGTTCATTCAGTTTTCTTGTGTTTTTTTTTTTTTTTGGGGGGGGGGGAGCGGACAAAAAAAAGAAAAAAAAAGTGTTGTGGGACACCAGAAATCAAGAGGCAAATAATTGGATGTTCGTTCGAACTTGTTTTCTTTTGGGTGCAGGATCAAGCAATTGCCATTGTTACGGAGCTCTGTGAAGCCAACAAACTGAGGGTTTCCCCTGAAACACAGAATGTTTGCAACTTATTGTTGCAAATACTTGAAATGGCTTTGCACTTGGAACTTTGTGTTCTACAAATTTGTGGCATAAGACTTGTGTTAGGGCGTGTGGAGGACTTTTCAAAGGCAGTCAAATCTTTTATTTAGTGGTAATGAATTCTTCATCCTTCTGTGTATAACCTGTGTTTGAATCTATTATCTTTTTGTTATTAAATTTTTTAAAATATCTGTCATCTTAAAAAGAATGTTAAATATTTATTGATGCTTTGTGCAGCAATGGAGGGCCATACTTTTCTGAAGGCATCTAGTAAGTCCTTAAAACAGATGATATCATGCGTCTATCCTGGATTGCTGCAAGCAGAGGGTTTCATATGAGATTTGCTGTGGATAAAAGTGAGCATTAATTGTACAGTATTTCATAGTGCCAATTAGTCAGGGCTTTTTTTCCAATTTATGTAGTGAATTCCTTCAAGGGGGCCCTGCTTCATTCCAAGTTTGTGGTGAGGATGGCCAATGTTCTTTTTGTTCCCCACGGGAAGTGGTTAGGTGTGGATATTGATCCGGACCCCTTCAAAAGGTACATGGAAGTTTGACACAGTTTTGCAAGGGATGTCAAATGCCTGGTTTTTACCGTAGTTCAAGATTTGTTTTAAAGGACTATCATGAAAGCGAAATCTTAGTTGACTTCCCAGATTAAAATTCATTGCTCCAAAAATTTACTTTATACCAGTTTTTATTATTTTTTTTTCTCCTCTATAGGCATTAACTATGGCAAATATCGCTTAAGCCTGGTTATGAACGATTTGAAAGAAAAATATAGTTACGCAATTTTAGTGTTTTCTAAATTTGGGGTACTGAACTGACATGGCAGGTTCAACGGTTACTCAAGTTGATTGTCACCACATTCGTTCATGCAGCAGTTGCCAAGCATAAGGTGTTCCTATTTGGATGGAAATAGAAAATACGTGAGCTAGCAGGACTCATTCATTATCGGCCAATCTGAAATAAGTACTTATAGCCTGCTAGATTACTCTTCGTAAAAGATGATGATCCTAATTTCATTAGCAGTGAGCTAAAATTTAAAGAATAATTAATATTAGCAATCCTATTTTTGTGATGATATTTAAATCTTAAACAACTGTTACGATCTCAATTGTATAGCGTTTCGTTCAGAGTTTAACCAAAACTTACAAAGCCAATTTTAAATTTTGTTATAAGCAGCTTACCCCAAAAAGTAATGTTAGAAGCACGCTTGTTAGAGTTTAGTTTCCTTTGTTTTATTCCTCTGCGCAAAAAAATGTGTGATCCATAATAGTACTTACGATAATTTTGTAAATAGTATTTTGTCACCATGCCGTTGTTGTCTAGTAGCTACCCCTCAGGATTGTCTCATTGGCTATCATTGGTACGGCATATTAACATAAAATAGCCATGGTGAATGTACAAGGGGGATAGCTTTTTGAGTTAAGATAATGTCACCAAACGAAACACAAAACACAAACGCAGTTACACAAGGGTACCACAAATAATTTCTGACAGGGTATCAAAATAGCATCACTGATTTGCAATTGCTAACAGACTTTACCTGCGTACTGAATCTCTTTTTATTGTTTCTGAGAAGCCAATTGCGAAATCAAATCCTGGTTCCTCGCCTCTACTTTGCCCTTCTATCACCAAAGTACCGTAAAAAATATCACTTCAGTGGTGAAAGTTTCTATTTTGGTTAATTTATTTATTTTTCCGTAGCATGCTAATTAATATCCATGACACGAAATGCCTCACCCATTTTGCAATAAAAATCTAAGACCTGATATGATATCGTCCAGTTTCTAAACATCCAGGCCGTTGGATCTTGTCCAGATGATCCCTCTAGAAATTAATCATTGTCCACATTCATTTATAACCATGTGTGTGTCGTTGTACCCTACCCTGCCCGCATGTTTCTCGCGCAAAATGGATAATATCAAATTAAAAAAAATTAAAAATACGCACATACATTAAAGCAAGAAGCGGCGTCGTTCGTTTGGGCGTGAAAAAAAGTCCACACACCTACTAATATTATAATATTATGTAATAAAGACAAAAGCATATACTCGGATCCGCCCCACCAACCCTGGTCAATTCCGAACCTAACCATGGTTACTTTACCTGCCTCACAACTTCGCCACGCGTGCCAATCGAACGGCCAGATTCGAAAATATCAGACGCACGAGCCACTATATAAACCTCTCCTCGTTCACCAAACCCTAAGCCGTTCTCGTCTTCTTCACCAAAACGAATCATTTCTCTTCTCCTCCGCAACAATGGCAAACCCTAAGGTCTTCTTCGACATGTCCATCGGCGGCCAACCCGCCGGCCGTATTGTTATGGAGCTCTACGCCGACACCACTCCGAGGACCGCTGAGAACTTCCGCGCGCTCTGCACTGGCGAGAAGGGAGTCGGCCGCAGCGGCAAGCCCCTCCACTACAAGGGATCCAGCTTCCACCGTGTGATCCCTAACTTCATGTGCCAGGGCGGTGACTTCACCGCTGGAAATGGGACCGGAGGCGAGTCGATCTACGGCAACAAGTTCGCCGATGAGAACTTCATCAAGAAGCACACCGGTCCCGGCATCCTTTCCATGGCCAATGCTGGCCCTGGGACCAACGGATCTCAGTTCTTCGTCTGCACGGCCAAGACCGAGTGGCTGGACGGCAAGCACGTGGTGTTCGGTCAGGTCGTGGAGGGCTTGAATGTGGTGAAGGAGATCGAGAAGGTGGGGTCGGGCTCCGGCAAGACCTCTAAGCCGGTGGTGATCGCCGACTGCGGTCAACTCTCTTAGACGCTGTTGACCCCAGACTCCGAGGTGGCTCTGATCTTAGATCGTGGTGTCTTCTATCCGGTGTCGTTGTTGTTTTTCCTTCGAATTCTGGGTTTACTAGTCTTAGGGATTGTGGTGATGGTGCTCTCTCTCTGGATCATCTGGAACCTCTTTTCTTTTTTCAATTTTAGTATGCGGTTCATAGAGTGGAGTCTTGTGATGATAAAACTGATGAGCTACCTTCAAATAAATTAGGGTTATTCACGTAATTTCTGTTTTTGATCTCCAGTTTCTGCTATGAATGTATGCTATAGGCTTTCACTAGGGTTTCTTTTATTCTCCCTAGATTTGGGATTGATTATGGTATGTTATCCTTTTTGGTGCATGAAACCCTATATAAAAATCCCCAAATGAAATCTTAATATAGGTTAATCAGCAACAACTTGTGAGCGATAATAAAAATTTACAAGACAGAAATTTCGGTGAAATTTGTGTGCTGATGCAATAAGTTTGAATTGGAGATGTGCATTTATCAACAATTATATGGTGGATTGGTCTTCGCACGAATAAAAATTTTGCTATTATCCCAAAGAATTTGATGCCAATATCCCCTATTTTTTTTCCAAGTTTGTGTGGTATAACTAATTTACTAATGCTATTCATTAGAGAATTTGAAAATTAGGAATTTCATGTAGCATTACTCAAAAGTGGATTTGATTTGCGGGAGAGAACTTTCTCTAATCAATGACAATAGGCTACTCACCATTTTTTTATGGGGTCAAAAATTAATTTTTTCTTTCATCTGGTTTTTAGTAAGTTTTTATCAAATTTAACTATTTTTTGCCCAAGAATTTCACACTTTTAACCAAAGCTTATGATTTTATATTAAAAAAAAATTCTGGCTTGTTTATACAAATTTTGGCAATATATCATGGCCTTACACTTAATCAAGTTGGTTGTTTACCTAACTTCAAAAAGGTAACGATGAACTTGGATGGTGATGACACGTGATAGTGTCAAAAGTATGTGATCTAAGTGCGAGGCTGGGCAATTGGAAGTATCTGGTAGCATATATACCATGACTCTTCTAAGTTATTTTTTTTAAAATAATTTTTTAATTATTAAATGAATTAAAGTATTAAATATATTTTAAAATTTTAAGACATTAAATATTTTTTATTGTTTCATTTAATATTTTTTATTAAATATTAAAAAAATAAATTAGGAGGTGTGATATGAGCAGCAATAATACTAATGGATGAAATAGCTGGGGATGTGGCGCCCTACCACCCCAGTTCTCCTGGTACGTGCACAAGTTTTTAATGATAATTTATTGTTGGGGTCTTGGGGATTGACATACTTTGCTAAAATTGGGGTTTCCTGTTATTCAGAAAAAGCAAATATATTTTGCTTAATTAAATCTAGCTACTTCTTTGACTGTTTACAATATAATTATTTTTTTATATTCCTAAATTTGTGTTTTAAGTCACGACATTTTAGAAACATAAAGAAAGGATTGGAGTTGAAGGGATGTGAGTTCTTGATATTCCTTCCCTTGACATGGGAATGCAGATGTTGGAGAAATCCAACTCAATTTGAAGTTTAGTTTTAAGGAGAAACATCAGTAAACGATGATGTAAGATCAATTTTGAGATTTTATGACAATTTTGGAGTTGGAATCTACTATGGATATGGTGACAGAATATTCTTCCAACTTAAATTATATTTATAGTAATTATAGGTCTATCATAGTAAGGGAACCCGACATATAACAGCGTATTTTGGATGATCGATGGGAGTATGGGAAGAATTGTGAAAGTTACAGAATAGCGTTTTTGCTGTGTTGTGTAATTGTGTTCTGCTATGTAAATACTAAATAAAGCAGTGAATTCGATAGTTATACGACGTGCAAAATGCACGTAGGAACTTGGAAGCATATGTGATCTCATGTTGGTCAACTTATGCTGAAAATTTGGAGTTTAAAGCGAAAATTACTCTAAATTTGACTAGGACAACCAGGACAAGGCATGACTCAACGATATTATTTACACTCTTTTTTAATTTGATTTTTATAATTTTTTTAAATGAATTATTATTATAATTCTAAACATTTTTATTTTTTTTAATTACTTAATGTTATGACAATATCAACTTATGTATACTTGACCAACGTTGAATTAAACACGTAACATTTACATTAATACATGTTTTACTATATATACACAACTTAACGTAGAGAAATTAAATTAAAAACATTTAGAATTATCAAGTCTTATTTATTAAAAAATTATAAAAATCAAATTAAAAATAAATATATATAAGGATTAAATATTTAATTTAACTTAAAGAAATTGAACCCTTGATTAGAGATACTTTCTTTTTCTTTTCTTTTCAGAAGATCTTAAATTATTTTGAAAGACACTTAACCTTTTTTTACTTAACAGTTTAAGTAAAATTCCATCCTGAAATTAAATATCATGAACAATATTTAGTTTCATTTGAACTACAAGTTTTCATATTTATACTATAGTGTATTGATCGGCATTATGTGTCTGTGAATCAGTTTTTTTTTTATTTTTATTAAATAATTAATTAAAATAAAAAAATTCCTCATTATTTTTTTTATAATTTTATCATAGATTACTTAGTTAAAAAAATTTTTCTTCATAAGTGAGATGTATCTAAATTTTGAAGGCAATTGTTTTAATTGAAATTTTTTTATTTTAAATTAGAAAGTTAGTGTCAGTTTCATTGACTATCAAAGATTTAAGAGAATTAAAGTAGTTGTAACTGCTATGTATTAATTAAATAGAATGTGAGTGATGTATGAATTTACATTTTTATCTTTTTTTAATTAGAATTTAAATAAGTTGTAATGATTTTTTTATTAACTGTAATGATTTTTTTTTATTAATATAGATGAATGGTTACTTAATACTTTTACAAAATTATAATTTTAACAAATTTATAATAACCTTATAAATAGGTGTGAGTTTTCAAATGGTTTATATATACCCTGTAATTTTGCTTGGGAATTGAAGCAGATATTGTAGGTAGAAGTTATTTTTTTTCCTTACTCGAGTATATCTATATTTTTTGGGTGTAAAATTAATCTAGTTTGATATAGTAAGGATGTCTTGGAGGTTTGAATATCTAACCTAATAGATTCTATCTCAACTGCTTAATTTATTTATTACTTGAGTCGTAATTTATTAGTAGATAAATTTTGTTTTTACTCGGGACTCAAACTTATTTTTTGCTAAGTCACGCTCTTACGAGTCTTATGTCTTTCAATAATATTATTTACACATCATATTTGTTATACCATCTCTTCCAGGATAATAAAATAAGTTAACTCCCCTCTTTCGAATTTAAGTATTTTGATTTGTGACGACATGTCTGGGGCTTCCTTGCCCCGTGCCTCTGCAGCTTGCTAGTTGCTTTTGTTTTAGGCCGTCAGTCCCCTTTAATCACAAAAGAAAACACATACATTTTAAGACACTCTCTTTTATCTTTTTTTTCAAGAAGGTATAAGAAATATTGTGAAGAGAATAGCATGCAAGAGATTCATTTTAGTTTAGGGTGAGGACATATCCCAATTTTATTAAACACTTATAAATGATTCATCAATAAAAAAATTTAAAAAATTAAATTCAAACAAAATATGAATGAAAAAGTGACAAAATGAGCCAACAGGCGGTGGCGGGAGCGTTTTATATACAAAGACATGGATCATGATCGTTATCAGACAGAGACATAAATCATCTTGGGCCCATTATTCCAAAATTGTAAAATTTGCTTATCTTTCTCACTGTACATGCACGTACACTTCTGCTCTAGAATAAATGGTGGTGGTGCCAAAGTTATTCTGTCCTTCATAAAACCCCTCTCTCCCAAGTTTCAGACACACTCTCTCTCTCTCAAACCCTAAGCATGCCAACCACCTTCAACTTCGCCTACTTCTTGATCCTCTTAACCTGCACTTGTGTGTTGCCTTCTCCAATTCTCAGCGGCACCTTCAATCTGAACTGGGACTGAAAACAGTGGAAGGGCTTGCCTTGAAATGGAATTAACATGGTTGAATGCCATTCCAGTCGGGGCTGGTTATCTTGCTTTGGGTTACTTAATTGGTTCTCAATATCCCCCTCGTTTCCTCACCTCTGTCAGGTTGGCTAGAGATAGTTCACTCGTGATTGGAAACAAGAAGAATAATCACAACAAGTCCAAAGAGACGCATCAGATTGAACAGCTGGCTCATATTTTAGATGATTTTAAAATGGTAGTCAAATTCATTCCTTCTCTCACAAACCCACAAACTGAATGTTAGTGGGTTGCTAAAAAAATTGTTTTTTTTTGTTGATTTTATTCTCCCATTGTGTTTCTGCAGGTATTGGTCGTCAGGAATGATCTTAAAATGGGTAAAGGAAAGATTGCTGCTCAATGCAGGTAGTCTTTGAATCTTGTTCTGTATGCATCTATGCTTTATGTACGTACATTGGCCTTGAAATAAAGTTGTTGTCTATCTGGCCATCCCAAGTAAAAATGAATCATTTGAAAGTTCTATGTGGTCAGTGACTGCTTATCAGCTTCTTGGGGATTGTATGTGTACATCTGAAAATAAGTATCGATTACCATAAATGTAAATGTGAAGAGAGATTTTTTTGGATGCCACCATGATGGGATGAATCTATCTGACCATAAAATTACTGGTCAATTACTTTTAAGTTTTAAGTTTTGAGGATACAAAATGTATGTATATACTCTTAAATAGTCATTCTTCGTATCTGTCTCTTGCCCCTGCTATTTTGTCGTGACTTAAGCCTTTTGAAAATGCGAACTGATAGCTTGCTCTATGAAAAGGGTTCATTCATACAGAGACATTACTTCTGCATTTAACTGAGGATAGTGCTTTTGGCAGAGACGATGCAGGACAAAACTTGTCAATTTTTTCAAGTTGATAATATTACTTCGTTTGTCTGAAATTTTGAATATTGTTCAGATAGCTTAATATTCTGTGTGAGCCTGCCACATTAGGCCGACTAAACTTGTGTTGATATATTTAATTTCTTTTACTGTATTTTTTAGAAGCACACTAACATAGAGGGAAGGGTCTACAAGTCCAAAGTTCTTTGTCACATGCAGTTTTCATTATTCTCAAGCATCAGATCCCTCCATCTTTCATGAATGCATTATTTATTTCACAACTTGCTCATAAACTTCTCATTTTCAATGATAATTCTCATGAAAATAGATGAGACGATCTGCTGAGATCCAATGTAAATTGAACTATCTTTTCTCTCATGGGATACAGACAGTCCAAAGGAACCAAATAAGCAGCTCTTTTTGTTCAGAATATATACATGAACCATTATATTGACAATTGACAGCAATTTCAAGCATGAATTCAGCTTGAATATAAAAATAACAGAAAAAGAACCTAATAACATATCTTAAACCAAGAACAACGAGATGAACCTTTCATTCTAGGATGATGGTGGAAAACTAGCTCTAGTTTCAATTCTAGCCGTACATGGCTTCTGCAGTGCAGACACAATTTAATACAGGATCTAGACAAATATACTAGACATCAAGTGCAAAAAAATAAATTTTTTTTAATGCTACTTGAGGTAGTAAATTAACACATAAACACTAATAAAAATTTCAATTATGTGGCTGATACTAGAAATCAATCCGCTACAGATTAAGGGAAGTCCCGCTAACTCACTTGGTGCAATTTGTGTTCGCCCTGCATCGATTGTGATATGGGTGGGTAACTTCATAGATTTAGCCCTTTCCTGACACATTAAATAACTTTACTAAAACAAAACAAACTTCAGATAGAAGAACCATGCATTAAAGAATTTGAGATAAACGGATGAAAAAACATGTAGTAATGGCATTTGAGGGCACTGTGAATCTAATTTTGAAGGAATTGATGCAAATGATAGAGGGAGGGGACAAGGCAAACCAGACTTACTGATTTGTAGACAAAGATAATAATAATCAATATATAAAAATAGTTCAATATAAAATAAATAGACAAAACAAAGTAGTCTAAACTACTTGAGATTCAGAGAAAAAAGTTTGGTTGATAAGACAATAAACCTTATTATGCTATTCTTTTTTGTTAAACTATAAGAGCTAATAATTTACATCCTCAGAAGATTACTACACTTTAAAACGAAGTTTATCTAAAGAAGCTGCCTACTTGCCTTTATGGATAAAGAACTTTGTGAACTGATGGATTGCTTCTATTTCTTTTTTTCATTTATTATTTATCTTTTATCCAAAAAAATTATTCCCGTTTATCTTCTTATTTCATTTCAGTGGATATTTGTTTTTAACTGATTCATGGTTCAAACTGAATGCATTGTCTCTCTTTGTAGTCATGCAACTTTGGGTCTCTATAACAAGCTCCGTTATCGAGCACCAAAGGCTTTGAATAAGTACTGCCACAACCTTGGTTGCACTTGCAGGTCATCATGAATTGAATATTTCCATTCTGATGTCTGTCAATGTGCAGGTGGGAGATGTGCGCACAGCCTAAGGTTGTTGTCAAAACTGAAAGTGAAGAAGATATGCTGGTTTTGCAATTGAGTAATGTTTAAGGCTATTTGATGCTAGATTAGCTAAGTACTTGTTGAATCTGTTTAAAATCTGGATATTAGATACTTACCTGCTATACATTAGTCACTAGTCAGTTATTGATTATAATTATGACCACATAATTAAATTCTATTGGAAAATAATCTACTTTACTTCAATAGAAATGATATAAATTTGCTTCTCTTCTACTTAATCATGTAAAAAGTGATTGGAAGTTTAGGTTCTCTTCTCTTGTGCAACTAGCAGTGGTCTGGTCAAATTTGTATTTCATGGCTATTAAAATATGCGAGACAAGATCAGCAACTAGGAGTAAAATAGAAATATACATGTGGTATTTAAATCAACAAAACAGAGGGTGACCCAGAGCAGCTCCCACATTGTCTGGGCCCTAGGGAAGTTCAGATGTACCCATCCATACCTCCGTGAGCAAAGAGGCTGTTACCGTGACTTAAACCCATGACCACCAGGTCACAAGGCAGCAACCTTACTGTTGCGCCAAGGCTCACTCTCTCTAAACCAACAAAGAAAGAAAAAAAGTAAACTAGAGTTGGGTTAGTGCATATAGGAACTGCCTGATTCTGTGTAGTCAATGGACGTGAAGTAGTTAACAGGAATGCAATATAAGCATATCACTGATGTGACTCTTATGTCACATGAAGGACCTGGATCATATGTATTTTTTGTAGGATAGTAGGATATAGCACAAGTCACAACAAAGAGTCAGAGACACTAAATGAGTAGGCCAGATAATAAACTTCCATTTGGCCTCTAATTGGATTATTTTGGGGTCCTAATTGAGGTTATAGGGTTGAGGACTTTGACAGCAAGCATTAGTGTTCATAGAGCAATGTAAGGCAGGAAAGTTTAGGCTTGGCTATGAAAATATTGGCCGAAAGCCTGAAACTTAGAAAATGTGTTTGCTTACTTACTGTCATCTGCAAATGTATAGGATTTAAGGCTGTTTTCAAAGAAATGTTTTGGCTAATTTTAAGAGAATCATATGGCAAAGAGACAGAGGACGTTGTTTAAAATTGTAAAAACAAACGAAGCGAGAGCCCTTATATAGTGGTGTGTAATACATGATGAATGTGCAGGGAGAGGAAGCGGGCGAGATGCATACAACAAAAAATTTGATCACCAAAAAACACTGAAATTTTCAAAAATGTTCTGTAAAATTATTAGGCTTAAAAGCTTAATTGAAGGGCATAATTTGACTCATGTTTAGAGACTTGTATGGAAAATACGAAGGAAGTTGTTTGGAATTTAGAGTTGTGAAAATGGTAGAAGTAGGATCTTTAAAAAAGGGAGTGTAATTTGTGCTATAAACAATGAATGGTCAGGGAGAGGGGAGGTGTGCATAGCATAAAATTTCATTGCCCAAAAAGCTGAACCATTCATGACAAAGCTCTGAACTCAAAGTAGATGAAGCATTTTTTGTGGTTTTAACTTTATTCTAATAAGCCTTGGATTCTATCTGTTTTTTCTTAAATTTGTAACTTAAACACGTCTTGTATTATCCATAAAGGCAAGTAGGCAACTTCTTTAGATAAACTTCGTTTTAAAGTGTAGTAATCTTCTGAGGATGTAAATTATTAGCTCTTATAGTTTAACAAAAAAGAATAGCATAATAAAGTTTATTGTCTTATCAACCAAACTTTTTTCTCTGAATCTCAAGTAGTTTAGACTACTTTGTTTTGTCTATTTATTTTATATTGAACTATTTTTATATATTGATTATTATTATCTTTGTCTACAAATCAGTAAGTCTGGTTGGCCTTGTCCCCTCCCTCTATCATTTGCATCAATTCCTTCAAAATTAGATTCACTGTGCCCTCAAATGCCATTACTACATGTTTTTTCTTCCGTTTATCTCAAATTCTTTAATGCATTGTTCTTCTATCTGAAGTTGGTTTTGTTTTAGTAAAGTTATTTAATGTGTCAGGAAAGGGCTAAATCTCTGAAGTTACCCACCCATATCACAATCGATGCAGGGCGAACACAGAATTGCACCAAGTGAGTTAGCGGGACTTCCCTTAATCTGTAGCGGATTGATTTCTAGTATCAGCCACATAATTGAAATTTTTATTAGTGTTTATGTGTTAATTTACTACCTCAAGTAGCATTAAAAAAATTTATTTTTTTGCACTTGATGTCTAGTATATTTGTCTAGATCCTGTATTAAATTGTGTCTGCACTGCAGAAGCCATGTACGGCTAGAATTGAAACTAGAGCTAGTTTTCCACCATCATCCTAGAATGAAAGGTTCATCTCGTTGTTCTTGGTTTAAGATATGTTATTAGGTTCTTTTTCTGTTATTTTTATATTCAAGCTGAATTCATGCTTGAAATTGCTGTCAATTGTCACTATAACTGGTTCATGTATATATTCTGAAGGAAAAGAGCTGCTTATTTGGTTCCTTTGGACTGTCTGTATCCCATGAGAGAAAAGATAGTTCAATTTACATTGGATCTCACCAGATCATCTCATCTATTTTCGTGAGAATTATCATTGAAAATGAGAAGTTTATGAGCAAGTTGTGAAATAAATAATGCATTCATGAAAGATGGAGGGATCTGATGCTTGAGAATAATGAAAACTGCATGTGACAAAGAACTTTGGACTTGTAGACCCTTCCCTCTATGATGAATGAGGTTGGAAGCAGAGTTCATGAATTCTAGACTAGCTAGCTTGTATGAGCTGCTTATGATTTATGAACAAGGAGGGAAGATAGTAATGATTAGAGAGAGCAGGACAAAAAAATTATTAGGAGAAATGTTCAGAAAAAATTGTGTTGGATAAAGGAAGCATCCTGGATAGGAAAATTGTAAAACTCTGAATTATGTATATGGTACTCGCATAGTTATTGTAAAGTTGATAATACGATAATCCTGATAGGTGGATGATACATAATCCTTGGATCATAACGATCAGGGAAAGTGATACATCCCTTCTGGGATTTTTTAGCACTTTTTGCATTCTTCTCTTTTGGCTTCTTAATTGTGGCCTTCCAACTTCAGAAGATTTTTCATTCCCTTTTTCCTATCTCTCTAAATTGGAGCTGTTATTAGATTTTGGGCAGGGTGGGGGCAAGCTATCATATTTTGCCTTGTCTATGCTTGGACTTCTTAGTTATTGCACCCCATGTTTTGTCAGTGTTCAAACATTCAGATTATTTCTCTGTTTCGTATCTTAAGCTCCCTTAACCAAGATGACTGTATTGAACTCAACTTTTAGTTTATAGATCAATTTTTTTTTACCTTCATTTAATTTATGACTATAAAACTTGAACTTTCAATCAGGTTCATACATTATCATGAAGATATAATTCAGCTTGACGTTGGCGTTTTTGTGAAGCTTATCAATCCTTAAAGCGTTTTAGACTTTTAATATTAATCACTATTCTGTGTTCTCTTTTTAAAACTTTGAAGATAAGGGTGAATTTTTTTTTTTCCTTGTGTATTGGATTGCATATCTATAGATACTTCTACTATTTCATGGGAGGCAAAACAGGAAAGTACTGTAAGCCACACTAATATATGTTTTGGAAACTGAAGTACTGATTTCCAGGTCTTGTTTAGTTGATTTTATGAACTGTTATTTATTATCTGTTTTCCTTGGAGCTTCTTATCAATTGAAAATCTAATAAAATTTTTAGCTTTGAAAGATGTGAAGGAAACTTTCTCTGCAGAATTGTGGAGATGTATAGGTTTCTCTGGCTTTTATTCAATAATAGTTAGAATGAACAGCTAACTGGGTCTTTTTTCACTGTGCTTTAACATTTGTTATATATTCTACTTGTTTTATCTGTATAATATAATTATTGTACATATTTAATGGTTATCATAGTTAATTTACTATTTCAATTTTTTTTTTCCTTTTCTTCTAGGTTCCAGAACAGTGATGGCTATTTTTGGAAATACGCTCCTTTAATGAACACTTTATTTGTCATGCCAATTTCGCATTTCCTTTTTTCCTTTATCATTTTTTTTTTTACAGCTAGAAGTGTTGATTGATTTTAATCTGAAATTCATGTGCAGGACCAGTTGAAGTGGTTGATGGCGTAACAGGTGGACTGAAACTATTGTAGTTTTTAACTTGAACCAGAGTGTTCGTGGAGGGTTACAGTTTGGACGTTTTGGGCATATTACTACACTAGAGTTCCCCACGATTTCTTTTCCAACATAAAGATTTGCAATTAATCTTAAGTTGACTTGACAGTCATGATGATGATGAAAATTTTTCTTTGGCGATCCTCGTTGACAATAAATTTCTTTTTTACAGGATATTGGATAGAATAAAGTGATAGTGAATACTTTATTTAAGAATTAATAAAAATATCAAATTACTCTATCAAAAATTTTTTGATAAAAAAATTCTAACTATATATCATTTTCTCTCAATTTATATCAAATGTTCTGATAAGTTGCCCAAGATTTCTACTTATACGGTATATGAATTGTTTTGGGCATCAACAGCAAGGCAGAAAAAATTACACCCACACACAGATATATAGTGAATACGTTTAGCTCAAAATAGTTAACTATTCAATTGATTAATGATATTCAAAGAATAGCTTAAGACTACAAATTTTTTGAAAAAAGCTTATAATCTCAACTCATATCGTGGTATGGACTTCTTTATGCTACTCCCAGAGTCTCCTAGTGTATTAATTTTTTCACCTTACTTATTTGATATGGCAGATTATTGGACAGCAAACATAATTACCTCCTCTTTCTATTTGAATTCGTCCTGCCATCTGTTAATTGATACCCCATGGGATTAGAGAGATTGAGTCCAGATTTGAAAAAGGAATAATACAGATTGTGTATATCCTTACACTCAAGAAAACCATACCATGCATTAAAGATCACCTTTTTCTTTTTCCTTTTTAACCTCTCACTCCTAAATCTTATAAATAATGTTACACAATTAAAAAAATTAGCAATAATTTTTTATAAAATTTAATCAAAATTAAAAATAGTTATTGGATAAAATAAAATGATTGGTATCATTTACTTATTTAAGAATTAGCAAATATACTAAATCACTCTATAAAAAAATTCTGACAAAAAAATTTAACTATAAAGCATTTTCCAAATCTTATTAAAACACTCTTAAGAAAAGTAGAAAATGCCATTTGGATTATGAAAATATTGGGAAAAACAATGAAACTGATGTTTCGCCTATAACGCATTGATTAGTAGATTTTGCTAGTTGATTGATTTAATCTCATTCTCAAAGAGAACATTGAGTAATGAGTAACCTGGATGCTGCCAAGAAATTTTACACCGGTTAATATCTCGTTTTAAAATTGTTTTGGTCCCAACCACGGAAACCATCAATATAAAGGAAGAAAACCCAATGGCATGGGCAATTCTACCATTCTCCCGGCAAAGATAAAACGTGACACATAAAATAGCCACACACTGTTTGGTTAGAAAATTAAAACAATATTTTCTGTTTTTTTTTTATTTTCATTTTTAAAAATAATTTTCATTTTGAGATTTTTTAGATCATAGAAAATATTTGGGTAATATAGTTTAATTATAATTACAAAATTGTCACCACATTTTTAACTTCATGTTTCAAAAAATGATAAAAATGATTTTTCATTGTTTTCAAATTTGATCCCATTTTAAAAAAATGCCTTTTAAGAAACATTTTGGTATAACAATTTATATCATTAAAATTTACTTTAATATCAAATTATCTCTTAAAAAAATTTTTTTGCCTCACTAAACTAACCTAAACTGTAGTTTGACTTGAACATCACGTGATCTACGTGCATACCACATGATCATTTAGTTAAAAGATTTTATAGGGTAAAATATTATTTACACTCTTAAAGTTTATTCTTGTATTAAATTATCTCATTAAATTTTTTTTTGTATCACTAAACTCTCTTGAAATTTGGTATAACTTGAAACTGGATATTAACTTTTATTTTATTGAACAGAAAAATTAATTTTTTGAAGTTAAACTAAAATTTAACAGGATTTAGTGAGACCAAAAAAATTCAAGAGAGTAATTTAATATTGAGATAAACTTAAAGAGTATAAATTATATTTTACTCTAAATTAATATTAAATAAATCAAGTTTATAAAATACTAATTCATTTTAAAGATTGATTTTGCCCAAAATTTTTAATCTTTAGTATGTGTTTAGATTAACTTATTTTATGTATAAAATAATTTATAATTAAAATTTTTTTAAGAGAATTTTTTAAAAAAAGAATAAATTTTTCTTAAAAATTAATAATTCCCAAACACCTACTTAGTGCTTACTTTCATATTAAGGACCTTCAAGTTTCTTACTTTCCAAGCCCACCACGCCGTTGAGAGAGCAAAAATCATGTCGGGGAACCATTAAAATTGCCACAATGAACTATTAAATTTAGAGGAATGATAAATGCTTAAAATCCGTTTCCCTAAAAATGTTATGAACGAAGTGATGATGGCTTTTTTTTTATTTTTATTTGTTATATTCAAGCAAAAGACACGGTGAGGCGGATGAAATGCCAAAAGGAATGTGCTTTCGGAAAATATATCGCGAGAACAATTGGTGATATGTATCATGGTTTCATGCTATTCGAGATGAGTTACGAAAATGTCACGAAACCAACCAAGACACACAAGCGCAGTCTCTAAACAATCTAGGCCGTTGGATCTTGTCCACAGTAGCTTGCTTGCGTGTCCACATTCGTCCTGCTAATTCCAATTCCAAATTCTAAATCCAAACCCAAACCCAAACCCAAATCCAAACCCAACCACAGTTACTTTACCTGCCACCCGTTCCGCCACGTGTCCCAATCTAGGCCGTTGGATCTTGTCCACAGTAGCTTGCTTGCGTGCCCACATTCGTCCTGCCAATTCCAATTCTAAATTCTAAATGTTAAATCCAAACCCAAACCCAACCACAGTTACTTTAAATTCCACACAATCCGCCACGTGTCCCAATCTATGCCGTTGGATCTTGTCCACAGTAGCTTGCTTGCGTGTCCGCATTCGTCTTGCCAAAGGCATATCCCTCTTCACTAACACGCCAATTCCAATTTTAAATTCTAAACTCTAAATCCAAACCCAAACCCAAACCCAAACCCAAACCAAATCAAACCACAGTTACTTTACCTCCCACAAGTTCCGCCACGTGTCCCAATCTAATCCGTTGGATCTTGTCCACAGTAGCTTGCTTGCGGGTCCACATTCATCCAGCCGAAAGAATATCCCTCTTCACTAACGCCGCCAATTCCAAACCCAAACCCAACCACAGTTACTTTACCTCCCACACGATTCCACCACGTGTCCCAATCGAACAGCCTGAATGCTAGCAATGGATTTTCCTCTCGCCACGTTCCACCGCAGTGCAACTTCAGGGCACTATATGTATACTTGCATGACTCGCCTCGTCTGCACCAAATCCTAAACCATCTTCCTTTTCTTCCCCAAATCTAATCATTGCACTTCTCTGCAACAATGGCAGACCCCAACGGATCACAGTTCTTCATCCGGCCGTCCGAGTGGGTTGGATGGCAAGCACGTGGAGTTCGGTCAGGTCGTGGCGAAGGAGATAGAGGAGGCGGGGTCGAGCTCTGGCAAGACCTCGAGGCCGGTGGTGATCGCCGACTGCGGTCAACTCTCTTCGATGCTGCTGGCTTCAGACTCCGTGGTGGCTCTAATCTAGACCGTCGTGTCTTCTATCCTGTGTCGTTTTTTACCTTTCTTCGAATTCTGGGTTTTCTAGTCTTTTTTGGGATTGTGGCGATGGTGCTGTCTCTGGGTCATGAGCGGCCTCTTTTTTATATCTTTTTTCAATTTTAGCATGCGGTTCTTTGAGTGGAGTTTTGTGACGATAAGCCTCTTTTCATAGGCATAGAGTGGAGTCTTGTGATAATGGAACTGATGAGGGATGGGTTACCTTTAATAAATTGTGATGAGTTTCCAGTTTCAACTTTTTTTTTTTTTTTGTTCAACGATCTCCAGTTTCAGCTATGAACATGTGCTTCCAATAGGAGAAGACCATAATTAATAGGGTTTCTTTTTTTTTTTTCTTAGTTTTGGGATCGATTATGGAATGTTATCCTCTTTAATGCAGGAAACCCTATGCATATTCCTACAAAAGACATAATCTTAATAAAGGTTAATTAGTAACTACTTGTGAGGGATAATTAGATTTTACAAGTAAGAATTTTCGGTAAGATTGGTGCATTGGTGCAACTGCGCTTTAAACTTGAATTTGAGATGCGCATTTATCAACAATTATATGATGGGTTCGTCTTCACACAAATAATAAAGTTTGCTTTAAAACTTTCAACTTTGTTACCCCAAAGAATTTGATGCCAATAACCCTTTTTTTTTTTTCTTAAGTTTCTGTCGTACAGCTAATTTACTAATGCTATTCATTAGAAATGTCTGGTACCATATATGTTGGTATGTTTGTTTTACTGTAATCTTTGGAAGCACACTAACATGGAGATCTTTGTGAACTGATGGATTGCTTCTATTTTGTTTTCATTTATTATCTTTCTTTTATCCAAAAAAAAAAATTGTGTTAGTCTTCTTGACATTTGTTTTTAACTGACTCATGATTCAAACTCAATACTTCGTCTCTTTTTGAAGTCATGCAATTTTGGTTCTTTAAGGAGATTTAAATCTTTTGTCTTTGCTTTTTATTTTTAATTTTGTTTTTTTTTAATTAAATACTGATAATTTAATAAAAAATTTAATATCAATTAAGACGCATATATTTTTATAATAATAAGTTATTAATATTTAATTATAAATATAGAGTTGAGACAGGAAAAAAAGGATAAAGAATTGGAATTCTCAAAATTGAATAGGTACTGCCACAACCTTGGTTGCACTTGCACCAAAGGCTTTGATTAACGAGAACCCTGGATGCTGCCATGGACTTTTGCCCCAGTTAATATGTCATCTCATTTTAAAATTGTATTGATTGATCTCAACCACTAGAACCATCAATATAAAAGCGGAAAAACCCAAAAATCTGGGCGATTCAGCCATTCTCCCATCAAAGATCAAGCGTGACATGTAAAATGGCCGAACAATTTCCGTATGCTTTGAAAAAAATATTTTTTTTTTCTTTTTTTTTTCATTTCTTAAAAATTTTCTTTTTTTGTTTGTATTTTTTATTTTTCTGTATTTTTCAATTTTTCAAATGATTTTCAGTTTATTTGAGAAAATTTTCTGAAAATGATTTCTATTTTCATATTTTTAAATTTTTAAAAATATATTTAATTAATATAATTTTTATTTTAATAACAAAATTGCCACCTCATTTTCAACTTTTTGTCTCTGGAAAGGATAAAAACAATTATTTGTTATTTTCAGATTTGGTCCTATTTTAGAAAATATTTCTTCAAAAATATTTTTCAATAAAACATAATCAAACACGTTTTCAAACCTGTTTTCACTTTTTAATAAAAATGAAAACAGAAAATAGCTAAATTAAACACACATTTTAACTTGTTTTTTTTTATTTTTATTGAAAATAAAAATAACCCAAACCAAACCAAGCGTACTCTAATTTTCTTTGTTTGATTGCCTGCATTTGGAGAGTTTCAAAAAGTTTTTATTTAATTAGCATAATTTTTTGGAACCCTATATATAAGTTTTTATGTAAAATATTTACACATGTTTATTGCATGTAACGTAAGGTTTACATACATATATAATAAGTTTGAAATAGATAAATAATAAGAGAGATATCGCACGGTGAAGTTGTCTTGATGATTATGATGCACAATGTTAAGAGAAGAAAAATCACGGGGTTATGTGCTAACAGAGCAAAATGCCACTTTCTAAAATCACATGATATCAAAGTGAAATTAGGGACACAACAATTTGCCCTATCTAAAAAAAATTAAAATTAAAAATGATGGACCAGAATTAACAAATTTTTATCAAAGAAAAGAATGATCAAGTCATTTTTTTTTGTCATAAATCTAATTTAGAAAAGAATACATAATCTTCTATGACATACCATATTAAGCAAGGTTTTGAAAACCGAATCGGTCATTGAACTAGTTGAGGTACTGATTTAAGATTCAATGATTCAACCGTAATCGAACCGTGGTCGAATCAGAATATAATTAAATATATTTTATATTTATATATAAATATAAGTATATTTATATATATATATTATATATAATATATAATTATTTATATATTAATAAAATAAATAAAAATTATAAAAAATATAATATAAATCAATAATAAAATTATTTGAAACATAAAAAAAATAATGTCATAAAACAAAAAAATATTACATTCATATAAGCAATACAACATTAATCCACATAATAATATAGCATACAAATTAAACAAAAAACAAAATAAACATAATTCACAATTTACAATCCATATGTTATAAATATTACATTAGAACAGTAGTAATATTTCTTTCATCTAACCTTTTATCCCAAGTTCAAACTAAGAATCTTTTGTTGAAAGTTATAACTATGTTTCTACTTTATACTAAATATATAATAAGGCCCATTATACAATAAGAGTGCAGTTGATTCAGTGGTAAAGCTGACTGCCTCCCTCCCCATGACCCGTGTTCGAATCCTGGGAGCACTTTTGTAAAATGTAATTTTGCTGAACCAGTCATAGGGGCTGAACCGGACCGGCCAATAGTCCGGTTCCCGGTTGAACCAGTCGGACCGGCCGGTCCTTTCCGGTTTTCATAAGCTGGATATTAAGATGCGTCAGGAGCAATCTTCTGTAGTATACTGTAGATACCTGTTCTGATGGGTGGAATACTGGACACTCGGAAATCTCATTGGTCCATTCTACATGAGTCAAATCAAATTTACCCACTTTGCACCAGATATGCCTGGCTGCTCACCCAGGAATTGAATTCTTTTCAGCTGCTGTGGTACTTCTTCCACTTCTGGCAATCTTAGGAGCAACCATTTTATTTGATCCTTCTATATAACTAGCATGATTAGCATTTAATGCTTCTGCTGGGACTCCAGCTTCCACCCTTGGAGGTCTTCTGAACTTTCTCATAGCTAGTTAATACCCAAATTATCTTTTTCTCCAACCTAAATTGTAATTAAAAATAATTAGACAAATTAGACAGAAGTCACTATATAGAAGTTTCACCATGATTCAACAATGAAGCCATCATAATGAAATTGAAGAAACTGAATGGAACATGAGTATGTACACTAAGAAATACATCATTATAATTCTTAATCTCTGTCCATCAGATGGCCAGGAAAAATAAAATATATTAATTCATTTTTCTGTGCATAGGAATATTGCCTGAAATTAGCTAAATGATGTGAAACAAGACTTCCCTTGAACGGTTTGCAAGAACTTCACAACTCATGTCATATTTTGAAACGACATTTTAGTTTCATTCTGAATTACCTTCCAAACAATTCCTGTATAATGGCATAAAATCAAAATCTTGATGCTAATGTGAAATTAATGCCTTCAAAATGGCCTGAACCTGCAGCAGGTAAAAAGCTCCTTTAATTTAGGTTAAATTACCCATCAACTTCAGTGCACTAATTATCCAACAATTTACGCCCATCAAGTTTCAAAAGCATACATTACAGCCCCTTGAACATTCAAAAACACTGCAAGGAATCATTTTTTTTTTTTACTTAATCACACACAATTTACCAAGATGTATTGAGATTTGTAGAAAACAGAACACTGGAAAGGACTATATAGTATATACTCTGCTGGTGAATTTTTATCATAGAAACTTATCACAAGCATGACAAATGACCTCTCCATTGTTAGTTTTAATTAAATTATTACAAATCTGAATCTTCAAGGGGGTCCGCTGCCCCCGCGGGGAGGAGTGTGTGTTTTTTAAACTGTACTAAAATTGATTTTCATGAAATCTTCCAGGAGGTAAAGTGCTTTGATTTATTCATACTCGACTACTTAACTTGTACCATCCTTTGCCCTTTAAAGGAATGTTAGAGATTTGTTGGGCAACAAACATTACAAATGCAAAAACCAAAAGACATTAAAAAAGCCAGCTTTAATCTCAAATACAAAACTGGCAGTCACAACAGGATTTACAATTTGAGGCCTGCCTCAGTTGTCAATGGTACAAGAGAACGAAGGAGGAGTTGCAAGGAAGACTGCTGTTTCTTGGAGTGAAAAAAGGTTGGAAAGATAAAGCTGTGGTGACTACATAGAATAGAATACTTTATTAATAGTTACTATTGGCCCATCGGGTGAAAATGAGCATAAATTCCTGTTCTTGCAGCTAAACAAATTTCGTATTAATTGCTTCATGAGAAGTGTATATTTTCACAGTACACTGTATATAAGCATCAATCTTGACAAGAACCATTAGTGCTTTGCATTTGAAGATGCAATCAATCAGTGCTTTGCAATTAGTGATGTTATCCATTGGTGCTTTGCATTTGAAGATTATAGATTCCTCAAGTGTAAGTAAATTGAAAATAGTAGTAAGCATAACATAAGAATTTCCTACATACAAATAAGCCTTGCAACTAGTGCTAATAGAAATTTACAATTTCATGTACATCATATGTAACGTGCCATTACTCAGCTTTATGTTTACTCTTCTGTGATTTTTAATTATTTCTTTCCCTTTTTTTTTGTTTTTGACAGGTTCCTTCTCCTCTTATTGGTAATTCTCTTATTTCACTTGTGAAGTTCTTCTGTTCCTCTACCAAATTATAGTCCATAGAATATATAGGAAATAAAGAAACTAATTGCAACTTTGCAAGTGATACGTATTAGAAAAACAGAAAATAGTTAATAAACTAAAATGAATATATGTTTCACTATTGCAAATACTAACCTTTTGCTGGGCTCTTCTGATTGAGATATGACATCATATTGTAGAGATTACTGACTCATTCACATCCACAATTCCAGCCTGTAAAAACCATCTTCAAGCATCAACCCTTTTTTCCAGATAATAAGCCTTTTAAGCACATCGCATCAATCAAGAGATTCTACATATTTGCGTTGGCTTCATCCCTCTCCTCAACATGTCATCACGCAACTCAAGTGCCTTGTTGAGCTCTCCATTAACACAACAACCATATATTAGAAAGTTATATGCAGCCAAATCAGGCTTTAGACCTTTGTTTAGCATGGTATCCCACAATTTAACTGCTGCTTCTATATTTCCCCTTCTGCAATACTCGTGAATAAATGTTGAATAGGTTATAGAGTCCGGGAAAATACCATTTTCAGTCATTTCAGAAAGGACATTGGTAGCTTCTGCAAATTTACCCAATTTGCAGAAGCCACGGATAAGAATATTATATGTCACAGTGTTTGCTAAAAGCCCCTTAAGCATTGCATGGTGAAGCCCTATAGCTTCCTTCATATTTCCATCCTTGGTAAGATGGTCAAGGAAACAACCAAATGTTATTGAATTTGGAGGGATATTTGCAGCCAACATTTTTTTAAAAAGAAGACCCGCTCTGTCCATTTCACCTGCCTTGCATAAGCCATTCATCAAAGCAGTATACGTCACAACATTGGGAAAGCATTCCTCAGTAACCATCAAATCCCAACATCCAAAAGCTTTTTTAAAAGATCCTTCTTTGCTGTATGCATCAATCATACTGGTATATATTACATTATCAGGTTTCAATCCTTGATTGTGCATCTCTTTGAAGAGATCAAATAATGTTTTTGTGTCTAACTGCTTCAGAGAACTGTCAATAAGTACAGCATAGCAAACCAGATCCATCTTGATTCCTCTTTGAATCATTTCACAAGAAGTACTCAGTGCCTCCATCAGTCGCCCTTCCTGGCAATAACCATGTAGAAGTGCACTATAGCACATCTCATTTAACTGAAGGTTCTGCTTGTGGAGACTATCAATAAAATCTTTAGCTTCAGAAACCCTACCAGTAGAACAAAGGCCACTGATAAGAGGTCTGTATGTAAATGTGTCTGGAATGAGGCCTTTTTGGAGCATGTCGTCAAGCAATTCAAAGGCCCTATCAATATTACCTTCTCTACAATGCCCTTCAATCATAATATTATATGTCACCTCATTTGGCATGATTTTCCTGTCCACCATGTCATCAAAAAGTTTGGATGCCTCAGCCATCTTATTTGCACTGCAAAGCCCAGAAATAAGTGCAGTGAAGGTATAAATGTTTGGAGTAATTCCTTTCTCAATCATCTCATCATACAGTTGAAATGCTTTTTGTAGTTTTAGGTCTTTGCAGTATCCACTAATCAATGATGTAAAGGTTGTAGCAGTTGGCTCCAACCCTTTATTGATCATCTCAGTAAACAGAGACTCAGCTGCACTCAAATCCCCAAACTTGCATTGGCCATTTATCAAAGAGTTGTAGGGATATACAGTTTCTCTTATACCATCTTCTATCATTTTATCAAAATAAGATATTGCAACATCCAACCTCCCCCTTCTGCAAAATGAATCAATCAGAATAGAATAAGTAATATCATTGGGACACAAGTTCCTCAAACACATACTATTATAAAGTGACTGTGCCTTATCCAAATCCCCACCTTTGCACAAAGAGTTGATTAATGCATTATATACAAACAAATTCGGCAGAAAACCAAATCTGCCTACCTTAACTACCAAATCATAAGCATTATCAATCTTTCCCTGCTTTCTTAACCCATCCACTAATCCCGATATAACAGCCTCAGTTGGAGTAAACCCCAATTCAACCATTTCATTCATAAGCTGTATTCCAGCCTCAAATTCTTGCACCCTACAAAAACCAAGTGCCAGTGTACTGTATGTAACCACATCTGCTTTCAGACCCTTTTCACTCAATGATCTTTTAACATCAACAGCTTCCCAAACTCGTTGACCCTTGCATAGCCCATGAATTAAGACATTATAAGTTACAATACTTAGATCAAACCTATTTGATTCCATCCACCGAATCTTTTCCTTAGCTCTAATAAAATCTTTCAATTCACACAAGCTCCGGACAACTGCTGAGCAAGTATAAGTATCAGGTTGAACACCCGCATTCACGGACTCATCAAACAATTCCCAAACCCTTATAAATTGTCTAATTCGCAAAAGCCCATTAAGAAGGGCGCTTAATGTCCTAACTTCAGGCAATAAGCCGTTGGCTAGCATGAGCTTTACGATCACCACACCATAAAAAACTTTTCTATTTTGCAGATAATTCTGAACCAGCAAATCGAAACCCAAACTTGAGGGAAACTTACATTGCCTGTAAGAATCCAAGAAGTTAGCAAAAATGTCTTTTGGGTCAGACCCACGAAGGAGAAGTGTGTGCAAGAGCGAAGTTGCAGGCCAGAAAAGCCTAGCCTGCACGAGCGCGTGAACCAAAATAGAAAACGAGGTTGTGGAATGGTTGAAGTTTTTGTGCAAACCCAGAAAGTTGAAGAACCTCAAAGCTAACTTGGAATCGTCTAAGGTCTGGATCAAGAGCTTTTCAACATGTCGGGGCCTCAATGTGTTTGAAATGGAAGTGCCGTCGAAGGCGACCTTCCAACTCTGCTTTCCACGAACGATCTCGGAAAGGATTGACACAAAACGAGTGTCGTCGTCGTTGTCGTTGTCGAATTTGGATGTGGAGAAATTTCGGTGAAGAAAAGGGGTGAAGAGGGGTCTGCGAGTGCGAGCAAGCATGAGCTTCATTTAGAGAGTGGGGATGGAGGAGTTCCGATGATCCTCTCAACTCTCAACTCTGAACCTTCATCGGAATTCCACAGCCGCGGCCCCAACCAGGGGCATGTACCACCAACTCCACTTCACTATAGACCGGGAACGATGCCCTTTGAGTTTTGCTCTTCGGCCCGGGGCGAAAATATTAAAATTAAGAATAAACACCCGGTTTAATCCTCCGACGGGTAATTTAATCTTTAAAAAAAATTATATTAATTTATTCTTTCAATTATAAAAAATAATAATAAAATAATTTTTTATATTATAAATCATAAAAATATTATTAATATAACATTTAATTTAAAAATTAAATTGATATAATTTTTTATAATTGAAACATTAAGTGTGTGTTTGAATTAGATTTTATAAATTTAATTTTGAATGAAATTAGTTTTGTAAATTTGATTTTAATTAAAAGTAAGTTTGAAATAAAGTGATTTATATTTATAAAATTTTATTTAAAAATTAATTTTGATAAAATAAATATTATTTGGATATTATTGATCAAAATTACTTTTAAATGTATAATTACTAAAAAAGATATGAGTTGAGGTGCAATAAAAAATAAAATAAACTGTAAAGAAGAAATATCAAAGTTAAAAATATTAATATTTCTTTAACTGGTTATTGTTCCAATGTAAAAATAATAAAATCTTATTTCAATTAAAACTTTAGTTTTAAGTAAAAAATAATTCTGTCTTATAATTATCAAACATGATAGTACAACTTTTGAAGAGAGACTTTTATCCTCAAATAGACTTTTGAGAACTAAATTATATTTAAGAGATTAAATTAATATTAATTTTCTTTTAAAAACTAAACTAGTATTACTTTATATTGTTTATATACTAAATTAATGTCAACTTTCTTTCAAAAATTAAACTAATATCACCTAAATTTTTGGAGTGAAAATAAGTGTTTGCTATAAAATAAGAAATATAAAACTAAATAAAATAGTTTAATTTTTTTTTTATATTTAAAGTGGTCTCTATAATCCTTTAAATATTTAAAATCATCAATAATTGAATCAAATGTGTAGCTTTTAGCTAACTGATTACTTCTCTTTCAATATAAATCAACGAATTGCAAGAGATTCATCTTTAATCTTATTGTGCAATCTTATGTTAATTATTCTCATAGTTAAAAATGTCTATGTTATTATTGTTGTAAGAATTAAGATAAAATAAATTAGCTATTTAATTAAGTAATAAATGTCTGACTTTTTCGTTTCTACCAAACTTCAACATAATTTAAGTACAGATAGGTTCTTCAAATTTAGATGATTGGAGATATCAAAAACAAAAGTTTACAATTGATATCTCAAATTAATTTTCTCATACTTACTAAATTTCATAAGATAATATTTATCAATAATAGTGCGGATTTTACCAGCATCAAAAGCTCTATAAATATCATTAGGAACCATTGTTGACCTTAGAATTTAAAAGGTTGTCTCTCATGTTTAATTGAATAAATTTTAAGAGTATTACTTTTCAACATTTCATGGCATGTTTGTTTTTTCATCTGTTTTCCGTTTGCCACCAAAAGAACTATTAAGTTTCTTTTAAAAAACGTTTTTGGAGAGCATGCCTACCACGCGTTTCCTGTAAAAATAAACTTATGCAAACAGAGTGTTAAGTGATAAAGATATTGAAGGCTTAAAGTTCTCATATTATCTTTTCTATCACTGATTTTTCTCTCAAGAATATCATCAATTGCTTTATGATTAACCATATTTACTTTTTAAAATAAATTTATCACTCTCACAATAACTTCAAAACAAAAATGATTTATACCAAATATGAGAATTATACATAAATCAATCAATATGAATAAGCCACACCAACACCAAGTATTCTTGAAATTGGGGAATACAAGAGAAAATAGATAGAAAAGTATATATATTTTTTATACTGAATTATCATTATTTAATTGAAGAAACATGATTAATGATAAAAAAAAATAACTCAGCAAAATTTGAATTCCACTGTTTATATTTTTTTTGTACGGTATAAAATTTGATTTGAGGTAAAATATTGTCTCGTGCAACATGTGTTGAGAATTTAAGATTTTTGTTAAAATTGAAATTAACCACTAGATTTGAAGAATAAATTGAGAAAATTGAAAAATTAGTGATAGAAAGATGATAGAAATAAATAAACAATTTAAGACTTGACAAAATAATTGACTAAATTAAACCGAAAAAAATCAACTAAATTAAGATAACTTATGCCAAGTGTTGGCAGATTAAGTGTGTTTCTAAGAAGCAAAAAACAGTTATGAGTTTCCAAAAGTGTTGGAAAGGTCTAAAATGCCTCTAATCCTTTATTAGTGCCTTATTTATAACTTTAAATAACTTATCATAAGAATTCCTAAAAAATAGAGTACATTAAGTTGTGTAAATACTTTCTATTGTACTATATGCATATCTTAACTTTAATGACCCTAAATAAGATCTATTATAAAAGGTTTTTTTCGTACTGTTAGAGTAATATATTAATTCAATTAAAAATATATGATATTAAAATTAAATCTATACTGTTAAACTCATTTATTATACTTTATAACTAAATAAAAATTGTTTAATATATTACTCTGAAAGCATTAAAAAATTCTCTACGGTAATATACATACATAAGTACATATATATATATATATATATAATATAATATAAAAATCATTTCATTCACTACTTAAATAAAATTATTCATCACATAACTTATATGTATTCACTTATATTAATAAAAAAAATTGTATTCACTTATACACCAATACATCTGATAATATTTTATTTATTCACATCATTTAAGCAAATAATTTTATCGTTTTCAACTTAATTTATCTTTTATAAGATTTTTTATTATAAATTTAATATTTTAATTTTTTAACAAAATTAATGTTAATAAATAAGAAATTGTTACATATATTAATCAACGCGTACAAGATTTATCATAGAATGATATATTTACAAGTTTTTGAAAGTTTTAAATTTTTTTTCCTAATTTAAAAGTTTAAGTGAATATTTGAATTTGAGGTAAAGTTATTTTTGACGCCTTGACGGTGCGCGCAAGTCAGAATATGTTCCCTTCGTCATCCCCATCTGGCGCGGGCACTGGTTTCTGCAACCGTGCTTCAGATCCCTAATCGTTCAATCACTATTCGTATTCTGAAAGCGAGGCTCCACCATGAAGCCCTCCTTCTCCATCCCCTCAAAATCTTCTCCTAACCAAACTCTATCAAGCCCTTACACAACTTTGACCACACCGCCAAACACCAACTATGATACAAACGCTTCCTAACACTACGTCACCGAATTTGACGCATCCAAAGCCGCAACCGATCCTAACAATTCTACGGCTCTACCAAAATTGTTATTCCCCCAATACGGGATCAATGGAGGCCGCACAGGAGAATGAAGAATCTGGACCTACCCATCACCGAGTCCAACGGTACCCACCTGGGATTTGAGGGATGTGGACCGAGAAATTGTTGTTGTTAGGGATGCTGATACTCATGAGCTTCTCAGTGTGCGGCTTGAACAAATTGCAGATTATATAGGGGACCCAAGTTTCTTGGGATACTGATTCAATTGTAGCCATTGCAGTGTAGGAGTTCCAAGTGTTGAAACAACTGTAAAAGTATGCATCTTGTGAATCCCTAATACTTTTTTTTTTTGCAAGATAATTTAAGGATGAAATTGAATCTGTTGTTTGGGAACGTTGGAGTTTGTTGATGCCATGGTGAACATGATATTTCCAGATTATAGCTTTTATTTTGGAGCAGTGATTTTCATATATAGTTTGAACAAATACCAGACAAGTAGACAACTAATAGATAGTTTTGTAGCAATAATATATTTTGCATTGTTGTAGAATAGCATGTGTTTCACAGGGCCTACATGTACAAGAGTCTCATATCTTCTTATATTTGTGAGTACCCCTGTTTAATTGGTTATGAACTTATGATTTCATCTTAACTTATAAGGGCTGCAGCTATGCTTTATGTCTTTGCACTAATAGTATATTCTATTTGAGAAGTGAGCACTGCAATGGTTCCCTAGTAAATTTAATCCATCTTCTGATTCTCGTAAATGGATTAGGTCTGAGAACCTTGAAATTAGATTAAAAAAAAACAATTAAAAACTTTTTTGACCGTGATGTTGTTATCTAGACTAGAGAGACTGGAGCATTCAAAATTTTAGCAGTTTAGCAGGCTTCTCTCTTAAGTTGCTTCCTTTGTGTCATCTCTCTTATCTTTGGAGTTATGGCTTGCAAATTCTCAGGGAATCAAAGTTATTTACTTCTGTAGATGTTGGTCCTTTCATGAATCTATTAAGTAGAAGAAATCTATAAGCTCCATGGATGATATTGATATAAAAGTTAGAAAAGAAATATGTAGTCATTTAATGAACACTTATATTTGAGACAATTGTATTAGCTCATGTACTAACAAATGACAAAAAAAAAAAAACTAGTTCATTCAAGGAAAATAAGCAAACTGCAAATTAAGTAAAAATAGTGATAATCATAGATTCTTAAAAATGGTTAAATAACTAAGAGAAGATATTATTCTTCTTAAGCTACTCTAGTAACATTATATTTGAGCCTAATAGCCCTAAATCCTTCATCATACTGTGTATACCCCAACCGAATTCTAGAAGTAATAAGACTGTTTAAAAGGATGGCAAAGCTAAACTAATATACACTACAAATTCTAAAATAATATTCTACATTCAAAAAAGAGTGAGAAGAGCTGACATATATACTATCCTGTCAACTAGACAAGGGTCTGTATGAAAGTTAAATATCTTTTTCCAGACTTTCAGTTGTTAGATGTCACCAAAGAAGAAAGACGGTGATCTCAATCTCTTGAAGCCACTGCAGGAGCACGTATAATCAATTTTGATTCGTGTTTTCTTTTTCTCAATTTTTAATTTATTCATGCTCTCTTCTTTTGCATCACTGTTGGAGGCTCTCTCTTTCTACAATGCTTCGTTATTGTCTTGTTTGTCTTTTCCACATTGAGCTTGATGCTGTCCACTTCTCTTGTTTTCTGTTTAGATACCAGCCCTAGAGAATTAGCAGTTCCTCTGGCAGGATTATTCTGTTTTCAGTTTCAATTTCAAAATTAAAGATTAATTAGACAACAAAATGAGACAAACTGTTTTACCAAAAACAAAAAAGAGATACAAACTGAAGTAGAAACAAAGCAAAAGATAAGATATTTGTGATGCTAGCAATGACATGCAATTATTCTGATGCAGTAAGAGGATTCTGAAGTGTCAAACCATCAGAATAACTCAATCACTCTCACGGTTTAATTTTTTACGCACCTGGAGATCTTGGATGCATTCATTTCTGGTATAAGAGAATATACTTACTAGAGAGAACGAGTTTACTCCACAATTCATTTGTCCATGAACCTCCAACTGGATATCTGATTCCTGTTCCAAACTTTTGGCAGCATCTTCCAGTGCCAACATGTCATCCCTCTTAAAAATAATATATTTTCTCCCACACGAGCATGTCTGTGATGTAATGTCTGAATCGCATCAATAATAGAGCCAGAAAACGTATGTCAATAAGTTATCATGATGCTAATAAAATGAAGGTATGTACAACTGAATCTCTAAGTAATGAATATGGCTCAAATCATTATGGTATATGCTACATATTAATGGATGATAAGTTCACTGCTTCCCTATCAATGACTGAAGCAATTGAAGAAAAAAAAAAAAAAAACTCCAAATGAAGATAATAATGCTTTCTTACCATGGAAAAGACAAATTGGTTGGGAATAGCAGTACTTGCACAGCATGTAAGCTACATAACAATCTCTATGGCAGTAGCTGCATATCAGAGTACCTAGTGTATTTGAAGAACTTGACAACTCTTCTGAACTGTTCAGACGCAAAAGAGCCTTGCTATAAAATTGCATAAGATGCACGAAAGATAGCACAGTAGCATGATAAGATGCCAAGTCGTTAGGTTTGTTCTCTGAACCTCTGACTTTCGAAGTCTTGTAAACCAGCATTGCCTCTTTACAAAGAAGTTCCTCGTATGGAATTATAGGAAACATTCTCAGATGTGCATAACGCCTGCTAGCTGCAGCCCCAAGTGGAAACCAATCACCAATGGCAAAGTTTACTGCTTCTCCACAGTTAAAACCTAAATCAACAAAAAGAATCAAATAAACAATAAATGCCTGTCTCTAGAAACTGTGCTTCTAAGTGTATGCAGAGACAAACGCACGCTCACACACATGTACAGAAAGATTACCATGACTAAATCCAGCATGATATGCTCTAGGAAAGGTGATGACAAACTCTCCTGGCTTCTGCACAGCCTTGTAAACTGCCACATCATGTTGTAGCAAGATATTTGGAGGGAACAGGGTTGTTTTATGTGCAAGCAATTGGAAAGCCCCATCCTCTCCATGTTTTGATAAGATCTTATTGCAATACACATGATGTAAGACAATCTTTTCAAATTGAGAGGCTGCGTGGCCTGGCACGCCATACCAAGTTTTATTTGCACCTGAATGATGATAATTTATGCTGCACACAAAACAGTAACATTATTTTTTTTAAAGAAAATAAGAGTTGAGCAATGTAAAAAATGGCGGAGGCGGTGGAGCAGCAGACTGATAATTCTGAGAAATACCTGTACAAATAGTGATCTTCCACATGCCATGCAAACATGCTGAACAGCATCCCGATGTAAAGCATCGGATCAGTTATTCCCTAAATACATTTCACATGGGGATTAGAAAAAAAAATAAATTAAAGAGATTAACATTTAACTAGGTTTCAAAAATTGCTTTCTTACTGGAATTTCCTTGTCAGCTAAACGCAAGGTGGATTGCAGCAGCCGTGAGAAATTCTGATATCAGTGAAACCAGATGTAAATATACTAATAAAACAATAAATACTCGCACAGAAGACTGGTACTACATATAGCAATTGATAGATTAACGTCCACGAGCAAACTAATTATTAAAGGTTTTGAGGAGCAATGGGTCACAAGCTAAAATTTAATATAAGTTGCAGGAGTGCACATGTAAAGAGAACACAAGAAATGGAGTCAGCATAAAATCTGAAGAACAACCTTCAAATTCCATTTGCATTTTCCAAGCCTGTCGTCAGGTTCACATGAAAAGGCACTACCCTCAACATTGACTCCGTACTCTACCGTTCCCTTTTCTCCATGTGCCATCTGACGCCAGAACTCCTTTTCCACATATGAGGAAGGAAGACCTCCAGAACTGTAAAATCTACTTAGAAAGGCCTTGTTTGCCAGAGCCTCAAATTCATGATAGGTGTATTTTCTGGTAGAAACAATAAAAACCAGCAATTAATTTATTTTACAATCTTTTGGCAATATAAAAGCTTAAAAACATGATCATCATATTCTTTTACCTGCCTCTCCTAGAGAAGGTTATTTTATCTTTCTCATTCCATTCAGAAAGCTGAAGAGGCTGTACAATGGTTTCAAACTTGAAGTCCTTTTTCTCTTTCATCAAGACAACAGCAGCTGGAATAGAGGCAGTTATAGGAGAAACAATTTTGAACATGCCTGAAATATGAGGATGAAGCAATAAGCTTACAAGCACACAAGCAGGGAAACAAAAAAGGAATAACATTATATGAAAATCAACATCCCTTGTATGCTTAGGAGGCAAATAAAATGGATGTATGGGGATGACTATGAGGTTTAGTTTTTAATTCTTCCCTTACCTGCCCTCCCAAACACTCTCAAAAAAGAATCCGGACATGCATTTGTAAAATGAAAGTGATTATATTTCTCTGCATCTGAATAATCAAGTTGGTATAACACGTGCAGAATATTGCAAAAATGCCCACATATTTGTTAATGAAAACTAATGTGTTACATCAATTTGTGGTATATGGAAAATTCTTGGTTAAAACTTTTTAATGACAGATAAAGCACCTAAAGACTCAAATACAGTCAAGAACTACATGTAATTAAAAGAGAAGCATACATAATATTTTATCACACACCATATTTAGATGCCTCAGGAGCAATCTTCTGCAGATAGACAAAAGGATCCTTGAACTCCTGCTCTGATGGGTGGTATACTGGACACTCTGGAATCTTATTGGTCCATTCTAAATCAGTCAAATCAAATTTACCCACTTTGCACGAGATATGTCTAGCTGCTGGCCGAGAAATTGAATACTTGTTAGCCGTTGTTTTCCTTCTTCTTCCACATCTGACAACTTTAGGAGCACCCATTTTATTTTATCCTTCTAAATAATTAGCATTACTAGCATCTAATGCCTCTGCTGTGACACCAGTTTCCACCCTCAGAGGCTTTCTGTACTTTCTTATAGCTAGTTATTGCCCAAATTATCTTTTGTTCCAACCTAAAATGCAATTAATAATAATCAGACAAATTAGACAGAAGTCACTATACAGAAGTTTAACCATGATGTAAAAATGAAGCTAATATAATGAAAAATTGAAGAAATTAAATGGAACATGAGTGTGTAAAGTGTAAACTATGAAATACATATTATAGTTCTTATTTTCTGTCCATCAGATGGTTAGGAAAAATAACATATATTGATTTATTTTGTTGTGCATAGGCCTGAAATTAGCTAAATGTGGCGAAACAAGACTGCCCTTGGACTGTTTGCAAGAACTTCACAACTTATGTCATATTTTGAAACAACATTTTAGGTTCATCCTGAATTACCTTGCAAATAATTCCTGTATAATGGCATAAAATCAAAATAAGACCCGGTTGGATAGAGGGAAGATACAACAAGAAGAGTGAGCAGTTGATTACTGTTTCTAACTTTCTTCTTCCCTTTGATGGATGGACAGAGGGAATAGACAACAAGAAGAGTGAGTGGTTTTTATAAGAAAAATTAAAAAACAAAACAAAACAAAACAAAAGGTCAACATGATAGTTTTGAATCATTCACATGCGCCAAAATGTGATAGATTTCCCATTCGGTTATCTCAGTAAAACAAAGAAAAGAGAATATCAAGCAACAACACGAATTTCTGGCAAAACCAAGAGAGAGAATGGAATAAATTTTGGGATTTAATGAATCAAACAGTTTGTTTAATCAATATCACCCTCCCTCAAGGAAAATGGAAATTAGTTTTAGCGGTTAATAATGGTCAAATATTAAAATAAGAAAATGTTGAATGAGGAAGGCAGAACCCTTACTATAGACGTCTTCATGTGTTCGCAATCCATGGATGATGAAGGATCTCCACTGTGTATGGAAGAAAATGTATGTGTGGGAAGGTTTGGGCAATGGCGATAGAATTTGGATATTGCAGAATGCAGAAGTGAGTGTATCCTCGTCCCCTCGACTGTTCTTGTTTAATAGTACAGCATTAGAGTGTTTCTACCTTCCACTTTCTTTTGTTTTCCTAGCATCCAAACATAAGATCAGAGTACAGAGAAAAGGAATGCCAATGAGAAACCTCCAAACCTCGAACAATCTCATATTCTTGAAGGGGCGTGTGTGATTCCATATTTCCATTTTATAGTTCACCGACGGCAGTTAAGTCGTACAGTTTTTTTGGGTCAGTAGTTTAAATGTTCGTTTTTTTTTTCGGCGTGGCAGTTAAAATGTTTTTTTTTTGACGTGGTAGTTAAAATGTACGTTAGTTATTCATGATCAGAACCTTTTTTTTAAAGATTTGTTCGTTTAATATTGAGTTTAATATCGAAGTAAATTTTTTTATATTATAATTTAATTATATATCATTATATTATAAAAAAAATGACTTTTTAAATAATTTTTAATGCAAAATAATAATAAGAATATATTATCTAGTTTTGCAAAACTTAAAAAAGAGGTATATAAATATTATGCATATATCATTAATATTTCACACATTCTCTACATATATTATAAAGTAAGATATAATTAAATAAAATAATTTTAAACAAATGAGAATAAAAATAAAAAAGAAATATATTACTATTTAAAATGAATTTATTTTTTAATTAAATATTATTTACATATTGAAATTATCATTTCTTTTAGATTAAGTTTTTATAATAAAAATAATTTAAAAAATTTCACTTTATATTCAATAAATATAAATAAAAATATTAGATAAAAGAATGATAAATATACATTAAAAAAAAGACACGCGACATTTAAAAAAAATATATAAATTAAATACAACAAGTAACATGTTATTCAACTTTAAAAACTTTAATTTAATATATAAGAGAGAATAATTTTTTTTAATAATATATTAATATATAATTATATATGATAATATAAAATAATTTATATTTAAAATGAATAATTAATTATAATTTATAAAAAGTTAAAATAAATAATTATTCTTTATATTTTCATTTAATTTTAATTTTTATAATTTTTTTAAATATGAATTCATAAAATTTTATTTATTTAAATTTTAATTATTTAAAAATTAATACTTTAATAAATAAAAATAATAAAAAATAATTTTTTATAAAAAAATAAAAATTAATACTTTATTAAATAAATATTATATAAATTTAAAATTTAAATAAATAAAAAATAGTATTTTTATAATAAAAATTAAAATATAAATAAATAAAATTATAAAAATTACACTTTTACAAAAACATTATAAAGATAAAAATTTAAATTAAATATATTATAAAAATTAATTATTTATTTTAATTTTTATAAAAATGAATAAAAATAAATTGACAAAGTCATCACGCGCCTGCACGCATAAGCCATACTGCTAAGCAATCCCAAATCCCTTGTGCATCTGCAGTTCCAACTTCCAACGCGGATCAACCTCTTCTCTCCGGCACTGCCATTCTCTCTCTTCCAATTCCAAATTGAATCGCAACCCATCTTGATTCTTCACTTTTGCAAGCTTTCTCATCTGAAAATCTTCCAAATTTTTTTCATCTTCCACTCCAAAGAAACAAACCCTATCAGTACCAGACATCATGGTGCCACCGGCGGTGCAATCGCCGAACCCCCAACTCACCCAGCAGTTCCTGAGCTCCGTCCTATCCCAGCGCGGCCCGTCTGCGCTCCCTTACTCTGAGGACACCAAAGTGGCTCATCCGCCAGCACCTCGTCGCTCTCACCACAAACATCCCTTCCCTCGAGCCCAAGACCGCGACTTTCACCCACAACGATGGTCGCTCCGTCAATCTCCTACAGGCCGATGGAACCATACCCATGAGCTTCCAAGGCGTCACCTACAATATCCCAGTTGTCATCTGGCTTATGGAGTCCTACCCTCGTCACCCACCTTGTGTCTATGTCAACCCCACCAGGGACATGATCATCAAGCGCCCCCATCCCAATGTCAACCCTTCTGGTTTGGTCTCTGTCCCTTATCTGCAGAATTGGATCTACCCCAGTTCCAATTTGGTTGATCTTGTGCGCAGTTTGAGTCTTCTTTTTGGCCGTGACCCTCCGCTCTATTCGCAACGTAGGGCACCGCAACCACCACCTAGCCCCTCCTCCCACCCCAATCCCAATTTTGGGGTTTCCCCAGGTGGGAGTTCATCTAATTTGGGCTCTGCATCTGGGTATGCGCACCCGCCCATCCCTCCGAGGACTTACCCGCCTTCGCCTTATGGTAATGTTGGGGCTGCTGCTGCTCGGGTTCAACCATCACCTCATACTGAGGATCCAACGGAGGTGTTTAAGCGGAACGCGATTAACAAGCTTGTGGAAATGGTGCATACTGATGTTGCTGGGTTGAGGAAGACGAGGGAGGCTGAAATGGAGGGGTTGTTCAATTTGCAGGCAGTGTTGAAGCAAAGAGAGGAGCAGCTCAGTAAGGGTTTGAAGGAAATGCAGGAGGAGATGGAATGTCTGGAGCAGCAACTGCAGATGGTTTTGATGAATACAGATGTTCTGGAGGGATGGTTGAGAGAAAACCAGGGGAAGAAGTTGGGGAGTTTAGAGAACGTTGATGATGCTTTTGAGTGCGTGGACGTTCTTTCAAAGCAGATGCTTGATAGCACAGCAGCTGATTTGGCTATTGAAGATACTCTCTATGCACTGGATAAGGCAGTTCAGGTGGGGGCTATACCATTCGATCAGTACTTAAGGAATGTGAGGGCACTGTCTAGAGAGCAGTTTTTTCACCGTGCTACGGCAGCAAAAGTTAGAGCTGCTCAATTGCAGGCTCAGGTTGCTAATATGGCTGGTCGGACTTCACATTATGGTAGCTGAGAGGACATGGTTCTGTTTTCAACTGAAGAGGTGTTTCAGTTGATGATGTCCTTCATTGTGAGTACAGATTCTAATTTGTTTCTTCGCTTAAAGTCAGTGCTTCTAGCCAGTAGCATAAATTGGTAAGCCATATAGCCTTGAAGAACTTTGGAATTGAGCACAAAACTTGTTACAGGCATGAGGCTGGACCATTGTTCTTATACAGACTTAATGATATGATTTTCTTGAAAATTTTGGTTTAAGGGGTTGTTAGCTGGTTTTTTATTGTTTAGAAGTATACATGCTTATGGATTATAGATTTGTCCCACGTTGTATCTTGGAAGAATTGGTATATTATGACGATGGATATATATTTTTTTTCTTGCTTCTATTGATGCCTTGCCTGTGTCAAATTATTTACACAAATAACTAAATATCAAGACTCCGTTTGCTTTGCTGGTAAAAATTTTCTGGGATTTAATTTGAAAATTGATTAAATAGGAAGTGTTTGCAAAGAATTGTATACTTTTGTTCGGGTGTACTTTATTTGGCAAAGTACTTGTCTATTTGTCCTAGACTCCTATGGTTTCAATAATTGAACAGAATTAAACATTTGGGGGCCTCTTTGAGGAGCAATAATGATGCAACTGGTTAAGTTACCTTGCTCGGTCTTCAACTGATGGTGGTAAATTACTAATGGTAACTTAGACCTCTGCTTCACTTGTTTTGGTGATAGGTATTTGGATTTCAGTTTTTCATAAAATAGAGTTATAAGAGGCTGCAAGGGTGCATGATTGTTTTACACAAATTCTGGCATGGATTGGTATCTTCTTGGATAAATCCATGCATGAGCATATATTTTTTGAAAGTAGGAGTATGAAATAACTTAAGGAGGGATGTTATTTGAGATTCACTACTCATGGCATATTGTTGTAAATAACAAATGATATAAATTAACTACAAATGTCAAATAAAAAATACATTTTGGGACAATGATAAATTCAAATATACATGTTTCGCTACAAATGTCAAGTATATATGTTTCGAGTAATGCTATATCCTCCTAAAACTTCATCCTAATAATCCTCCTAATACTTAATAAGGCAAGTATTAAATGAAAAGTAATGCATTTAATATCTTGGGAACATAAAAAGGCATTCAATACTTACTTTATGTAGTAGTTGGGAGGATGAGTTCGGAGGATATAGAATTATTCATATGTTTCACTTGATGCATTGCTATATTTTTGTGGTGGAGTAATTGTCTTGTTATAAGTTCATGAAGAATTGTGAAAAATGAATCTAATAAAAGAAAGATATTAAGAATTATTTTCTTATGTAAAAAAAGAAATTTATTGGAGAGAGGAAAGGAGTGCACATGAGGATAGATATCCTCCTTGACAAAGGGACAGAAATAAACTATCAGAACTAAATAAGTGCATCAATATATATATATATATATATATATATATATATATATATATATATATATTACTCTCCTTTCCCTGTAAGGATTTGTCAAAGAGACTCCTTAAAATAAAAAATGGGTTGATCGCCAGAGAAAAGCCATACGGACAATACCTTGCAAAAGTTCCTTTTAATGCATATATTGATGTATTATGTGTATATGTGCCTCTTCTATTTATATATTTGCTTGAATGGGACCTACCTGCTGCTGATTGTCATGTGAATTTAGTAACTTGGAATATGATGACTTTTGGATCATGAATTATTACTAAGTAATTACAGGAAATGTAAAAATATTGGAGTGAAGCAAAATGTAAGAAATAGAGTTTCATCCTGATGTATTTGTTGAACAAGATGCTCGTTCTTGTTGTACTTGTATCGTATTATCAAAAGTGGAAGCCACATGTAGAGTTGCTTTTAGATTATATGGATGATTCTAAGACATCAGTGGTTTATAATAATAAAAGATTTTAAAAGTAATGTCAAGCAGAGCAAACTCTGAGTTTGAGAAGAAAGCAAATAATTTATAATTGTGAATCTATTTAAAAAAAAAAAAGAAAAAGCAAACATGTGATTAATGTTTGTGCACCATTATTTTTTATCACCAGAAAGCAAGTTTGTGATGGCCAGATGAAGTTATGTAAGGATATTTGATGGGGACAGACTTTGTTCTGAATGTTTCAAATTGGCATAAAGATGGAAGTGGTGGGGGATCTGCAGTGTATTTGGCCATTGTTTAGGCTAGAGCAGTGCAGATATGCTGCTTCGGAGTTCATGATGGCATACATGTGATCCAAGTTTATATATGTTAAAGAAGAGGGGACTTTGTTTTGTTATTTTTAGAATTAAATGTATTATCACTACAATGTAGAATTGTTAGTTTTGGTTGCATTTGTGATGCTGGATCACAGTGTTGCAACACAACCTGGCACAAATAAATCGTGTTTTCATTTGTGGGGCCAAAATATATATTCCTAGAGATCCTGGGATTATAAAATAAGCTAGATTCAGGGCAATTTGTTTCATTGTAAATTTCCTTGTTGAAAATTTTCTTTTCACCTTTTCTGTTCTTTTCGATAAAATGAAATGGAAAAAGGTGGTTGTTGTGGAAAGCTGCTGTTAAGAGTCAGACAAAGTGGAAATATTTTTCTGCTTGATTGGTACTTTGTGAGTCAACATCGCTGCTCTTTCATTGTTTTCATGTCATCTAGACTCTTTGACAGTCTTTCTACTGGTAGACAAAGCCCAGCAATGTTATTTCTCCATTGCTCCCTCTCTCCGTTGCCTTTCTTTGGTACCTGTAATGAATGGGAAAAAAGGCAGGAAGACAGAAAAAAATGTCAGTTATTTTAGATTCTTTCGAGTCTGATGTATGGATGCATGGGTTTGTCTACATAGATCTTGTTCATGGATAAACCAAAATGTGCAAAAACTCTACTTCACTTCCGACACTTCGTCATTTCATGAGGCTCTTCCATTTTGCGTTAAGGCAATGGCACTCCCTTTGGCAGCATTTTCTAATTTGGAACATTCTTTGGCAGCATTTTCTAATTTGGAACTTCGGTTCTTTTTTTTTTTTTTTTTTGGGGGGGGGGGGGGGTGGGGGATAGCAGCAATTTGGAACTTCGTTTTAAAGCCATATTTTCGACCTGGATATTGTAAAGATGCCACTAACAGTAACAACCAATGAATGGCAAGAACTATTCTCTGTGACTTGATGAGTTGATCCGCCTCAAGTCTTGGGCTCGCTCTCACCGCTAGATGATGAACTTTGTTTCTACTTTCTTTTTCTCGGCTCCATAAATAATGTGACACTTTGTGTTCTTGTTTTAGAAGACAATTAACCAACATGTTAAAATTGGATTTTGTGATTTTTTTTCTTCCGCAGTATCACAAACTGACACAGGTGCGAAATGGGAATGGGTTCAAGAATTAATTTTGGCTTTTATATCCCAGATTATAGGGTGATCTCAAAATATATTATGGGGCGGATCTCAAAGGAGATGAAAGGTCTCCTTCCAAACAGAAATATGTAAGTATATTCAATGTTAGGCAATTTTGTTTACAATGTATCATTAAATCTTGTCATATCAACACTAGGAACTCCCTTTTCTCTCCATATACGATTTTTCACATAATTCTTTGTCTGTTACTCACTTTCAGTACCTCACTGTCTTTTTTCGGTCAGCACAGTACCTCACTTTCTAATACATATAAAATCTACTTTTGAATATGTTTGGATAATTGGATGTTTTGACTTTTGAGTGCAGTGAAATATAATGGTTTATAATGAAATGATCAAAGAAAAAACGAGATGAAATAAAATTAGTAATCTGTTGTTTAAAATTTTTATAAATAATTAATCAAAAAATGAAATAAAATAATAAAAATAAATTTAAAATTAAAATATAATCACTTGATATGTTATAACTTACAACAAAATATGAAATTGATGACTTTTGTTTTAAATGATTGAGTACCTCCGAAGAGAGTGAGAAAAAAAAGTGTAAAAATAAGACTTGCTCAATGAATAGTTGAGATTCCCCTTTGGGTAAGAGAAAGTGAAGTTAATTGTGATTTTTTTGTTTTTTGGTCATCTGAAGTAATTGTGATATGAACGAAGAAAGTTTGCAAGTTTTAACTGTCCATTACCTAAAAGGTTCACAAGCTATGTTTTTCATTCCAAATTTCTACTTTTCTCTCCAATTGCTCTTAGATAAATTTCCTTATACATTTATTTATATTTGATCTTTTACGAGGTATAATTGGAACCCTAACATTGGAGGCCTGGAGTCACGGTAATAACCACTTTTAGGGGTGTATACCTTGCAATCTTGGGTGTATAAGTTCTTGCAAGATAGAAGTTCCTTCGCGGCTTTGTGCGAAAGAGAGAGAGAAAGAAGAGTGAAGGAGGATGCTAAAAAAACTGGCACAGCAATCTTGCACATTTCATCGTCACATCTCCAATGCGTACTTGGCAGCAGCGCCTGTGCCTCTTTCATGTTCGAGGCTTTCTTCTCCCTTCTCTACGTCGTCTTCTTCTTCAGCATCCCAAATTCCTAACACACCTTTCGAGGACGCAAAGGGGTCTGATTCTCCACCCTCCGCTGCAACTGCAATTTCCATCGACCGCTCTGCCCTCTGCAACCCTCCTGGTAATCTCTTCAAATTTCCTTTCTTTCTTCGGTTCTTCTGCTCTCGCATTCAAACCCACAACATTTTACTCTTTTTTTTTTTTTACTGTTACTTGCGTCTGCCAGAGCATTCTCACGAGCCAAATTCGGATTCTGAGCTCGTCAAGCACCTCAAAGGGATCATCAAGGTTCCTTCTCTCCATTTTTTTTTCAAATCTTTTGTTGCTTTTGTTTTTTGGACTGGATTTTTGGTCAAGTTTAACCGATAGTCCCTAATTTAATTTTGTGTGATAAAAATTGGGTTTTTCCCCTTGTACTACTAGCATTGAAACATTTAACCAGATTATCTAGCTTTGGTCTCACAATTTTTAGTTTATGCATCCTATTTGTTACTCATCATTGCTAAATTCTCAGTTTCGTGGAGGCCCAATCTCAGTGGGTGAGTATATGGAAGAAGTTTTAACAAATCCTAAAGCTGGGTACTACATCAATCGAGATGTTTTTGGAGCAGAAGGTGATTTTATAACCTCTCCTGAAGTAAGCCAGATGTTTGGTGAGGTGAATTATCCACTAAACTTTCAGTACCTGATGTCTCATAAGGCGTGAACTAGAGTTGGATTCTGCTTGCAATCATTCATGAAGCTTGTCAATGACAGAAGGATTCTAATCTCTTGTTTATGTGAAATTAGATGATTGGTGTCTGGGTGATGTGTCTATGGGAGCAAATGGGCCAACCGCAAAGTGTAAATCTAATTGAGCTAGGACCAGGACGAGGAACTCTTATGGCTGATCTTCTTCGTGTATGAAACTACAATATTGTTATGCTTTTATACTGGAATTTCTATCTAATATTTGGACCATTTCTTTACACTGTCAGTTAAACATTAAAAAAAGGCAACAGCTCAACATTATAATTAAACAAAGTTGTAACTTCTTATAGGGTGCTTCAAAATTCAAGAACTTCATTCAGTCATTGCATGTACACCTGGTAGAGTGTAGTCCAGCACTACAGAAGCTTCAGCACCAGAACTTGAAATGCATTGATCAAGAGAATGCAGCTCAAACTACTGATAAAAGAATTGTAAGCTCTTTGGCTGGAACTCCTGTATCATGGCATGCTACTCTGGAGCAGGTTCCTTCAGGATGTATGTATTGTCTTCCAATGAAAATGGGCTTTTCAACTTGTTCGAATAGAATGACGATATTTCCTCTTCTTCCTCTTATTCTACTTCTTAGTGAATTAGAAGTTATACTAACAGAACATGCTATAAACAGAAAAAAGGTTTGATATGTGATAACAATGAAGCAACTCACTGCCATTATCCTGTAAGAATTAAAATTGAGAATAAAACTGTAAGAGAGACAAAATGGAGGGCGGAAAACCAAAGATGTCATTTTGTAAGTTGTTTATCGGTCACTGCTGTAGTATGTCCCATGAATTTGTAATTTTTTCAGTCTTACATGCATGCCTGAATATGTAATTTTCTCTTCAATTTCTGTGAGTCTCCTTTGTGTATAAATAATTATTGTATGAAAATTACTATTTATTTATATGATGTTAGATGAAAAGTCTGTAATCTGTATTGAATGCTTAAGGATAAAATGACATATTTAATGAGATCATTGAATCTGCTGTATTACTTTGTTGGATGCATTGGTGCCTGTGTGATTATCTGTTGGGTTAGATATAGCGTTGGTCATGCTGGGCAAAGAGAAATGAATGCTAGGCTTCTTAGGGTGTTGCTTAGATACAAATAATCTGTTTGGACTTTCTAAGAAATTTTGTTTCGATGTATTTAATCAGCTGGTTTGTATTAGCTTTTTTTTTTTTTTTTTACTTCCAAAATTTGAGCTACCTACATCTTTTGTTGAATTGCTAAACATAATGAACACACCATTATACCTTGTAATGACCATAGTTGATTATGTTGCCAATCAAGAGAGTGTATTTTGTTATATAGAAGCCTGAGTTTGTTTTCTGTTATGTGTTAACATAAAATATCTTATTGTATTATGTTTGAATAATGCCCTGACCAAGTTCTCCATTTGTTTTACTCCAGTGCCAACAATTATCATTGCACATGAATTCTTTGATGCCCTACCGGTCCATCAATTTCAGGTGATAGAATGCTTGTGCTATTAAGCTGAATTGAAACTAAGGACATTTATTGAGCTGCACAATTAATTTATGAAATTTGAAATACGGTATGATTTTTCCTTCCAATGTATGTGCTACTCTGTGTCTTGGCTATTTGTCCTTTAGCATTCACTCATCCTCCATTCTTTCCATTTTTACCAGTAATTTATATTTAACTTTGATTGTTGTCTTTGTTGAGTTAATCGACTGAGTAAATTGTTTTAAACCAGTGCATTACAATGTTGGTCTGTCTCAACTATGTCTATGTTATCTTACTGGTTGACCATCGAGGGGCTAAATAAAATGTAAGACGCATTCAGACATCCACAATGAAATGCTTTGAGCCCAAATTGTTGCTTGCCCCTCATGTTTGAAATGATTCCGATAACTTGCTGTTTCAAAGAGCTGGGGTTGGCAAACAATCTATGTATTAGTTCCTTTATAGCCATTAGAGAGTTAATCTGTGTCATACCTTATACAGTTATTGCTTGAAAAATGGAATCCAACTTCTCTATGTATTCCTGCCTTTTCTATATTGCTGTTGGCATCACATTTCTATGAACTTATATGATTTTTTTTTTCTACAGAGAGCATCTCGTGGCTGGTGTGAGAAAATGGTTGATGTGGCAGAAGATTCTTCGTAAGTATTGTGATGTAATCTAAATCTACTTGAAATTGTATTTCTGCAGACTGCGGAGTTTAGTTTATTGATACTTCTTACATATATCGGATAGGTTTCGTTTTGTTCTATCTCCACATCCTACACCTGCAACTCTGTATCTATTGAAGCGGTGCAAGTGGGCTGCAACTGAGGAGATCACAAAACTTAATCAAATTGAAGTTTGCCCCAAAGCTATGGAGGTGACTCAGACCATTGTTGACAGGATAGGTGCTGATGGCGGTGGGGCTCTAATCATTGACTATGGCTTGAATGGAGTAATCTCAGACAGTCTCCAGGTCTAGCTTCTTTCTCTTATTCTTAAAAGTAGTACCTTCTACTTTCTATTGTGTCCTGTCAACTGTCCCCTGAGTGTGCTATAGCTAGTTTAATTGTAACTACTATTTGACTGTATTATTCATGAATTATTTTTGCCATTATATAGTATCTTGTATCCTAATTTCTTATTGTCCTTTCTCTTCCTTTCTTCTCTCCCTTGTTTATAGATGAATAATGTGAAAGCAAATACCATGGAACTATTAGTATTAACAGAAGCACATTGGTTAAGTTTCTGATATAAATTGATAAACATGATGTTATGGATCTTGTGTTGGTTACAGTACATCATCTACTGCTCAATGTCTCTGGAAATATTTTAGTTGTTGTGGTGGTCTACACTTTGCATATATTTATATAGTTCTTCCTCCCCAAGCTTTCTTTAATGGTTCATGACATCACATTTATGCAGGCAATTCGGAAACATATGTTTGTCGACATTCTAGATAACCCTGGATCTGCTGATCTCAGTGCATATGTTGATTTTGCTTCCATTAGGCATTCCGCAGAGGAAGCTTCAGGTGCTTTTTCGCATGCTAATAGTAGTAACATGTAGTATAATGAGCAGAATTAGGCATCAAGGGTATACTTTTTTGCTCAAAAACTAGAGATTAGTTTCCAACTGATTTAACATCTATGCAGGAGAAGTGTCTGTCCACGGACCAATTACTCAATCTCAATTTCTTGGTGCCCTTGGAATAAATTTTCGAGTTGAAGCACTCCTTCAAAACTGCACGGACGAACAGGCTGAATCATTGAGGACAGGATACTGGCGTCTTGTAGGTGATGGTGAAGCCCCCTTTTGGGAAGGACCTGATGAAGGTGTTCCAATTGGTATGGGTACTCGTTACAAGGCAATGGCTATAGTTAACAAGAAGCAGGGTGTTCCAGTTCCTTTTCAATAAAAGGCTAACCAAATTAAAATATGGAAGCGGTTGGTATGCCAGCTCGTACTTCACCCCAAACCAGAGTTGGTTGTTTTTCTGGGTGTATTTTAACAATGTATGTTACTCAATCAGTGGTTGGCACTTTCATTTTATCTGAAGATTGTTCAATTAAACATTTTCTTGAAAAAATATGCCATGTCTTCGCCCACATAGAAAGTAGTCGAAATAACACCCAGGCTGAACTAAACAAACAAATAAATAACAACAGGCCAAGATCCGTTGCTCAAGTAGCACAAAGTTTTGTTTTGTTTTTATTTTTGAAACTTCATGATCTTGAGATCGAAGATCTTTAACACACCCTTCCCCCCCTCCAAGGTCTTGAACCTCTTGTATACCAAGAAAAAATGCACCCCCAAGGCATAGGTTTCGTCTACCTGAAGCTGAGTTTTCTCAAATCTCACTTCCCTGTTTTTTCGGCCATTCAATTCTCCACTTTCTTGAAGCTTGCATCAAATCAAGTTGAGGCTTTAACATTAAGAACGATAGGGCAAAGAAGTTACCATGTCTACACGCGCTATTTCTGTACAATTATCTTCCTAAATTTATTTTCTTAGTCTCATTTTCTGCGAACTTTCCATGGAATTAATTGGTCCACCTTTTGCATCACAATCTTAATTATTGGATTGCTGGCTCTTCCGGCAATTATTTCGAATTCAAGTCCTGAAGTGAAGCATAGGGTAAAGTACGATAATGCAAATTAAGAGTAAACCAGCATGGTGCAACAGAATTTGGCACCCACCATCAAAGAAAGAGGAATACAAAACAAAGTACATGGCCAGTAACATTCAACATGTTTAAAAACTATTAGAATGGAACATACCCATCACTAATGAAACAACCTAACTGAAGTTACTCCTCCAAATATTTGGCATTATGCTTACAAGTTCAGTAATTACTGAAAGCTAATCAAATACAGGCTATATCATTTTTACAGCAGAAGTTGTGCCAGTGTCAATCCAATAATTTGCATGCTGACTTAGTAGCGGTACTTGGTGGAGTAATCTTTGGGAGAAATTACTAGACCACGTCCCTTCCTAGCACCATGGTAGACTGTTTCAACAATATCAATGAACTCTTGCTTGTCTTTGAGAGCCCAATTAATCTTATTGTTGTTTCCAGTTCCAAGGTCTATCATAATATGCTTGTTCCTAAAGAAGAACATAACCGTGCATGGGTCATACAACTCATACATTGTGTTGAAATCGGGCACCTCCGTGATGTCCACAAGGTAAATCACTGCAAAATTTTTTATGGTCTCAGCAACTGAAGCCAGCACCTCATCCATCTGATTTCAAGCCAAATTAATCAGATGATTATATAAAAAAGCGGTATGATTGATTCAAAGGTTGGGAAAAACAACTTCCAAATCCACAAAGAATATACGTACTTGACAACAAACACACCAACATGAAAGTGATTGAAATCAAATCAATCAGATCAAGTAAAGACTATTTATACAGGGCAAGCGCTTAAATAAATATGTATGCCATTGTAACCGTAGTCAATATGAAAATCTTAATGCAGGGCTTGAAGCAGTCTGCGTTTTCTACCTTCATCAGAAGTTCAGAACAATTTGTCATGGGTGGTTGTTCCAGAAAGGTAGCTATGACACATACATAATCACATATTGACATATTGTGAAGGCACCACTTACTACAACCAAATTTAACACTATATATAGATATAGATCAAAAGGTAAGCTTTGTATCTACCTTACTTTAACATCATAGCTCCCTTCAGCAATTGTCATCCTTCAAAAATAAAACAAACAAAAGATGAACCAGACATAAACACACAGAGGGGCCCCTCCATGAAATCACAATCAACTTATAATAAATAACAGGGGACGTTTGGAAAGACAGTCTTGGAGATGTTGGGACTCATTAAATACATCCAAAAAAAAGCGATTTGATGAAATGGGATTTTGCCAGTAAGTGAGATTGAAGAAGAGAGATTGTTGATAACGATAGCATAGAAGAGAGATAGATACCTGCATGCAGGTGTCATCCCAATCATGGCCGAAGCGGATGACGACCACCCGTTCTTCCTCCGCGAGAATAGCCTGATCGACGGCCCATCCAGAGTGCAGGTGTGGTAGCAAGTACGACATTGCTTCCCCCTCTCTACCACTCTCTCTCTCTCTCTCTCTCTTTCTCTCTCTAAGCTTCTGGAGTTTATATGAAGGCGCCACCAGAAGGGTCTAGAAACACCCTCTCGTCTTTCTCTCGCATTCCAACACGGTTGCTGCCCCTCGTTTATTCTGAGCGTCCACAAAACGCAATCCTTACGTAAAACTTTTGTAATCAAAAGCTCTTCGGTTATATTATTTATTAATTTGATCTCTTTTATTTATTTAATTTATTAAATTTTAAATTCATAATATTTAATTTTTTTAAGAGATTAAATTAATAAAATTTAAAAAATAAAAGTTATCAATAATTTAAAAATTAAAAAGATTGAAACAATAAATTCAATGAATAATGTACTTAAAACATTTTGAGAAAGGAGAAATAAATTCAAAACAAACAACTAATATTCAATGGATTGAAAACTCCACTTGACTTAAGCAAAATAAATAAAAAAAATTCTCTAACGGCTCCGTCGTTTTAATATTAGTCATTGCCCGTGAATTGCTGAAGAATCTCAGGATAAGGGTGGATGATAGCATCCAGCCTCGATTGCACAATATTTGTGGAGAACAGTTAATTCTAAGATCGAATTTCACCAAGTCTGATTTGTCTGCACTGTATCTTATTTTCCTTTCTTTTCATGTCAGACCTCTTTGTTAATTAGTTTTAATCCCCTTGTTTGTAGAACATTTTGTCTACTCCTGAGTAATTAAGCACAGGCTGGCATGCACGAGTGCACCCCCTGTAGTGTCGTGTATGTACTGTTGATCATATTACTCTAATATCCAGCTGCAGCAATATCGTAACCACTCACATCATGTAAAGTTCCATTATCCCAATTCAGTACTACAGGAAGGATACTTCACCGTCGTTTTACTCTGCATCTGAGATCTACTCAGGATAAACAGTTTTTGTGCTGTACTACGATATAAAACCGTTGAAGCACACTAGGAGCCTACTACCAGGTTTCTTGCCGACACATGAGCCTGCTTTTTCTGCAAACGCTTTTCAACATTTTTTGCAAAACCAAATTGTTCCATTAATTCCCTGTGTTTGTTTCTTCCACTTCATTCTTTTAGATGGCATTCTCTGATTTTGATGCTCTTGGAGACTTGCACCATTCTGTAAATAACCTCCTTCATTCGCAGATATGATCTAAATAAAATGATAAAAAGTTACTAAGCTGCCACAACAGGCAGCTCTTTGAAGATAAACAAAATGTATTATAAGTTTATAACAGTTTATTGGTCAATCGCAGACACAATGTCATAGTTGATTGAACACACGTTGAGTCTACTCCAATAAAGTTCTCTCAAGTAACAAAGAAGACACGACTTACTTATCCAAAAACTACCATCCAAGTTAACAGGGTAGGGTGCTGAAACATAGCTAATGTTCATGAAATCATGCAAAAAGGAAATCTCTTTTCCAGTCAATTTATTGGATGAAACAAGGTAAACATTTGTATTAACGGCACAACCACAGAGCCTTCAAGTTTTCTTGTTCCCGATCTTGGAGCTGATGCCTGCCAAAAAACCAATACATAAATGTTACTCATCATTCTGTAAATTCTGGCTTTAGACAAGTTTCCAAGTCTCAATCTCCTGTTCTCCAAATGTTGTCAGAGACTAAGTTGTATATTATCCATAGCATACGTATTTTAGTAAATAGGAATGAATTAGCCACTCTTTTTTGTAAATGTGAAAACTGAAAGAGCAGTAACAAGACTTGAATGCCCTTGCTTCATCGACAGGTACATAATGAGAAAATGACACAAAGTGAATAATTTCTATTTCATATTCAGATTTGAAAAGCAGTTTATTGTTTTTGGACTTAGTTTTCAATAGCAGTTTAATTTGTCACATCTAGAAGTTTATTATAATCTATTAATGATAAATAAATAACAGTACCAATTTTACGGAACAAAATAACTACACATCAACTTAAATATGTGCAGAATGAAATGTCAAAGCATCCTGATTTTCAAATTAAATTCTTCTTTGATTAGGTTCAACAAGAGTTAATACTTCTGCCTAGGGTCTGAGTTAAATTCAAATCCGACAGAAAAGGGTTGAGGAGGAGGTGGAGAGGTTACAAACATCTTGTGGAACTCCCCCATAAAATAACCCAAATTTGAAATGTCATCAGCTTCATCTGCCAAATATGTAGGCTTCCAAGCTTATAAATAAAACAAATTCCATCTATTTGGTGTAGAATGCAAAAATTGCAATAGCAATACCCAAATATAAGGTTGTCCATTACATGAAATACGAGACATATGAGAGCACATTTTATCAATTCAAGCCTCCAACGCTATCAATGATAATGACAGCATGTGGTAACAAGAATTAACTATCTTATAACAAGTGGCTGAATGAAGATAAAATTCATATTCTTTTTCTTTATCTTTGGCAAGAGAACGAATGCATCAACTAAATGAAGATAAACCTTCTTTTGCCATGCTTAATGCCACTACTTTATTCCACAGGAGGTAATTAAATTTGCAGAGACTAGAAAGAAACATCATGAGAAGGTACCTAATGTCAATGCCCATCGCCATGATCACCATGACCCTCCCAAGGATGCCTCCAGCCCTGGAATGTACCCACAAAGAAGGATAAAGCAAGTCAGAAAAGAAAAAACTAACTAATGTTTGGCTCAGGCCCATACAAGTGAAAAAAAAAAAAATTAACTTTCACAATCTTACCAATACTACAGGTCCATCTTGCTTTGCCCTGTACAATATCCAAAACCTGAAAAATAAAATTGTGGGACACATGATTAGTGTTCATTAGTCATTACTCTCCAGAAAGTCAATTAAACCCGTGTTGCATCACTAGGACTCCAAGGAGAATCAAGGTAATACAGAATTAAATTCCTTTTCCAATAACAATTGAATTAACCATGAAAGTGGATACCATTTCTTTCTAATATCTGACTCACCATAAACCAGGAAAATAACTTGAGCTCAAATGAGAACAGAAATCGATTAATTATAGAGCGAAAGATTGCTATTCGGAATTATTATTATAAAATTGAAAACTCCACCAACTATTTTCATGCTTTCAAAACAAGAAGTTCACGATTCGGCTAAAAATTTGATCAATCCACGATTTATTGTCCTTCGATTAAGTGAAATTCCAAGCACAAATTCTTAAGGAGGATGATGAGGAAATAGATCTGCGTTGATGAAAATGAAATAGCAGAAAAGAGGGTTAGAACTCAGAGGACTTACCACATGACAGCGCACAAGCCCTTGCCGGTGACAACGTGCCAGCGCTTTGGGTGATGCAACGTTAAACCCTTGAAGGTTGTGCTCTCACCATGTCCACCCCCCATCTCTGTCTCTCTCTCTCAACAGCAATTGCGATTTGGAATGGATCAGCCAAGTGCGACTCACAAGTGAACTCGGAGCCCTAAACCCGGTGATGTACCTGTACGCTGCCGCACCAGATCCGGCCTTCCATATGAACTCGGGAAATATTAAAAAAATCACAAACTCTTTTACTTTTTCCAAACAAAAATTTAACATGACCATAATTAGATATAATTATTGACTACTTATAAGATTAATATTTATTACATCTTATATTTTTTTATTTAAAAAATTATATTTATATATTTTATTTTGTGTATTACTTTTATTAATAATATTTTTTTATTTAAAAAATAAATATATATTTTTTATTTTAAGTACGATTCATATATTATTATTTATTATAAATAATAAAATAAAAAAAATATTATTTTATAAATAAAAATAATATTAATATAATAAGTGTTAGCTTGTAAAAAAAAACCAGTACAATTACTCTCATATTATATTAAAATTATAATTATTAATTATTTTTTATTATTTTTTCATGATGTAATTAAATAATTATTTAAAATTAATTATTTGTTAACTCAAGTATGACTCAATGATATGTAAATTAGAATTTTAATAGAATAAATTTTATTTTTAATATCAATTATATTAAAAAATATTTTGTAAAACAAGATAATTCTACTACCTCAAATGAGCATTACTCCAAAATTATTTATTTATCAAAAGAAAAATTGTTTAAAATATTTTAAAAAAATAAAAATTACTAAACCTATCAAATGAATCTTCACGATAAAATTTTTTGAAAACTTGTCATACGAGCATTGCACTGTCCACAATGATGACAATTTGATGGATTATTTTGTATAAAATTATCTGATAAATTAACCATTATGAAAATAGTCAGATTTAAATATTAAAAATAAATGCTCCGAATAATTTTAAGTCATTTATAATTTTATGTTTAACATCAGACATTGATGACTTTTATTGTGAGCCATTTTGATACCAACTAGGTAATAAAGTATTAAAAAATTATTGATATAATAAAAATGAATTACATTCTTAAATATTAGCATTACAGTTTAATTTTTAAAAGTCATATTTTATAAAAAAATATTATACTATTATCATACTTGATTTTAAAAGATTAAGCTTATAAAGCGATTTAAATGAATCAAACTTTATGATAATACTTATTATTTATAAAAAAAAAAGTAGATGACAAAGTCTATTTTAAAAAATTACAGATTCAAATTTTGATCATTCCATGTCTCGTTCACCATAATTTCCAACTATTGTTGATTTGTTGGTACTCTGAATTTAGCTTTATTTTAGAAAGTTTATACTTGCTCCGAATCATCACAAAATCATTCGGGAATGTATGGCTGGTCAGCGTTCGCTCATAGTCCAAAATTGAATTGGTACCCGTCTGTTAGGGAAAAATAATACAACCTCATTAATGGTAATTTCCTATCAATACTGTTAAAAATTGCTGCCATTTCACGTTACCTTCCCTCACATTTTGAGAGATGAAAAAAACAGTAAACACCAAAAAGAAATGAAAGAAACGTTGAAAGAACTTTGATAATAAGAAAATATATAAAATGCTACAATCACATCTCAATGAGGGAATTAGAGAATAATAAAAAATACAAAGGGATTAATTTCAAGTTTTCAACCAAAAAAAAAAAAAACAGATATCCAATCTTGCTGTAGAACAAACATCAAAATGCTAAATGAAAAGAAAAACTATTGAAACGGGTGAAGAGGTAATTTCTTATTGAGTAGGAAGTGTTGAACTAGCTGAAGAGCTTGCTTGGGAGTGAACGTAGGAACCTGGTGACCAGCACCTCTTATGGTCACAAGTGTGAGCCCATCGAACACGATGCTCCATCCTCCCACCTAAAAATATTCAAAATCCTCAAACATATAACGTTTCTTCATTCATAAAATTTAAAAGTAAAATCATATAAGTTTCATGTTGATCTATAAAATTTTATATTATCATTCAATCATAAATTACCAAATTATCAAAAAAATTTGACTAAGATAACAATTATATAAAAAAATTAAATATTAAGTAACATGTAATAAGATAATAGTGTAAACAAACTTTATATTAATAATGAATCATGATTTAATCCAAACCGTGTTTCAAATAATAGAAGGATTAATTATTTACAACAAAGTTTAGCCTACAGTTCCTAAAGAAAACAAAAATATTGAGGAAGTTATACATTATGCTTTAGCATAATTTAATTCCCTTCTTAGAACAGAGAAAAAAGAAAAACCGATAGCTTGGGTTTGGAAGAAGCCCAACCCAAAAAGAAAAGTTTCAAACACAACGTGATTTACCTGCTGGCTGGTATACCAGGGAGTCCAATCTTTAATAATACTGAGCCCCAGTTTTCTAAGTGTGTATCTTGTCGCAGTCACTGGAATTCTGCCATCGGTATCTCCACTATACAAATAAAGAAATAAAGCAAATTCGAAAATAAATAAATATAAATAAACAGATGAAAATAGAATTGAAATAAAAACCATGAAATAAAGACTAGTACTATTTATACAATACTTGGTATATAACCAACCACAACTGTGTAAACACTCGCATCTGAGCTTCATAAGTTGAACATTTAAGTGGTTATAACCAAAGAAAAAGAATTTAAGTAGGACAAGTTGTATTTACATACAAACATATATAGTGCACTTGTGCCAATTGCATGCGGTTTAAACTTGAAATTGCACTAAATAAATATAAACCAAAATTTTGTAGTTAGTCAACACGTCTTGGTTTACTCTAGTTTTCAAAAGGGAGTAACAGTTATCTTGTAATTTACCTGTAAACCCATATGCGTAGACCACCAGCAATAAGCTTCTTGATGACAGGAAGCATTGACGCTGGTGCATCCTTCCAGAATGTGATATTATTGCTAAGGACAAACAGAAGGATAGCATCAATATAGATAAATTTAATTTATGATTTATCTACCTAGGTATTTATATATATGTCACAGATGAAGATTTGATTTGGTGATATTTTTTATATAATAACATTAACAAAAAAACTGAACTTAATCAATCATATAAAATATCATAGTTAGGAAAAAAAAAACAGAAAAAGATAATAGAAACAAGGTTAGACCAAAACCTGCAGTGAGTCCATGGATAGGGAATTTTGGTGACATTGGCGTGCAATGCCTTTTGGACTTCTGGTCTATTTAGGTATACTTCAGTATAAGTCGATGCACAAGGATCATATCCAGTTGGTCTTTGATGCCACCCATCCTGTTCAAATCGAAAAGGCCCACATGCTCTATAAAAGTTACAAGTCTTTATCTTGCAATTGAGTAATGCTACTTTGTACCATATTTAGACGAGCTAGTATTTTAATTTTAAATAAAAAAAGGTTAAATTATAAGAAATCCTAAACTCACCAAAATGTTTATAGTAGTACATATTAAGCCCTTTGTATATACGCAGAACACCCTTTATAAATAGTTAATATGCATGATTTGATGAGTTTATATAATTGTGATGATGAGTTTTAAAACATATAAAAGGCTTTTATAAACGACCTATAGTTGAAGAGATTTCTTATAATTTAGTCTAAAAATTATTTAAGATGGGATCATTTCTCACTTCCAACGATGTATAACTAATTTTTTTTTTCTAGATGTTCATTACTTATTCAAGTGGAGGTTTACTGTAAGACAGAAGAATAGTTAAGTTGATGAAAGCTCACAAATTTAGAGAAAGAATGGGGGGCTACGCCTTTGATAACAGGGGCTTCCCTTCTGGTGCTGTTGTTATTGCTGGTACAAGTGGGAGCGTACAAGCTATACATGTCAATAATCTTATACACGTTGAAGTACTTGTTGAGTTCCACATTGCATTGTTTTGATTGATTTGGAAGGCTGAAGTTGCATAGGCTTGAGATGTTATGGTATAACCCATCAGATATCACAGCGTGATCCCACGCATAATCTATCATACCCTTCTGATCTGTTTCATCGTCCATTAGTGCATTTCCAATCTGCACAACCAGTTTCAAATTGATATCAGTTTCATTTCGTTGCTTTTTAGACTTTTATTGTTGATTATGCACAGAGCCTGATGCAAGAGGAAGATTCACCATGAACCCTTTGAAGTTGATGTAGTCTTCCTTGCTGGGATTGTGATTGTTATCGAAGATGAGCTCAGAAAGTTGTGGAACATAGTGCCCTGAAATGTCAATGTAAACCAAGTTTATTTTAAAGTGAAGAAATGCCCAAGACATATGCAATTCACGAAGAAACATACACAGTATGTTTGTAACTACGTATTTTAAGAATTAATTTGATTTATATATAAATTTTTTTATTTAACAGATTATAAAATAAGAATTAATTTAATTTTATAATAATTTTTAAGTACGAAAATAATTTTAAATTAAATTAAATTACTTCAATTTAAATCAAATCAAATCAATTGTATTTTTTAATGATTTCAAACGTAATGACAGTGTTTTGTGGCTTGTGTACCTGCATAGCTTTCGCCTGAAATGTAGAACTCATGTGATCTGAATTGTGGAAATCGTCTAAACCATTTGATGAGAAAGGTGTGTGCGAATCCTTAGCTGGCCATGGAAAATCAACTCCCATCAAGAAATCACATTAAAGTGAATGTAAGAAAAAAAGTGTACAAATCCTTAGGCTGATAGCAGCATTACCAGTGATTGTATCCCCAAGCTCACTTATATCATTGCTGGTGTTTGTGTAGGAAAATCCCACTCCAACGGGGGATTCCAGAAACAAAAGATTTGCAGCTGGAGAAATCAGAATGGTCAACGATTATTGCTTTCTTTAGCAATATTTTTGAAAATTAGTTAATAAAATATACAAATATTGATATTTATAATAAAAAATTTACTACAAACTTAGAATTAAAAACTAGTAGTCTAATACCATATTGATAAATTATATCTAATCAAGTACAATTTCATAATTACAAAATGGAAATAAAATTTATATATTGTCAATAATCATGTATAAGGAAGCAAAGAAAAATATTGAAAATGAAGAAGTTAATCAAGATGTTCAAAATTTCCATGATTGTCACCATTTTTCAAGTTTACTTAACACATTTTTAGCGAGTCAAATTTACGAATCAATCTGCAATATAAACAAGCATGGATCGGCATGTTGTGAAAGTTTATGATAATAAATTTGAAGTTGGCCAACCTTTGTTCCAAGAATAAGGGTTCAACTTTAGCTTTGGTTGGCTGCTGTTCTGGGGAAAGAAGGGTCCTAGCTCCTCTGCTTCTCCATAGCCAATTGAGGAACATCCAGGGCCTGAAACATCCATGCATTTTTTCACATACTTTAATTACGGTAGTGTACATTTATATCACAGTAAGTTAGTTATTCGTCTTCTTATTAATTTGTTTATTAGAGCAGATACCATTAGGAACAAGGACTCAGAAAAAAAAAAGGGGGAGGATTTTGTACCCTTTCTCTTTCTCATTTTTCACTATCAGAATATATTATTACAACCACATTCATAAAGTGTAACAGCACGAAAACATGGGCTATTTTGAGGCACAAATAAATTAGTGTGATTAATTACAATAAAAACATTTTAGGACTGGGTATGGTATGGTTAATTATGACTTCGAACTTGAATGATGTCAACTTGCCGAAAATTTGCAACTTTTAGAGTGCGTACACTTGTCCAAAGCTGATTTTTTTTGTTTTTTTTGGATTTGAAAGATGAAAGGCGTTTTTGTGGGGCAAATACTGTATCCCGTTATGTGGTCCAACTCATTATTTTTTTTAATTGAGATGGCCAACTAATAATAATTTTGTTCAATAGACTTCGATAAAAACATTATTTTGGTTGGTCAAAGCTTTGATATGTTGTGATCATGTGATGTTCCTCCTGTCCTTGTTTTTTCATAATTCATCTTTTCTATTTTGTGGATGAAAAACAAAAGAATTATATTACTCAACTCGAATATGGTTGCACGAAATATAACTGATAAGACACATTTGTGGGACCTATCATTATGTGGAGACTAATGGTGACTCTCTCAGTTATCTGTTTTTGAACAATCTTTCAGTCATCACATTTCGAGCCATTAAGAATTTTCCAAAACAAAATTCAAACTTTGTCCTGTTTGTTCCCAAATTAATTAGAACTTGGAAAATATATAGAGCCGGCCATAATAAAATAGATAGGCAAAGCAGCCAAAAGTTAAATTGCAAAATTATGATTTAGGAAATTTTATATTTTTAATGTAGGAATAATTTATTAAAGTTAACAACAATAATTAGTCAATATACAAAGAGTAATTAATGATTATGTAATACTTAACCATTTTTTTATTCGTTGGTTAATTAGTTCTTTTATTTAAAAAATTGTCCGTCAAGAATTTCCTAAATCATAATTATTCCATTTATACTTTCCAATATAATTTTTATTCTTACAAATAGTTCACTTGTTTCTAACAAAAAAAAAGAAGATATTTTTGCTTAAAGCACAAAAGCTGCGTTGTGTATATCTAACTTTGAAAGAGCTAATTATTTATTATTTATGAAGGTTAGTATTTTGAGGATAATATATAAAAGCTACATAAGCATAATTGATTAGAATAATCAGAATCAAAATCAAACTAATGATGACTACTGTTTTGGGGAGTTTGTAGGAAGTTTTATATATTCCAACTTCCATGTTATTATTATTGCAAAGAGAAAGGCAAACCATTTATGCATTGAAAAGGGGCGAATGACAAGGAGGCTATAGTAATGATTCATGGTTCCAAAATTCTATATCAATCCATTGGTTTCATTATGGAGTTGTTCAAGAGTTTAACTTCGTTGGAATCTATCATTACGGGGCTTAACAACCTTCGCGAAGACATGGATGTTACACCCACCTATTCTGTGTTTCATTTAATAATTACAATATCAATTTTACAAAACAGAAAAGAAAAGAAAGCATCCACCCTCTTGCGATGAGATTGACGGTCAACTTAACTATTCTTTCGTGAAGTTATTCTTCTGTGTATTATTAGACTTTAAACATATATTTAATAACCCACCAAAGAATTATTATTCTGTAAGTATAAAACTAAAATTGTGATTTTTTTCATTTATTAATTTAATTAATAATGTCATATTTAAAAGGATTGGATATGGGAGAAAGGAAGGACTAGCTAGCTACCTAATTGCACTCTTTTTTTTTATCACTTAAATAAACCATCTATGCAAAACATTTAAGTATTATATTATTGAAAACAAAAATGTGAACTTTTCAAGCGAATATTTAACTTATAATAGTATATTTTAAATCTTTTTTTTTTAAATTCCCATGTTTAAATCCTAATATAACTTCTTGATATGAAAAGTTATAAAAACAAATCCTTTGTTTTTTTTTTTCTTTTTCTGGCGTAACTGATCTAAAGTTTTCTTCCCTTTGTGTTCCTATCAGCAGCCAGAAAAGGTGGGGTTCACTTCGGTGCAAAGCAATATTTATTACTCCTATCAAATTCCATTATGGCTGTTTCTGCTGCAAGTTGAAGCCACTGACTAGACTTTTCTGGTCAAATTTCCAATACCCGCATGCTTGCTTGACCATATTCAATTATTGTTGTAATTTCATTTATGTTTCAGTTGACCTAAAGCAACAGAATGACCACTGAAACCTCATCTTGAATTTTTTGGCTTCTTTTTCTGTTTTTATTTGTTGCTTTTTTTCATTTCTACTGGTAATTAATATAATGGTATATACCTTAAAATAACTGCTATAACTGTAAAACACATGAACAAACAAAGGGTTCTAAATGAAAGGTTAAGACTCCACGGTCGATTGAAAAAGGATTAATTACTTAAAGAGGAGGATGTAATGCATGAGTGTAACTTACGAGTTACGATATATTAAGCAAAATTTGTTTCATCAGGGAGGTGTGGGTGGTGCCTTGCGTGATTATAGTGCTGTGGAATTAATGGAAGCTGTGACTATTAGAAAAGGAAAGGGGTTTGCTGTCTGCACTTAATCAGGGCTTTTATGATATCATTATGGAATAATACAATGAAGGAATAGTGGTGCATGACTAGCAGGAACGAGCTGAAGATCACTTGGAGCTAGTTTTTTTTTTTTGGTTCAAATAAGAAGTAGTTTCACATAATTAGATTTATTTGAACCGCCCCTTAAGTCAAAATATTCTCATGAGGTGTGACTCTAAGGGATGTAACTCACTTTTACTATGTTAATTAACACTTCATGGGTACTTGAAGCTAGATTTATTACTTATGACATTTATCAATTGATGTCAAATTTTTATTCTACGTACGTCATTCCTGTTTACATCTTCAAATTCTAATGAGGTTTACAGATAAACTAGCTAAATGAGCTCTTTTTGCTGAAACTCCTCAAGTTTATGGTAGAAGAGGTCCCAGATTTCCTTCAGGATATGTTTCAGCAGATTTTGTTTTTCCTAATGAAATTCGTTTCTATCCAACTTTATACTACTAGACAAGTATATAATACAGTGGTCTTTTTCAAAATGATGTGATGTTATGAATATACTGATATTGTCACAGTCATTTATAAAATTGGTATAATCATATATGATATTACATTGAAAACATCATCACATGGTAAGTATTTATGTGAGATAATTAAGTTCATTAATCAAGGTTAAGATAGAAGAGCAGTATTAAAGAGGGATAATGATCATTTATACTGATTCAATGGGATAAATTAAATATATAACAATGAATACTAAATAGAAACCATTATTGCTATGTTAGATATCCTACAGGCTATAGCTGAGGAGTTCGTAAAATACCTCCATTGAGCCACAGGAGAACAGCTTTTTCTTCTGGTTTTTCCGTCGACTCGAAGAACCAATAGAACAGTGCTCTTCCATGAGTTTCATTGACTGTGATGTAACCTGCATATTGCTTGAACTTCACCGCAGGTTGCCCCGGTAATCTATGCACTCTGTCTGCTTCTTGCTGTGCTAGTATCTCCCGGCTAAGGTAACTACTTGACGCACCTAAAGCTTCTTTGGCTAAACAGAAAAGAAGCACAACATGCAGAAGAAGATTGAAAACAACTGAAAACAAGGCCATCTGATATTCCCCCTCTTCCTCTCTTCTCTCTCCTCTCTCACTTCCTCAGCTTCTTAAAGACCAAGACACCCTGTCTCTTTATGCACACATCCACGCTGGGCGTGCGCTTTGGGTTTAAATAATGAAGGGACCTGAAGAAACAGGTAAGAGTCGTGTGTACTATAGCTACTGTTGCTTTACCTCTAAAACACATTCTTCTTATTCCCCAAAGCAATTGGCATGCCCCATTTTGGAAGCATGCTTTGAACGAGTTTGATTGGCATAAAGGGCATTCCATATTTATTATTGCTTTCACTATAAACAACAGGGCGTAAATTGGAATTTTCAAAGCTCCCATTATGTTCAGAAATTTTTTTAGTACACTTATTTAATAAATACATACATATGATATTTTATAACTATTCAATTATTGTTAAATTTATAATTTTATATAATAAAATTAAGATTAAAACTGATCAATTAGAGAAGGTTGAGTGGTACTTTGTATGATGCAAGGGAGTTCAAGGGCCATGATTTGCGGACCGGTCAATTGCTTTGGATTGAAATCTTTTAAAATATCTACCGCACACACGTTATGTATAAATCTGATCTCATTCTCTGCGGATATATATGTGCCTTGGAATTTGGAACTCAACCATCGCGTTCATAAATGACAGAAAATAAGACCACAAAAATGTTCAGGGGGAGTTAGTTTGGTGATGCACTAAAAACAAAGTTGCAGTCTTCTATCCATTTTGTCTGCCGGCCTCATAAAATTAAAGCAAAATTAATTATGCTGACATTCCAGTTTGAAACGGCAATGTGAAATTAAGAAACACAAGGGAAACTAATCAATACTCAGTAGATTAAAATAGCAGATCAACTACGACGACGTAGATATGATGTTCTAACTTCTGACTCATATTTGGCCTGATTTAAACTTTGACATTCCAAATTATATATGATGATTAGTGGAAGTAGCGAGGGAAAATTGAGTCTTTTTTTTTTTTTCTGCTGTGAAGGGAAAATAGTCAATACCATGGCAAATCAACTACGTACCGCATGTGATGCTCGAAAATATGGGGTATAATTATATACGGTAGTTGAAAAGGCAAAGGCAAAGTGAAAGTAGTGAGGGGAAATAATTAGAGTTTAATTTTACTTTATTGATAATATAAAAAGTTTTATACTATCGTCTAATTATAAGTTATTAAATTATTAAAAAAATTGATTAAAATAATAATTATTAAAAAAATCAAATACTAAATAATATTAATTAGATGATGAAGTAAAAAAATTTTATACTAATAATTAATTAAAATTAAATCCAAATAATTATACCTAGTAGAATAGCAGATCAACTACCACAAGTTGATGTTAATTTCAGCTTCTAACTCTGTTTTGGCATAATTTAAACTTGGTCGTTCTAAATTATGGTGTTACTCGTTAAAGAGTGAAGTATTATTTTAAGAGCTTCAACTTTATGTGAAAAAGTGAAGTATTATTTTAAGGGCTTCAACTTTATGTGAAAAAACTCAATTCATATATAAATATTTTATGACTTTTTGAAAACATTAGTCAAGCTTAAAATTGAAATGTTGAACCTTTTAGTTTGGCCTGCGAAGAGAGTTCTTTTATACTCACTTAATCTGCAAGATTGGTTCAATCTGAATCTAAATGAGAATTTGGGTATTAATTTTACTCATGACTGGAGATGTCTTTGGGGCATAACATCCTGGTTGTTGTGGATGTGGAGGAATAAGGAGACTTTCGAGCCTTCCTTTATCAGACCTTCTCGTCCTTTACAGGTAATCTTTTCTTATTATGAAAGCTGCATGCGTGCTGTGCTTGGAAACGCGTCCCCAAAGCCTAGTGTTTCGAGGCAAGTGATTCAGGTCAAGTAGTTTCCCCCTACTGATGGCGTTGTGAAGCTTAATGCCAATGGTGCCTGCATGTCTAATCCGTTGGGCAATGTTGCTGATTGTGGGGATCTCTTGAGAGATAGCTTGGGTCAATGGCTTGGAGGATTTACCAGAAAATTGGGCAATACTAGTGTTTTGGTGGCAAAATCTTTGGGGGTTCTCGAAGGCCTGACTCTGGCTTGGAACAATGGCTACCACAGGGTTCTCTTAGCAATTTTTCCTAAAGTGCTAGTGCATTTGATTAATCAGAAGGAGGTGGGTAGTGCTGATACCAGGAATCTAGTGACTAGAATTCTTGCTTTAATGAGTAGAGATTGGAGAGTGGAAGTGGAGCATACTTACAGGAAAGGAAATTCAGTTGCTGATAAATTGGCTACTATGAACGAGCCTAACTCAAGCTGGCATTTTCCATTTTTGGAGCTCCCCCTGCTGCTGTGGGAGCCTTACTTCTACATGATGTAATGGGTGTGCTTACTCCCAAGCTTTGTGCTTTGTAGTTTCCTTGTCCCTTTTGGGCTTTAGCCCCGTTCATTTATGCAAAAACAAAATAACATTACACTACGAACTAAAGATGCAAAGTCCAAAAAGTTTTGGGGGCAAATGGGCCACCACTCCCCAGCCCACATCCGTTAATACCCATCTTACCAAACTTAAAAGTCCATTAAAAATGAGTTGTTAAAAAAACACAAATGTTTATATGACTAGTTTTATACGACGATTGTCGAAGGAAAAAAAAAATGTTTATATGACGAATTCATTGTGAATTAGTGATTATAAATTTCGTAGTATATATTTATATATTACTTTTGAAAAATAAAAAATGTATAAATAAAAAAAATTAAAATTCCCTCGACTGGTTCCCGCCAACGCAAGAGGAGAAAAATCCCAATTTACATAGCGCGACTGGGACTGAGAAACGGAAAGAAGAGAAGACGAAGAGATCGGAAAAAGAAGAAGAAGAAGCAATGGAGGCAGCGACAAAAGCAACAGGAACGGGAACAGCAACAGGGTGTTACAAGTGCGGCCGGTCCAGGTCACTGGTCACGTGACTGCCCTTTCTCTGCTCCAAACCCTAACCCTGACAACACCACTTCCACCAATCCCAATTCTTCTTCTTCTTTCAAACCTAATCCTCCTGCCGCCGCACCGAGATCTGCTTCCAAATCTGCCGATAAGCCGAAGAAGCTCCCTAGAACCAGACCTAAACTCACTCCCGATCTTCTTCTTTCCGACGATGGCCTCGGTTATGTTCTTCGCTATTTTCCTTCTGCCTTCAAATACCGTGGTCGTGGGAACGAGGTCATTCTTATTTTTCTAATCTTCCTCTCGTACTACCAATTACCATGTTCAATAGATTTATTTTCTGTTTCGGTTAATCGGAATCATTCCAGGTTTCTTTTTTTTTTTCTTTTTTCTTTTTAAATATATATGCAGTATGTTCTGTAGTGTGCAGTCTCGTATCAATTGTTTTTCTTATTATTATCCTTTGTACATGCTGCTTTTCTGTTAGGTTCGTGATCTGGGTAACCTGCTTCAGTTATACCGTGAATGGCACTCTCGCTTGCTCCCTTATTACTCATTCAATCAATTTGTTCACAAAGTGGAGCAAGTCGCTGCTACGAGGCGTGTAAAGGTAATGTGTTTCTGCTTAGTTTAGTTATAATCTTTTTAAGCATACGAAAGAGGATGAGACTTCTTAAACCATGGATACAACATCTATGCTTCCAGAACTCTTTGCCACTAAAGATTTTCAGTTAATGCTTATTTTTAAAATGTAAGTTGATACTTAGATGGTACAAACATATGAAGTGCCTGTTATCCCCCCCCCCCCCCCCCCAAAAAAAAAAAGAAAAAGAAAACAAACATATAAAGTGGTCCACTTGCTCCCCTCTGTCGTTAAATGCTTTTATATTTTATGGTATACTTTGCTCTTGCTTCCTCTCCTCCCTCTCTCTTTCTCTCTCCTCGCGTGTCTGTTGCTTGTTATGTACATCATATATGTGATTCCATGAATTCATACATGCATGCTTCCACCCTACACAAAATAAATTCTTACCGACTCTAACTCCGTTTCACTTTTTTCGTTTTTGCACTTTAACCAGACTTGCCTGAGAGAATTGAGAGAAAGAGTTGCTAACGGTGGAGATCCAACAAAACTGCGTGAACCACCAGTTGTGCAGGACATTCTAGATGACAAACAAGGTATCTGCTTACTTCGCACTTTGCTATCAAGCTCTCAAGGTGCATTAGTTTCATTTGTATTAAATGTTGTTTTCTCTGGAGTGGCTAGTTGTCATAAATTGGAAAGATTTTTACCAACAATTCATTTCTTGAAAATTTCCCTTTCTTCAAGTATTTCAATATGTTACATGTTAAATTGCATAAGAGGTAGGATCTTATGATCGTCAATTTGATCCTTGGAGCTCATTGGCCAATCCTATGTAGGATCTCAATTTTGACAAACTTCCATGGGATTCATATTTCAATTAGGGCAGCTTGCTGATTCAATATAGTTCCCTGGAACATTTCTGTAATGATTGACTAAAAGAATCATTAGGTTTTATTAATTTATATTCTTAAACATCTTTGCTTAATTCTTATTTTGGGGCTTTGCTGGTTTGCAGAAGATGGGGAAGCAAGTCATCAAGAGAGAGATGTGTTTTCTGAATCTCAAAATGTTAATGACGCTCAAGAAGACATGCTTAATGAAATATACGATACAGCTATTGAAGTAAGCTTAATTTCTTTTAAGTAATTTTTCTATTATAATGCAATTTGATCTATGTATTTGTGAAAACCCATTTGAATGTTTTGCTTGTTGGAGGAAACTCTTTCCATATTTATCTAAACCAATCAGGGCGAAAAAAGATAAAAAATTTCTTTTAAGGATACTGATTCTCTCACATTTTTATGAGAAAAATGTGAGTAATCTGAATTGTTCAGAAAAAGTTTGAGTAGGGTTCAGTTGTTATCCAGTAGCTTACAGAAAAAAAAAGTGAGAAGACTAGAAGAGTGATTTAAGAGTGTAAGACTGTAAGAGTAATGCCACTCTTTCCTTTATTTTGTTTGCCGACATTACAATAAGGAACTTGCATAAGATGTTCATGGATATATGTTTAAGTGGCTGATTATAGATAAATCAACATATTAGGTTGTTAGTTGAAGGACAAATTTAAGCAGTAAGCACCAGTTCAATGTACTAAATCAAGAGATGGTTGAAAGATTTATAATGCACATGTTAGTTGGAAAGTAGTGTAAGAAACAATAATACTGTTGCTATCTGATGAAACTTCAATTGCCTATGTCTAAAACTTAAGAGGAATCTATAGTTTAACATGTTCTCATGCCTAGAGGTAGTTTATACGATTCATGTAGCTAAATTTTACACACAATTTTCCTTTCCTTTATCCTTTTGTTGCTTTTGAAGGTTAGCTTTCTGTATTATCATAAAGGACACAATGTGATATGTTGGTTCCTCCTTTCTTATGGGTAGTAATCCAATCCATGCTCCTTATAGTTCAAAATTTTAATTTCACTCAACCTTTCTACCAAAAAAATTATGAGTCCACTGTTAATTTACCACATTTAAATGTTTTATGTATTATACACTGGTCGTCAAGATGGAATCAGAGTTGTGATAGGTATTAAAAAGTGCTGCGTGTTTATGAACAAGCGTGGTATTTGGGCAGGTAGCATGTTGAAAGTTGCCCCCTTTCTGGTTCTGCCTCCTGCCCCTTAACAAAAAAAGAGCATGAAAGAGAATTTGTTCACAACTAAGATGGATCTGGAGAATTTTTATCCTCAAATAAGGGATTTTTTCCTCTCTTTTGATGGTATCAATATATCACAGCTTCTTTTTTAATTGCTTGCCTGTTGCCTCTATTCAAGTTGGTTGTTTTTGCAAAACCTCAATTTCTGCATGTTACTCTCTTTGGTCCTAAAGAATGGTGGCCAATGGTGATTAGATATCAAGTATTAGGATAATCTTAAGTCTTCATGCTGCTATTTGTTGACAACTGGTATAAACAGAAAATTGTTTTGACCAGGATTTGCTTGGACTGTGGAAGCTTTTCACATTAGATTAGTAGAAGACTAGTAGTTATTCTCCATAGTAACCTCTTAGTAAATAAGCTTTCCTAATAGTTTATTTCAAAATGGTTATGTAAAAGTTTATTTGTGTCTTTTGATTTCGAAAAGGTCCCTTATGCTACTTTTCTTCATAGTTTATTATTATGTATGCTCAGTTTCTTCTAATTGCTTGTTAGGTATTTTAGTGGGTTGCAGGGTAGGTATTATGAAAGATGGATGTTCACAATCAGTCAGGTTGGCTGTATTCTGTGAATTTTTTCATCCTGTAAGGGAAGACAGGAAATTTTAGCTATGGTAGAGATCAATTATATTGATGAAGAATGCTTGATTGGCATTTTGATTAAAAAAAAAAAAAAGAATTGATGGAATTTGTTCTTATAGATCTTCCTCTATGTACAAACAACTTGATGCTCTTTCATCAGAGACTACTTGAACATCTGGTTTCTATTCTTTTTTTTTTTACGTCTTATGTCTCTGGTTTCCTTATATTTCTTGCCTTTATTATGAAGTCGGATGCCACTGTTATCTCTTCAGAACATTGTGTATTTAGTAAATCAGTAGTTGCAGTTAGCTACAGTTACGGTACACCTTTTTTTTCCAATTAAACCAAAAGGTTAAAGAAAAAATTGAAAACAAGAAGCTATTGCCAAAATTTTAACTGAGGAATTACCTAATCCTTCTTATTACAGGAACCTTCTCAGTCCATGCACAATGTGATTGGTGCTAGTACAGCTTCCAAAAGTAGCGCCATTGAAGAGACATCAAATGAAGTTCCAAATAATGGACCCAGCCCGTCCGGTAATGCTGAGATAACAGAAGAGCAGAGAGCTCGCATGGAAGCAAATAGGTTGAAGGCAATAGAAAGGCGTGCTGCTCGAGCCCGCTTATCGCAGTCGTCCTAACTTTGCTCTCAATTGTAAATGAAAACATTTTTGTTGTTTCTCACTATCCCAACTTTGATCAATACTACGAGTGGAGCTCCACCGGTTGTTAGCTGACTTCTAAGTCCCATGAATTCTAGAGTTGATTTCTGATGGTCTAGCGCATATGAATGTTATACGTGATGCTTGTGATCATGAAGACTGGTTTGTCAACAGTAAATTTTGGCTTTGACCCCAAACAACAGTGTTTTTTCCCTTTGGTCCTCAAAATAAAATAATCTAACTCTGTCCTTGTTCCCCTAATGTTAGGTTTCCATCAAGCGATACGCTAACCTTCATATCCAAAGCCCTCATTCAAGAGGGCAATGATCGTGATCGTTGGTTGTTATATGGTGTTCATGCCCCATTTTGATGCCTCAGTTTTTTTTTTCGGTAATCTAATGCCTCGGTTAAAGCACAGCAACCTCAGCAATTGTATTTGATATTTTGTTAGATACCTTTGATATGGTTTTTGACTTCTAAAAAATGAGCCAAAATCAGTCACTGTAAAAATTCTTCATTCCTAGCTTCATCCTTCACAAAATGATATTGGACCTCATTCTTTCTACATCAGAAAAATAATATCCAAATAAGCATAACTACAACAGCTTCTATGAGACAGAAAATAACAATGCTTTCATAAAGCCACCATGGGAGGAGGTATGACGAATTACTACATAAACTGCTTGCTCCTAATAGTCATTGGCTAGTTCCATCATCTCCTGTCCTCTTCTTCATCCACTGGAACATACCATTCTGGCCTCCCCTTAGAGTTGCTCAGCCTGTAGTTCAGGAGGAGTTCCTCATCTTGAAGAGCCCTAGTAGCTACCAAAACAAGAGTTTTCAGAGAAGGGACATGTGATTCACTATTTCTTGACACTCCAGATTTGAACCAAAAGCTGCCAAATCTACTCGTATTTACTTCTGCATTTCCAAATAATATATTTGGAATGTAAACTCTCATGTTGTTTTCAGTCAATGGGAAGTCATAAGGGCAAATCATGACATTTGGTAGCATCCCTTTCGCAGGGTGATTGGCAAAATGAGCCAAAGCTAATGGGTTTCTTCGCTCAAGTACATCACCGCTATTATCTCCTTGGGTGCCTTCCAAAGGCTTACTCAGCAGTACTGAACCTTTCTCAGCTCCTTCTGTATCAGGCTTGATTTCTACCATTTTTCTACCATACCACAGTTCTTGCTCGTCACCTCCAGAACCCCAAGGTTGGGCGTTGATGACAGGCCCATCATATCTTGCAATCAAATAGGGGTTCTGCTCATCAATTCCCGGGTATCCTGGAATGTAACGATAATAAGTTGTAGAGTAGACTACACCAGGATAAAAGGCTACCACAGCACCAACATCTACTACACCATCTAAAAATAGACCTTGGCCAGCATCCTTATGAGATATTTGAGAAGGTTTAACTTTAAGTGTGTAGCCAAGTTTATCCTTTAATTTCTGAGAAACTTCAGCTTGGCTTAATGACTTTGTCTGAAGGACAGCTGCGTAAAAAGCACATCAATAATACAAGTGGCTAGAGCGAACAGGCAAAAGGGAGAAAATTTCACAATAATATGAAAATTATAAATAAATAAAGGTAAATTCATTGCTATTAGAAAATGCTATTTTTCTATACCAACATGGATCTAAAGGAAGAGGAACAGTACGAGATCACTACGTGACAAGTAAATTATTTGCTATTGAAACAAACTGACATTTCAATGTCATGCATATATTACAAATATGGGCCTTCCTCATCCAGAAAGAAAAGAACCATAACACTAATTTATAAAGGAGAAAATTATAATTAGCCAAGGTCGCTACGTTCTTTGATAAAAGAAGCATTCATTGAGAAAGGAGAGTAATATTAAGAATTCATTAAAATTGTTGCTGGGCATTTTGTCTTTATGTTTTAGGTCATGATCTTGTCTAACTGTAAAACTGTTTGCTCATCCAGTCGACTATTACATCAGTTGAACTAGGTGGTTTAGTATGGTTTTAAAAACATTCATAACACCAATTAGCATGCAAAAAAAATCAAGGATAGTACACAAATGATGAGTACATTTTGATTAGGAAAAGATGTAGAAGTTTCACGACATGTCACAATTTGAAGTGTCAAATTTGTCAGTTTAAACAGGCAAAATTGCACTTGGTAGCTAATTCCAAAGGCTCCTTCCACTCAAATTTTAAGTAAAATAGAAACCCTAAGTGAAAGTATTTATTGATAACAATAGAAGTTAAATAAAAGATTAAAATATTGCAAAAGGCAAGCAAAAGAAAGGGGAAATTTTTTTTAAAAAAAAAAAAACTCACCAGGATTGTTACTAGGTGGGTCACCGCTACCCATATCAAAACCAGGCAAAAGGCTTGCTTGTTGAGATAACTCAAGGGGGTCATTCACCATCTTTTCATTTGGAAGAATAATTTCGTCCATGAATGTGCAAAATTCTTTAATTTGAGAATGAACGTTTTCTTGTACTTGCATCTGTTGATCAACAACTGAGGCTTTACCGGCCATTTCAATAATCTCTTCTGCATCTGCTTCATCAGCATTCTTCCCCAACCGATTATAACTGGATATTTAAGTCTTTACATGAGCAAAAATATCTCAAGATGTTAAAAAGGAAAAGTATCAATTACAAAATAAATAGAAATCATTAGCATTAAAATTATGTGAGCCCACAATAGCATCAACTATATAATAACTTATGATCTAGCATCTCAATGTTAAAATTAACTCAATCCTTGTGCATTATCTTCAATGTTCCTTTGTGTTTTTTGTTTTTTAATGCTTTGGAGGATATCTTACCCTCCCACTTGTTATACTTTCCTTCTTTTCTCTTTATTAACATCAATATTGTTGGTCTCTTCAAAAGCATCAACAACTTCAATATTGTTGATCTCTTCAACGTGCAGAAGTCAAAAGTGGTTTTCAGTTTTCAGATGCAACTCCACTTTTTCTGCCTCTTCTTGCATAAGAAGTAATTGTTCATCTTCATCAACCTCAGAAAGACAATCAGAGTAAATCATTATTATATTTACTATCATCAAGGGCTATCCTATGGTACTTTGATCATAACATTATCCTCAGATTCAAAAATAATGCACATTAGTAGAATTTTCCCTTGGCACAAAACCCCATTGATATGAGGGTACAAGAATATTAGGGTATCCTATGTTAAAAGAATATTACAGTGTTAAGTTATATTGTGTTAGTACATTGTGAGTGTTATTGGATTGGGCTTGTACTTGACCTCGATTATTAGAATAAATAGGGGTATACAATTAGTGTTTTGAATTGAACCGTTCTGAGTAATTAATAATATATTGTGGGCTCTCTCTATCTCTTTGTTCTCTTTTTTATCTAATTCCTAAAATTTTAACGTCATCAAAACCGTTTTATCCTCTATGACCTGTCTATGGCTCCCCTATGTAGAGTTTCCAGAAAATGAAACTCATTTCTATAGCATTTTGTGTTCTGCTTTTTACTCTTCTTGGTTATTCTTGGTGCAATTTGGTTTTGTTTTCCTCTCATCTTTAGTCTCCTCAGTTTGCCACTGCTGCTGTCTGAACCAATTTTTTCCTTTTTCTGCCAATTTCCAGTGACTGCTCCCGAAATCATCATTGGAAACTTTTCCACCATTTCCCTTTCTTTTCACCACCAAATAATTCTCCTCCCTGCATCGGTAGTTTGTCTTCGCCTCTGTTTTTCTTGGTCAAATCAAGGATCTGATCCATTTCCAACCATCATTAGTGGCTGCGTCCATTTTCTAGTAAGTGTTCACTTTTTCGGTCAATTCTGGTGGCTGTTTTAACTTTTCCAGCCTCGGTGTCCTCATTTTCCCTTCTCTGGTAGGCTGCACATACTATCAGCCACCTCATATCTTGCTGATCTTCCCTTTTCTGGTCTCTTTGTCACCCAACATAGCCAGAATCTTGTCAGTCTCTTTGTTGTAGAATCCTCCTGTGTCAGCCGTCTATATTTCACCTATTTCCAGCTGCTGTCTAGAAAAACAAACATAGTCATTGTGTCCAGAGGCTGCCAATTAGCGTGTAAGTGAAAGAAGGTTGCCAAAAGCATCTCCAATAGCCAATGGCTTCATTTGAGCCATCTAAGGCATTCTCAGTCCAAGTCAAGCAGCTAGTTGAGCTGAATGTTGACTAATCCATTTAAATGGTTTGAGCTGCCTTCAACCAAGCTGTTTGAGCTGTTTTGAGTCGGCTTCATTTTTCATTATCTGAGACATCTTTTTCATGGTTTTTGGGGCTCTTGAGCTCAACTTTAAGTTGTTTTTGCTGTCTGAGGTTTCCAATTGCTGTTTTGATGTTGTGTTGCCTTTGGGCCTTGCTATGTATGATCATTGCATGCCTGGGAAATGTCTCTTTCCCGCTATGCATCTTTTCAGTAGTGCCTTTGTATTCCCACTGTGTCATTCCAGCAGAGTCTATCTTTCATCAGCTGTACAACTTTTAACCAGCTCTTATCTGCTTGTGCATAATTTCAGCGATCTTGTTGTGTTGTCTCTTCAGCAGTGTTTGTTTTCGTCTTATCACAGTTGCAAGCCATTGTTTGGAAGCCCATTACAAACTGTGGTTTACAGAGCCTGCTACATTTTTAAGTTGTTTTCTATTGTTAAGTGTGTTTATTACAAGTTGAGAGCTTAGTAAGCTTCAGATTAGAACATTTGGGGGATCCTATGTTAAAGAATATTATTGTGTTAATTCACATTGTCTTAATTTGTTCCGAGTGTCATTGGGCTGGTTTGTACTAGTTGTAGTACATTTGTACAAATGTAATTGACCTTGATTATTATTATAAATAGGGGTATAAGGTCAGTGTTTTGTATTGAACCATTCTAAGTAATTAGTAATATATTGTGGGCTCTTTCTATCTCTCTTTTCCCTTTTCCATATAATCCCTAAAATATCAATAGTAATAATAGCCTTTAAGTGACCCATAGTGGGATGATTATGAGAAAAGGAAATTCTGAGTTTGAGTTTATAAAAACTATTGGCTAGTGTGAAACAAACTATAGACGGCAAAATGTTCCATCAACATGGCAGAGGGGATAGAAAGAAAAGAAGAGGAAGAAAAGAAAGAGGGGCAAGAAAGTAACTAAGTTGGCCAATAAAACAAACAGATGAAGACGCACTAAAGAATAAAATTCCATGATTCACCAGAAATAAAAAGAATTTCACAATTCAGTATTAATGTGCTCTTACTATTCATTATTAACGCGAACAACAGAAAAACACTGACCTTGTATAAAGGAACAAGCGGTTAATGTCAGCTTCAAATTGTAGTTGTGTTGGATCCCTAGCAAAAACAGGATTTTTTGCAAGGGTTTTCACAACCTGAAAACAAATTTAGACCAAGATTATTATGATAAGTTTCACAGGATGCACAACAGGTAAACTATAGCTTAGCATAGGATATTACTGTATAGGATTCATAACACACTAGTCCCTATAAGAACCAATACTATAACCTGAAAAAAGTAAAATATCACACATACATCAAGTAAGTATAAAGTCATTCCTTTCAGAGCATGGTATGCTCACATCCACATGGAACAGCATTCTCTATCACATTGTTATATAAACTTGGGATAAAAGTTCTATAAACTTACTGAATGGTCATGAAATAATACAAAAGACAGAGAAAATAACAGAAGATGAAGTATAAAAAGAATTGGACTTTCCTTCTGCTTCATGCTTATTAGGGGTATGAAGAAGTTGCAAATGATATAGGCATGTTCAGAGTCTTCAAGTGCAATGGTTTATGCTCTACTGGCCAAACAAAAAATATTATGCTCTGAATGAGCTTTGGTAACTCATTCTGGACCACTTAGTCCTTCGTGAGGACATTGAGTTAAACACATAATATTTATTTGTTTGTCTTTTCTCCATATTTTGTATTTTTTAATGAATAAAATAATAGTTTATGCATATTGTGGCATTTTCTTAGCAAATATTTTTCTTATACATAAAGCAATGCAACAACATATCATCAAAATTATTGTGTCATAAGAAAAGTAGATACCTCTTGGAATTTCTGAAATAAAAAAGCCATTGGTAATTTGGGGAAACAGAAGCTCCTATTCACAACTGAACGTGCTTTTAATGCAATATTGAATTTTAGATGCCAGAAATGCACTGCCAGAGAAAAGAGTGGCTCAACATCAGTTATAAAGGGGCCCCTTGAGTTAGAAAACATGTGACATCCGCAGAAAATTGAATTGAACTATATAAAGCGCATACACACACACACACACACACACACATATAATATAAAGAAAGGAAGAACTTGAGCTAACTTTCAGTTTTACCCTACAAATGTATAAAATTCAAAGGAGGAGAGAGAAAGTAATCGACTGAAATTTAGACAGAAAAATAAGCAGCCAACTATACTAACAAACCCGTCCTTCCTATAAGCATCTCCTAAGCAGCCTATCAACATTACCTCCTTCATCACCATTCTTCACTCATCCATTTGAATTAACTTCAACAATGCGTCCACAAATCCAATTATCAAAGGCAAACTCAAACCCGTATCCAGTTATTGGTATACAAAATATTTCCAACATAAGCAGAAATACAGATCTCATGCACACACATACATTTCCTACTGCAAAACATAATTTTCTTAATTGTATGTGGGGTTGACATTGGGCTCTACCAAAAATTGAATTTTCAGCAAAAACCATTTAGACCAAGGTCTTTTTCAACGGCCTCTCTTAAAATTTTCATAGGTCTTCCTCTACTCCTTTTAATCAGATAATCTTCCATTTAATCCACTTTTCTCATTAAAGCCTCCATTAATGTTCTCGCACAACCAAACCGCCTTAGGCGAGTTTCCGCCATCTAACTTCCCCACTATGTCCCTCATCTTCTCAATCTGTTGTGCTTCAACTTTGTTCTATTTCCTCATAAAATGCAGTGGCATTTGACAATTCACACTCTTGAAGACCTAGAAATTTAGTAAATAAATCCAATGTCATTCATTCCCCTAAAAAGAATCTCAGGATTCACTGCTCTGTGAAATCTCATTCTTTAAAAGATACCTCTTTCAATTTTACACTAGAAAAAATGCCCAATATACTGTGTTAAAGGCTACCACAACCAGTAAAAGGAAAAGGCATAGAACTCTTCTACCAGTTAATGGCTTCAGTTAAAGGGAAAGCCGAACCCAAGTAAGGTAAACCAACACAAAACCAGAGACAATATAAATATCTACGAAGTGAAACTTTAAAAAGAGATGGTAGGTATTGAGATAATCTTAGCCGGAAAGAGGAAGAGAGAACCTTGGAAAGCTACAGCTCAGGGAACACTCGCCGCCGCCGCCGCCGCCGCCGCACTTGGCGGGAAAGGTTGTGAGATGGATGAGAGGAACGGGACTGTTGGGACTCCGGCAGCGACTGCTGAACCCCAATCCCGAAGTGATGTTTTCACCCAATTATGTTACCGAGTAATCACTCTCCTTTACCGTTTTTTTTTTTCATCATTTTAAGGTTTAATTTGTGTCTGAACTATTTTATTTTATAATTAAAATAATTTATAATTAAAATTTAAAAAAATTAAAAAAATAATTTTTTTATAATTAAATTATTTCAAACATGTTATAAGACATTTTATGTACTTAAATGATAACTTAATTTAATATTTATAAATTGTCTAATAATAAAAAGTTTCGTTATGAATCAAATTAAAAATTTTTTACTTAAAAAAAATTAAATTTAAAATTATAGAAATAAATTATATTTTTATATATAAGAATTATAATTTAATTCTTAAAAATTATATTTTATAATGAGAGTTATATTATTTTTATTCTTGATTTAAAAAAATTAAACATTTTAAAAATAAACATCATGATCCTATTAATTAACCATAATACATAGCTCACTCTTTTTTAATCTATACTCATTCTACAAAAACAAGTTAAAATATTTATTAACAAAAAGAAATAAGAGTTACACAAAATTAAAAATCAAAGTCATGAAAAGAAAGCACTAAAGCCAATATTTATACTGATATTTTGGTGCGCTGGAATCTCTACATATATACAATCTAAAATAAAATTTTATTAGTAAAGTTATAATATTTGTAATGAAAATGGTAGTCCCATCCTTTTTTTTAAAAAATAAAAATAACGTGCTATTCATGGGAGAAATAAAAATTTAGTAGAAATTATGATTAATGAGTACTGCTATAAAATTTTATCTTTATTATTTAATATATATTATTGTAAAAAATAAAAGTGAAAATTAAAATATAGAATAATTTGCACGACACCCAATTAAAAATATAAGATTTTATATCGAAAATGAATACTTCTACGTCATACGAGACCCAAACTCTTAAAACGCGGAACCACCTGAGTTAATAATTAACATTGAATATGGAAGAAAAGAGACTTTGGAGTGAGAAAATTAAAGTGTTTTAAAAAAAAGATAAATTTTGCGAAACTACACTACTTATTTGGCATATACAAGGAATGAATCATATTTTAGCTACAGGGATGAGTTGATAGTTGAATGAGAAGATTCCAACATTGTCCAATTTCTTATTTCACTTTTTGCAATTTGTAAGGTTTCGGAATTCACATTTGATGAATATATAGTATGTTGTAGAAAATAAAAAAATACAGTAGGTTCAGCCTTTCAGTGTAAAAAATGAAAAGCTTGTAAAAGTTAACTTAATTGATAAGATCAAATTATATATTTTTAAAGAGTTTAAATTTGATTTCTATTCAAATTTTTTATTATTAGACGATATGTAAGTACAACGGTAAGTTTTCGTTGAGACTTGTGTTATATATTAATCTTAGAATGGATTGATTCTTTCTTCTTAAACTTTTCTTTAACAAAAATGTGAAAAAAGGAAAATAAAAATGCAAAAAAAAAATTAGTGAATAATAAAAATGCAAATTGGGCTAATGGATGACCTCCAAAGTGAAGAAATGGAGCCAGAGTTCATAGATACTTCAATATTCCGAGAATCGTAATTATACAAAGTAAGTGTAAAAAAGTTCAAATTGATCATCAAACTGAATACATAATGGATTCATCTGTTGTTTTTTATTTGAAGGAGATATATGCTGACGAGATATGGCAGAAGAGCATGCAGCAGTTAGAAGCGAGAAGATGGGAGGGTGTGAGAAGAGAGGAAATGGGTGAAGAGAGAAAGGGATTGCTGCGGCGCAAAGATGGGAACCTGGTGGCCAGCACCTCTTACGGTGGCAAAAGTGAGGCCACCCTCGTACTCCTCCATCCACCCTGCCACCTGATGCTTGTGATACCAGGCTCTCCACCCTTTCTTTATCTTCAAACGCAACTTGTTTATGCTGTATCTTGTTGATGTCACCGGAACCCTACCATCTGTGTCCCCACTGCACGTGTTATCAACATATTACCATCATTACTCAAATAAAGTACTGCATAACATATTAAGCCTGAAATGTTCAAAACGAAAAACTAGAAAAAAAAAAAAAAAAAGTTAAAAGGTACGCATTATTTATTTATTTTTTAATTATAAAGGAGATTTCCGACCTGTACGAGAAGGGAAAGAGTAAGCTAAAATGGAGGCAAAACAATTTCAGCGTAGGGTTTGAATCTGGAATTGAGCTGAGCTAATTAAGGCTCTTGGACTTCATCTTCTTTTTATTTATACGTATATAGATCAAAATTAAAGGTTGTTGGATAACAGCAATGAATGCATATATCTTCCTTTTCTGAAATCTTATTCAATTGACAAATATTAGGTTAAAAGCTGTACCTGTAGATCCAAATGCGTAAACCGGCATGTAAGAGCTTCCGAATAATTGGCAGAACTGTGTCTGGTGAGTCATTCCATGTATGAATTACAGCACTTCACGAAACATAGCAACTTGTCAAAGCAGCACAACCACATTCCCAATATATAGTTTAATAGTATGACAAGAATTATAATATATGAAAATTTAAGTTAAACATTTGCAAATTTAATGTCAATATTAAAGATTTTTTTTTTGTTGGGTTCATTTTTATATATCAGGGATTTTATTTTTAAGATCTGATGGATCTCATTTCATTATACAATTTTGATGTTATTAATAGCAAACTATTATGAGTTACGATATTCCTTTTATTTATTACTCATTTTTGTCTTCTTGGCACACCTTGTAATTATTGATATCATATATGATTAAATAATTCATAAATTGCATGTAATTTCAGATCAAAAAGTTATTGTATGTAATTAGAATTATCATGTATTATTATATATAACATTTAATTAAGAGGCCCGCATCTAGCTCGGATTTGTACGAATCGGTGGCCTGAATCTTTGTTAATATACACATGGAATTTCCACTTGCTAGGAGCCAAATATAAAAGAAATTAATAGATAATTATATATATATTTTTGGATCAGGAAGCTGAATTATTGACATCCAACAAATAACGAATTCGAAGTTTTGTTATTAGTATTAAAAATAATTATTGAATTATATATAATTGAACTAGGTATTTTAGAATAAATGTCTTCGTAATATGTAAGTGTAAACTTTAAATTCCCCCATCTAGCATTCTTATCAGCAATAGTTATTGATGAAAATGAAAATGCTAGGTGACAGAAGGTAAAGTAAGGAACTATAGTGCCAGCTGCTATATATATATATATATATATATATATGCATTTATTTCTTGGTGGTGACAGAAAGACAGCATGCATGAAAGCTCTAGTTCGACTATTAATTAATACGTTTGCACTAAATGACGGAAATTCTCGAGCTACTATGATTCTATGAATACCAATTCCTACTTGGTTTGGGAAATAATTAGGTGGGATTCTAGAGTATTTTGCTAGGTATAAGTTTTGATAACTAAATTTTAGTTTTACTACTTGATGATCCCTTGTTTTAAACTCTTAACTATATTTCTGTTCTTTAGAAAGGAATTGAAATTGAAAGTAGGAGTGCTTGAAGTATTATAATAGTAATTATGTGAACATATATATATGTTACCTGCAAAGGGTATAGGGATAGGACAAGTTGGTGATATTGGCATGTAGGGCCTTCTGAACATCCTCATTATTGAAATATTTGGCAACGTAATCCTCTGTACAGGGATCGTATCCTGATGGTAGCGTATGCCACAGGTCCTAAAATCCAACAAAGAGACAAACATACAACAACTATTTATTATGCTCAGTGTTACGTTCTTGCCACGATATTAATTAATGAGTATTGTAGCTTTCCTTCTTTTTCCCTATTAATTCCCCCTACCAACCTTCTGTATATACAGTAAATAAATATGATATATCGCACCCTCTTTGCTTAGTACTAAAAATAATTTAAGTAATGTTGTTTTTTTAAATGATCTATTTCATAAAATATTGAAACGATTTTTGAAAGAGACATACGCATACTCTTCCTTTAAACTAGTCAAGTGCTAAATAAGTTATGATGCATTGTCTTTTGAATGGAATGTTTTAAAAGGTTAACAACATGTTTTTCAGAAAAAAATTTTATTCATGAACATTAGAGAGTACTGGAGGACACTCACGGGATGGAAGAATTGTGATTTTTTTCTTTCTTTTAGCAGATAATGAAAGAACTGTTGAAATTCAAAATGAGAAAAGGAGTTAAAATATATTTTAAAAAAAGGGGAAAAAAGTGGGATGTTAACATCTCAAATAATTATTTTATATTCGTTCCTATTATTTGACTAAAGCATTCTGTGATATTTTTGTTGTGGTACCCTCTCAATGGACAGTATTATTTACTATTAGAAGATTGCTAAACAAATTAAATTTGCATGAGATGCCATTTTTATGGTATATATATTTAAAAGTCTATTTTAGTTTTAAGTTTTGGGAAGAAAAATAAAACTCATAGCAACTAGTTCTCAAAATTTTGTGAGCTATATCATATTTGACGATGATAAAGGGGTAGCTAACAAAGCCAAAAAAAAAGAGGGTAGCTAAGAGATTGGAAGAGACTTACATGTTGTGTGAGAAAACGGGGAGCAACGACAAGTTTGGCTGAAACTGCTCTTTCGTAAGTACTAAGGCAAATGGGTGAATAAATGCTATATATGTCAATATCAGAGTAAGTTTCCAATAACCCTGTAACATACAATGCACAAGCCTCTGTTTGGTTTTCTTTATTGAAGTCACAATCTTTGGCTATGCCATGGTAGATTTGGTCCGAGATAATGGCGTGGCTCCATGCATAATCAATCAAGCCATTTACGTCTGTAAGATCATTCAACACGGCATTTCCCACCTGAATTTTGGTCCCAATAAATTCATTTGTTATTTAGTTGCTATATATGTTTGTGTAAGGTATTGCAAATATTATATCATTTTTAACTTTGATCTCAATTGGTGCATAGAAATCTTTCATTACCTAAGTTTAAATTAATCTCATTTTGATGCAACGATACATACTTAAAACTTTTTAAAATTTCTATCATGAAAATTTATGATTTTACATAATGTTGAAGTTTGGGATTGCCTTCTTTAACTACGAATTATATTGTAATCATGATTAGTCAAAATAATGTTTGGTTACTGGTCAATCCTATCAGCGGAATTTTTTTTTCTATAAATATACAAAATCCTCTAAAAATTATACTAATTGTGAAAAAAGTTATCGAGTTTTTAATTAGATAAAGGATAATTTTTTGTGTAAGTTTTATATAGTTAATAAATATGTAAACTTGTCAATTTTTGTACTTTCAAAATCTTACCTATTTTTTAACACAAGTTACACAAGTTTATAAAATTGTGTTAGAGTATAAAATTTATACATATATTGATAAAATGTACATAATTAAAAGCTACCACAAATTATAAATGTGGTAACCCTTTTCATAACTAATATAATTTTTTAAAATTTCATTTGGGTTTCCCATGTTTTAGATTAATTAACTTTATTTTGTAGTTAAAATAGTTTATAATCAAAATTTGAAAAGAATTTTTTTAAAAAAATAATTTTTTTATAAAATTAATCTATAACAAACAAGCAACAATTTATGAAATTAAAGTATAGCAAATTATATAATTGGTAGTACTCTTACCAAGAATCCCTTGAGATTTATGTGAGAGCCCTTTTTGGTATCTTTGTTTCTGTCGTAGATGAGCTCAGCAAGCTGTGGAACATAATGTCCTATCATTTCAAAAGTACAAAAATGTGCATTAGAAGATGGGACACTGATACTATAGCTTGATCAATAATTGATAAAAGAAAGATAATAATAAACCACAAAATCAAAAGAATAATTGAATCAATAATATTAGTTACTCAAATTAAAGATTGTGTTCACAAATGCCTGAAATGTTCATAGCTGTGAATGCATTATTTTAATCAAATATGCAGTATTATTATACTTATATTAATGGGAAAGGCATGGTACCGCCGTAGCTCTCTCCTGCAAGATAAAAATCATGGGATCTGAAGCTTGGGAACCTTTTGAACCAACCAACCAAGAAGGCATAGTTATCAATAGCAGCAACTCGATCGCCAAGCTCATGCAAATCTTTGGAATTGTTTGTGTAAGAAAAGCCAACGCCAACGGGTGATTCCAAGAATATGATATTTGCAACTGTAAAAGTATTGAAAAATACGGTTATTATTTTATTGGGGGATTATATTATATCCAACTATTTAAATATTAATGTTTTAAATAAATCAAAATTAAAAATAATGAGATACATAATCAAACTGTGCAAAATGTTCACCTTTGTTCCAAGAGAATTTGTTAAGTGTGATGCGTTCTTTGTTTCTAACAAGAAATGGACCAAGCTCTCGTGCAGCTCCATATCCAATAGATGAGCAACCAGGTCCTAGACAAGAAGCAGTCGCAAATTAACATATGACATCTTTAGTTGTTACTGACAAAACAGAAAATAGGTTGGTGTCATTAACTAATTATCTTAAATTATGTATTGAAATTTAATTTAATTATGAAAAATAAGAACAGTAATAATCAAACTATTCACTACTTGATTATAAAGGCTCTCATACTATACTATAAACTAACTATTTTAAAAACTTAACTTGTTAGATGAAAGCACATGATAATTTTATATCTTTAACACTTAAATTAATCAAATTACTTTGCAAATTAATTCATTCTAATTTGATTGGTATAATTTATTTTCAATTAAAATATTATTGACAAGTACATGATTTTGATTCGAATTCAGAAATCTCTTATTTGGTAAATAATCTGGAATCTCACAATAAATACCTACTCTCACCTAAACTTATTTTTACCAAAAAAATATTGCTGACAAGATTCAACATCTGTAACTCAATTAGTATGGAATCTTTTTAAGAGATTACTTGTTTCAATGATCACTGCAATTTAACCTATTTTTCCTTATATATATATATATATTAGGAGAGGGTGGAAAATTTTCGTACTTAAAACGACAAACAAAAGAAAGGTTCCTTTCCCACTATTCCTAAGTTTCCGTCTCAAAGTCAGAAAAGAAGTTCTAAAGCAGACTCGTGAAACCATTGGGTCCCCTTGTGTTTAGTCTTTTCTCTTTAATCTTTACCGTGGACTGGAAGATGTCTGTAATTAAAGTCAGGGCAACAAGGGTCCTATTATTTTTTGGCATTGGAGTACAAAACAAATTCAAAGCATTAAAAGAAGGAAAGAGCACTACATATACTCCAACACCTACGGTGCAAAACCCTACTACTGTTAATTTGTGATGTTTGCTTTCATAAAACCTCTGATTGAAAAATGGACAATGACAATTAATTAGACTTGGTCGATAAGCTCTAGCCCACGCCAATGGCATTTTTTCCACATCTTAGTTTCCTGTTACGTTAAATATCTTGACTAAAACCATCATATACACACACCCCACTAATTAGTCACAAAAGCAAAGATATTAGAAAAAATTATTATTCTTGCAAATTATTTAAATTTATATTTTTTTATGAAAGATTCACATATAAAGAGTTATATTAAAATATAAATATAAATATTATTTTAAATATAAAATTATTTATATATCTTTACTTAATTATTATAAAAAATATAAAGTGTGAATACAAAGTAAAAAAAACAATAAATGAAATCATTTGAACTTGAATAAAATCACTGGTATAATAGTATACAATTACAAAGTGATTTTCACTCTCATCCACTTTAAATATAAAATATTACTCAACTTTTTCGAGGTGTTTGTTTTCCTACTTTCTACCTCCATTGTTTCTTTCTAGTACTCCCTCCATTGTCTCTTTTCCGTTAAACATAACGGCGGGGAATATTCTCCCTCTGTTTGGGAAACAATTAACAATGAACATCTCTCAGTCTTAAGTACCAGATTGTCACTGAGTCAGTTACTGGACAAAATGTACTTTGTGCTCTGTGAACTTTGGTAACAGTGACTCACAAACTACGTAACCACGCCTCTTGTGCCACTGCCACCACTTCTTTATCCTTCTTCCTCGTAGGTTTCTTCCCCATTTCTATACTTACAATAAAAAATCTGTAACTTTTTTTCGTTGTTTAATTCGTTCTCCGCACGCACGAGTTGTTTTTCAAAAGGAGCTAGTTTTAGCAGATAAAAAGAATCAAAAGACTGAAAAAAATTCATAGCTAAAGTTGCACGGCAAGAAAGCAAGAATCTTGTGGCACATATCGTGGGTACACTACGTAAATATTTTATTAAATTTCTAAGTATCTTTTTTACTTAAATGTAACTTTACTCAGAGTGTTTTAATTGATTTCGAATTCATAATATTTAGATAAAACTCATTCTACTAAAATTTTGATTTGTTTATCATTAAATTTAAAATTGCATATATAAATCTAAGAAGTATGAAGAAATTTTTGAAATCTGAGAAGAATCAGGATCATAAGTAAACAGTGCATGGAGCTGCATACCTCCGTTGAGCCAAAGCACAAGAGGCTTTTGCGAGGGTGCTTCTTGAGCTTCAAAGAACCAGAAGAACAGCGCCTTCTCTTCATGAGGTCTTAGCTTCACATAGCCAGCGTAGTGTCTGAATTTCACTGGCGGCTGTCCCGGTAAGTTCTTCACTCTGTCGGCCTCCTGCTGCAGCTCTTCGCCGGAATATCCTCCGTGATCGGCGGCGGCGGCGGCGACGGGGGCTGCCGGAGTAGTGAGGAGGAGGCAGCAAAAGATCAGTAAGCTGCAGAAAGTGGCCATGGATGGATGGCTATAGTACCCACAAAACAGAGAGAGTTGTCTAAGTCTTCCTTCCTTGGATGCTCTAAGCAAATGGTGAAACCTACGACCTATAAAATGAACCGTTGTGGTGAGTGGGGGGACTGGCACTCCAGCATGGAGCACGTGGACATTGGGAAAAGATAAAATGTAAATAATAATAATAATAAGGTTATATATAATGCTATCTAGGATCTTTGTAATTACAAGTACAAATGTTACACTTGAATCGTGATGACTCCATATTTATATGTTCTTTTTTAAAATTTGTGCATTTTTCTGAAAATACAAAAATTATGTTAAGTAATATTATTTTTAAATCAATACACGTACAATATATAGTTTCATTTTCAATTTATAGCTTTGTATATCCTTTTCAATTCAAAGAGACAGAGTTTAAAAAAAGAAAAAGAAACAATTATAGTGGCACCTGTAAAGTTTTGCTTTTTGGTACACACCTGTAAAGTTTAGTGCAACATATCACCTTCTTTAAAATAACTACTCTTCAAAGCATGATAATCATAATAAAATGTTATTTATTTTATCATCCCAAATATTTAAACAAATTAATCATACTTTATAAAAGAACAGCCATATTTTTACATGTAATTATTCTTTTATATATGTAAATCGGTTATTCCAACAAAAATTAAAAAAAGTACAGTACCGAAATTAATAAAAATATCATCTCTAAAATAACTTCATATAATAATTTTCTAAAAGAACTCACTTATATTTCATCTAAAGATCACAGGTTACACTCTCCAATTATTTTCGCTCTTAAAGCTGTGTGGCCAAAAGGTCATTAAAATTTTAGGCCACTAAAATTAGGCCGACACGGCTTAGTTATTCTGGTCATATTCTTGACTTCAGAGTTGTGCGGCTTTTTAAATTTTATTTGGATTGATGGTAAAGGATAAAAAGAAAGAGAATATAATAGAATATAACTATTACAGATGTCATTATTTGTATTTATAAAAATAAAATAAAATAGAATAAAATTGGGGAGAATGTATTTCACATCTATTTTTATTTTTTATTTTTTTTCTTTTTAAATTGAAAGATAAGGAATGAAATTAGTTTATAATTTTTATAATTTTATTTATTTCTATTAGAATTTTCAAAGAGAATAAAAATCAACGAGTGTTGATTTGAGCAGACGGAATTTAAATTTTTTTAAAGATTGAACTAAGTAGTAAAAGTTTAAATTTATATGAAATAAATATTTTTAAAAAAGAATTTTGCTTTGACGCTAACAGTATCTCAAATTTGTTAAAAAAATATAACATTGCAATCTTCTCAAATTCATTTTATTTCTCATTTCACACTTGAACCGAGTCAAATCATTTTCACCTGTTCTCACGTAATTAAAAGAATTTCACCTTTCACTTAACTATTGTCATATTACATATTTAAATTCTTCTAAAAATATTATCATACATGATTAATTAATAATATAAGATAATACTTTACATTAACAATAAATTAAAATTAATTAAATCTATCAGTTTTTAACTAAGGAACCCAGTAAAATTTGGGTTATACCTGATTGATCAAGTCTAGACCCCATTTCAGGCTAGTTGGACTCAGAAAATTAAATTTATATTTAGAAATCATGAGTTTTAATTATATCAAATTACAGCTTGGAATTATAGGATTAGATTGAATTTCAAAACTATATCTCAACCAGATTTACGAATTAAAAAACAATTTACAGCTCAAAATCTTCTGTCGGTTGATCACATAAAAGCTCCAATTGAGAACCCAAAGAAACCACATATGATAATGATCTAAAACCCAGAAAGCTATTCAATGTACCAAAACAAACAAAGTTCCGCAAAATTTAAATTAAATAGCCTCAAATTATTTATAGTATAAACTATGACGTAAATATTTGTTTCAGATCATTACCTTTAAGCCAAAACCTTTGTTTGTGGATGTTAAGCATAGTCTTTTCATATGTTTTTATTCTACATAAATCACACGTGCGAGAGAAAATAGATGAAACGCCACTGTTTTGGAAAGAAAAAGAAGTGACGTTCCAACCAAAAAATAAAAAGAAAAAGAAGTCACGTCTAATAAGTAACTAATGATCCCAAAAGTGATTTTTTTTTTTTAATAAACTCCCAAAAGTGAAGATGAACTATATTTAAAGAAAAAGGGGGACCACAAAATGTTAACATGCTTACTTTACCTTGAAAGAAATTCAAAAATATTTTTTCAATCTTATGGGTTTATCATCTTCGACACTTCATACTTGTGTGCGTTTTTCAGATCCTTGGAGACATTACTATCTTGGGTAATTAGATATAAGATGTCTAAGTGTACTAAAAATAATTATAATTGACCCATTATTTATCTAACATCAATTTTCTACCATGCGAAAAGGAATTTCATATTCAGGTGAAAATAGCTATTGTTCTAGCAAATAATAAAAAGAAATGTTAACGAGCTTATAACTCAATTAGCCTCAGTCTCAATTAGTCTTTAATATTGAGGTGTAATAATTTTGAAAGTTTAATCTTTCGTTAGGTTACCAATGTCCTCTCTCACCCAGCTACGCACATCTTATATAACTAAAAATTAAATAATAATAATACAACCAATCTAACAAATAAATATACTTTTAAAATAATTGTAACTGATATATTGGGACTTACATTTTATCATAATTATCAAAAATTACCTACAATAAATAAAAAAATCCCCACAAAGGTTACAATAAAATTATTAAAAATAAAATATAATTATAATTTACACTTATTTTATTCATCAGGATCAGAATTTTTATGCTAGCGGTCTCACCTTTTTGTAATATTTTTATTAGATTGCAGCCAGTTGAAACTTACCAATGACCCAAATTACAGGATTTTATTTCTGCTGGTAATTTTTTATTTATTGACGATTTCTAAATATTACTATAAATCTTTATTAAAACTTAAAGACATATCTCTCTTCTGTCCTTAATTGACTTTTTTGGTTAAAAGAAAAAAGTTGAAACTTAATTTCCAATTTTATTACCAACAATTCCAATTCGTAGTTTAGTACTCTGAATTAGAACCTGAAATTAATTATTCATGAGCATCCAATCAATCAAAGTCCCATGGAACAAGATTTCTTATCGACTTTGCATTGTTTTATTAATATGTGATATTAGGTGAGCAACAGCACATTCCATCCTCAAATTTGCCTTTCATTGGTTTTTAAGGTTGGTACAATTAAACCCCAACTACGCGTTCTAATTTGGGTCAAATAATTTTTTGACTAACCATCAACCACTTTGACCAATTGTAGTAATAAGTAATAACCATTGGTACTGCTAGTTCTTTTTTGCTCAACTGTTGCTTTGCTTGCCCACAGACAATTATTCTGTTTTTTATCCCAAAGAGAAAAATGGAAATTGTTACCTTAACTTCCTTGATTTGCTTCTTTATTAAGAAAATTCATAAACCAAGTCTTGATTAAACAGCTGCGACCAGTCAAAAGAAAAATGGTTCTTTCAGAAGAAAATTCAGGTACCAATAATTGTATTCACATATGTTATCCATAAAATGTTTTTGAATCAATTATTGATATAACTGCATTTGAATACAAATAAATAACTTAAACTCAAATATAACTTTATCAATAGTTACATACAGTTAATTATGACAGTACAATTATGTAGCAATAATACATCAGGCTGTGGAGAGGGACCATCCAATGACTTTTTTTGTCCATGTCAAAAACAAAATTGGCAATAAGCCAATAAAATACATCATTATTTTAAGGGTTTTTTTTTTTGTTAAAGTAAAACACATGTTAAGGAATTAAAATAATATTTTTTTATTTTTTATTAAATTATTATAGTTACTTAAAAAAATATTGAATGTATTTTGAAATTTTAAGGTATTAAATATTTTTATTTTTATTTAATAGCTTATATTTTTTAATGTAGAACCGAGATCTACACATAAATTTATATAATTATTTATTGTAAAATAATAATGTTTTTGTTTTTATTGACCTTATTTACACACAAAAAAAAGATGTTATAAATGTTGTGTTTGCCAAGGGTAGTGACATAAAGCTTGAAGAGGATCATGTTGCGGGGTGTGATCAAGCCAAGAAAGGCCACCCACAAGTTTTGTTCATTCTGTGTGCTACAATAATACGAGACAATAAGAAATCGGCATTAATGTTCAATTCAATATAATATAAATAAAAGGAACAACTTGCTAGTTGTTTTAAAGTTCATAATTATAAGGAAACTTAGGACATTAGAACTAGAGCACAAACTCTTGTCACTTAGGTAATCAGCCACACCCACTTCTCATCCTCCTAGTCATGCTACAAAAGCTATCATCCCTTCTGTTAAGTCCTATTTGACACTCAAACACATGGTAACACTTACATTCCTATTTCCACCAATTAAGCAAACATTCCCAAAACTGAACCCACCCAAAACCCTAGCTCAAGTTAAAGTGCTTGAAGCAGTTAAGCAGTTAGTCACTAAGAAAAAGGACCCAATTGCCACACATTTCAGCTCACCAAATCAAACCGCTTGGGTAATATCACGCACGCCAAGAAACACAAGGCACCACCACTCCATAACCCATATAACTTGCATGACCACACCCCCAATATCACCCTCCAAACTAACCATTCCCCATGCATTTCCACATTCCCTATCATTCCAACACCATGACCAATCCCAAACCCAGCACTCTCAATCTTACCTCTGGCTCCTTCTCCTCCGACCACCTTGCCGCCACTGGAAACTTCTTTTCCCGCGGCCTCTTCCTCTTGCAAGATGTCCAAATTCTGGAGATTTTCGTTGCAGTAATCGTCTTCATAGTCATTCATTCTCTTAGGCAAAAGAAGCATCATGGCCTGCCCGTTTGGCCTGTCTTTGGAATGTTACCTTCCTTGGTCGCAGGACTCAGAACCAACATGTATGAATGGATCTCTGATGTACTCAACAGGCAAAACGGGACGTTCAGATTCAAAGGGCCTTGGTTCAGCAGCCTCAACTGCATTGTCACCTCTGATCCACGCAACCTAGAGCATCTCCTCAAGACCAAGTTCTCTGTATTCCCTAAAGGAAGGTACTTCAGGGACACAGTTCGTGACCTGCTCGGAGATGGCATATTCAATGCAGACGACGAGACATGGCAGAGACAAAGGAAGACAGCAAGCATTGAGTTTCATTCAGCAAAATTCAGGCAACTAACAACAGAGTCCCTATTTGAGCTTGTCCACTCGAGGCTCTTACCTGTCTTGGAGGCATCGTTCAAGGAATCTGTTGCCATAGACCTGCAGGACATCCTGTTAAGGATGACTTTTGACAATGTGTGCATGATAGCCTTTGGTGTTGATCCAGGTTGTTTGCGCCTGGGGTTGCCTGAAATACCATTTGCCAGAGCCTTTGAGGATGCAACAGAAGCCACATTGCTTCGTTTTATCACGCCCACATGCATGTGGAAGGCCATGAGGTTCCTCAACTTTGGGATGGAAGGAAAGCTAAAGAAATCGATAAAAGGGGTTGATGAATTTGCCGAGAATGTTATTAGGACAAGGAAGAAGGAGCTCTCTCTGCACTGTGAGGACAGGAAACAAAGGTCAGACTTGTTAACGGTGTTTATGAGGCTGAAGGATGAGAATGGACAGCCATATTCAGATAAGTTCTTGAAGGATATATGCGTGAACTTCATATTGGCAGGGAGGGACACTTCTTCAGTGGCTTTGAGCTGGTTTTTCTGGTTGCTTGACCAGAATCCTGCAGTGGAGGAGAGAATAGTAGCTGAGATATGCAGAGTAGTGAGTCAGAGGAAAGACATGAAGAAGGGAGAATTTGAAAATTCTTTGACATTTAGGCCGGAGGAGATAAAGAAGATGGATTATTTGAATGCTGCTCTATCAGAAGCTCTGAGATTGTACCCTTCTGTGCCTGTGGATCACAAGGAGGTAACTGTTCATTTTTTTTACATTCTAATTGATATGCTTTACTATAATTCCATTTTGGTTATTAATTTCTATATGATCAAAAAGAGGAGATTGAAGCTATATCCTTTTGTATTTTTTTTTCCTTTTGTTAATGAGATTCTTCTCTGCACTGCATGTTTATTGTCTTCTATAAACTACAACTATGTTGATTCTCTTCTCTTCCCTCCATCCAATTGACATGAGTTTAATTTTTATTAAATTCTCCAAACTGGCATCTATAAATTAGAGAGCTACAAGTACTATTTGGTCAACCCCTTGTTACCTAACAAAAATACCCTTTCGCAGGTCTCTTAAAAAAATTAGGCACAGGTGACCAACAATGATAAAATATTCATGAATAAAGTAATAATTCTAGGTAGTTGGATATCTGCAACTAGACTTAAGACTCAGATTTGACCTTGAATATAGGTCAAATTTTGTTGGAACACTTAAATCTAGCAAATCTGTCCGACAGCCACTCGGCTAATTAGTTAAAAAGAAATCACTGTTCAATTCATATTGAATGCAGCTGTGGATTCGAGATTGACTGCAACTGTTAATAGGTGTAAAATTATGATTTTTCAGGTGGCTGAAGATGATACTTTCCCAGATGGAACAGTGCTAAAAAAGGGGACGAAAGTGATCTATGCAATTTATGCAATGGGAAGAATGGAAGGCATATGGGGCGAGGACTGCAAGGAGTTCAGGCCAGAAAGATGGCTAAGAGATGGCCGCTTCATCAGCGAGTCTGCCTACAAATTCACTGCCTTCAATGGCGGACCTCGCCTGTGCTTGGGCAAAGATTTTGCATACTACCAGATGAAATATGCTGCTGCCAGCATCATATTCCGCTACCATGTGAAGGTGGCAGAGACCCACCCTGTTGTGCCAAAGCTTGCTCTAACCATGTACATGCAGCATGGATTGAAAGTTAACCTCCAACGCAGGGACTCTGCAGAAATTCAGAAACACTTGCAGGATTTGTTAAAATGAATTCATAATGATTGTAATGATAATGGTGGAAACTATGCAATTAATATTTATTTTGTTTTTTTAATTCTCGTTTCTTGTAATGTACGTGAAGGTCATTAATTGAGATGTTTGGAAGTACAGAGTGACAAAGAAACAAGGTTGAACATAGCCCTACGAAGCTATAACCTAAATAATGGAATTCATGTTGATTGTGCTGTTGATTGAACATCTCATAATGGGATTGCCTAGAATTTATTTTCGGTCCTTGAGTTGTATATTTTTGTCCATTTATTAATGTAGCCTGCCAATAACATTTATAAAAAGATAAGGAAAAACTGTAAATATACCCATTCAAATCTTTGAGTTATATATCCGATTCAGATATAAACAAAATTTAGCGTATGCGCTTCAAATTTGATAATAAGCAATAACTTAATGATAATAATGCACCCAACTACAAGATTGAAATTTTTTATACAAAGAATTACGTGCCTGCCCAGTAAATGTAATTTGCTATTGCTGAAATAATTTAAATTTCTTCTTTTTTTTTTAGAGCTAAGAAATTACAGTTTTAACTTTTAACTATAATGTAATATTCTTATATTGGGGTTTAATTAAATACGCCCGGCTCGTTCGAGGTAAGAAGCCATCGTAGCATTGGATTTAGCTATTTCCTATTACGAAGTACCTATGCTACGTATTAAGTGAAGAAATGGATCAACATAAGAACAAGTACCTAGGTTGCATGGATATTGGCATGCGTACCGTACCTGTACAGGGAATATGATAAAATTTCTAAAAATTAGGGTACGGCCGTTCGGGTACAGAAGGACATATTATATAAAAATAAAAAATATCCACAATCAAGTAATTAAATCAAAAGATAAATACCATTTTCATAACATTTTAACTCCAAAATTTCAACAAAACTCTAAAAAGTACACCAAGCAAGCACTGTATGCCTAAACAGGGCATAGCCTCTGAGGTTGGTGCCCTCATTTGAATGGGTGAAGTAACCCCCATATTTGAAGGGGTGAAGTAACATTGTACTTCAGTTATTAGCAAACCAAAAAGATTAGCAACAAAATGTTGTGTTTTGCATGATGTGTACCCATTACCCAATGAGTACCCATAGAGAACAGCTACTCGGTACAGGTACGGCAAACATAATGGAGTACCCATAACCCATGCTTCCTTGATAGTACCTAATATTAACATAAACCATTCCATTCGTCATAGAACTCTTTCAGAAACTCCTCCATGAACTTATGCCTTATCTCAGCCCTCCTCTGCCCAGCCTGAAATTGGTAGCTTACATTTAAACTTCTCGACAGACTTAATATGTGTATGCTTCTTGACAGACTTAAAACATAAGTTTATGTATGTTAAGCACGCAGCAGACAAACTTTGCGCCATGGAAAGAACTAATGCTTAGGCGTTAGTGAAAAGTTGATAAGGTCAGCAACTGTCTTAATAAAATGTACCTTGGTTTTCATCATATCTTTGAGCTTGAGAAGCTTCTCATGAAAATGATTGATAGTAGTTTGCTCTTCTTTGTTCATATATTGCTCCTTAGATAAATCAGACCGTGGTAGAATGGCAGGATCATACAGCACTCTCTTCCTACTTCCACCAAAGGTAAAGCAACGGGCAATTCCTGATATTGAATGGACACATTAACTTGAACATAATTTGTAACAAGCAAAAAATAATAATAATTTATATCTACAATGGAGGTACTGAGTTCAATAAAATATAAAAGGAAGAAAAATCAACTTAATTAAGGAAAACGTTAATGCAAAAGTTCTTAGAAGTGCACGTAAGAAAAGCCCTCTCCCTAAAGGAAAAAGAAGGGAGGGAGCACAGTAGTTAGAGCAATACATAATACAAACACCAGAAAGCTAGCAACACCACTGACAATCACGAAGGAGAAACAATTTGAAATCCCAAGAGCGTACAGTGTAACTGGTAGATGTTGTACTTCAGCATGGCCACTAAGAGGGTTCCAGTTTATACTTTAATATCCCAATTATCACCCCAACTATAGATTTCAAGTACAACACATTTAAGTAACCTTTTAAACCTTGTTTCCCTCCTTTGAAAGGCTAAAACACAGCTAATCCACAAAATACCTATAGCACCAATAGCATCAAGTCTGTCAGCATCTTGCACGACCCCAAATTCTGGAATCCATTCACTATTTCCATTTCCTGTCAGCTCCTCTTTGAAACCTGAATATTGGAAGCAGCATCTAACATGAGTATACACGCAAAGTGGCATAAGCAAGTTATATTAAGAACATACAAGCAACTCAAAGAGGTACCACTTATAAATGCAATTCTCCACATGCTAATAGTATTTAAAGATACACAAAAGGCACTGAGACCTGCACTTGTGCAGGAATTATCATCAGGGATAATGCAGATGTTCCAGATCAAATCCAGGTTACATCTCAAAGGCTTTATTTTTTTGAGATGTTCCTGCAGCCTGGTATTCTTGAGAAAAGAAGACAGAGACTAATGGATGGGGATGATTTCTATATCTAATGGAGGCATGCATCAAGCATGGACCACGAGCAAAGTTAAAAAAAAAAACTAAAATGTTACATTCAATCAAATTCATATATACTAAAACCAAATTGACAGAGGCAACCAGGAAATTTTGAAATATGAAACAAAACTAATCTATTTTACAATATCAATCCAACCAAATTTGGCAGATGGACTTGTCCAGTCTGCAAAGCTTATGCTAACCCTTAGCTGATATGTGCATTCACACCAGGTTTTCTTAGGGATAAGAATCAAACTTCTATGTTCCTTTAAATAATCAGACTTTTGCTAGGAATAAGATTAGTTAGACGTAAAAGTGTTTTCCTTAGAGGCAAATGGTCTTTCCTTAATTTGAGAAGGAAATTGAAAATGTCTGATATCTAAACATTGTTTTTGATTTGACACATAAAATACAATTCTCCCAGCTCCCTGCCTCCTGTTTGGTCTCCCTCATGCCATGCTCTACTCAGCTGTCTCATGGGATGGGCATCACTCTCATGAGCATTCCAAAACCAAACCAGTTCCGGAATTAGGATACTTAGCTCAATCAACATTAGAATGGGTATTATAATTCAAAAGCAAAATGCTCTATTATAGGAGAGTAAACTAAAAATCTTGTAACTTTTTTTCTACTGTTTTTTGCTAAATCATATGAGGAGGGCAACATTTTGCCACATCTGGAGTTCAAACCCACTGGATGACTCCTCCAATTTCAGAAACATACCTGCCAATGCACAGATCTGATGCATCCCAATAATCCAAAATTTTCAATTGCTGATATTTTTTGGTACCAAACCAAGATACTATTTGTTTGTGGATTGATAGAACTGGGAGAAAATTCACGTAAACTGGTCTGGAAAACAGAGTTTTATCTCCTCTCCTGCTCAGTGATCAGTGGGATCGCTAGGAGTGGGGAAAGCAACATTACACACTCTACTGTAATGAAAGAAACTCACAGAAACATACAAGCAATTCTGGGCAATTTCGAGAGTGCCCAATTCTCTCCTCACTCACTCTACTTTCTTCCTTCCTGATGCCTTCATCTTGTTTGCTACCCTTTATATAGGGGATCAGAACCCGTCACCCCCCCATGCATGCTTCCCGCACACACCCCATGCTCACACGGGAATCACATTTCCTCCTCTATTCCAGCTCACGCGGGGTGCCACCTCCTTGAGTCACATTTCCCTCCTCTCCTCCCAGCTCACGAGGGAGAACATCTACATGCGTCACATTTCCCTCCTCTCTCCTCCCAGCTCACACGGGAGAACGTCTGCATGCGTGGAGTCAGTTACTGGTTCCCCAAGGTCTAGTTTTGTTAGCTGTCTGGCCGTTGCAGGGTCTGTTCCTGGTTTTTTCTTAAACCGTTTCCTAATATATACCTTAGGGGTCCTATCATGGATCAACAGTTGCTACAACGTGATTGTACACCCTGAAGATACCAAGTTAAGCTTTGTACCATCCACAATTCAATTCCTGCCTTACTAGGGGAAGTAACCACTGCTTCTACAACACTCATATCATGAAGGGTGACTGACTCCAGTTGGCTAGAAAGGATAAAATGATATTTTAAGACATCAAGAGACTTATAAGGAACTGATGAGCTCTTTCATAATGAACATCTTCAGCTTCTTGTTTTCTTTAATCAGTTGTCTTCTCTAAAGGAGGACTAGTAATAAACACTCTCACACAATGAATGATCTTATATGCCCAAGCATTTTTCCTCAGTTTATGCTTGAAATTATATTTAATGTCAATTAAAAAATAAACAGTAAGAACAACATTGTAGAGCCAAATAATTTTAGTGTTCCACAAACTCACCCATTCCCTTGATGATCTTCAAAATTTTTAACTTCTTGTTCTCTTCAACTCCTTCTTCCTCAAGAAAATTCTCAACAATTTTTTCCTCAGACAGATCCCTAGATGATAAAGTATTAGCTTATATGAGGAAAAGGAAAGAAAGAGGAACAAATTGCAAAGATGGAAGACCTGTGTAAAACATACAAGAAAATGTGAATGGATGGAAACACAAAGGCATTTAGAATGAGAAAACTCAGAAACTTAGCTTACATATTATGCAAACAATGGCATGGGTGTTATGCTTCACCTTTTCTTAGTGAATTAACCACACACAAATATATTAATCATGGGCACAAATGGAAGATCAATAATACTAAGTACTATACTATATTTAATGAAAGCACAAAATTGTCATATATGTCATTTCTTTGGTTACTTAAAAGAACAATTTTTTACAGAGCTAATCATGACAATTACAATCTGTTGTCTGTACAAACATTAGGTATGCTTCCACCATTAGTGTGTCACAACAACTGAGAAATGAGGAAACTATATCATAGCTAACAAAGCAGTCATGTAATAACTGACCATTGTTCCACAAATAAGCACGAAAGAAATTTACAAACCTTAGGTATTTGTAGTCACCTGCAATTATCAAAATGGAAGTAAATTTATTAGCAGACTACCATTTGATATTAAGAAAACCATACTATTCTCCCTGTTACATATTCAACAAGTAATATAAAAATAGAAGAGATTATTGGACAAGAGGTAAGAAATACAAAATGTGGATAATCTTTGTATGCACCATTCCTTATACATTCAGGAAAATAGAGCAGAAATGTAAAAAAATTCATTGAGAAGAAATATATGTGCATGAGATGGTAATTTAACACATTAACAACTGTACATGTCTGTGCGGAGGAGGGGAAAAAAGAACTACCCATAGCCATAAGTTTTAAAGCAACTACATGTTTGATCTAATCAGCATGTTATTTGTCTAGCGATTTGGTCCAGACTATCAACCTCACTTCAAGTTATTAAAGAATAAAGGTGTAAGCCAAAGGGAAGGTTTAATGGCAGAGTGCATCCAATATTAGAACAGTATAAGGAACAGTATGACATCCTCCACAACTGACTTGCATAATAGACCTTCAATTTTTGCATTGTATCAGAAAAATGGAAAGTCCTTTGATTTAGGAATCACTGACTTCATTTTATCAGACGCTAAAAAATGAATGAAAATTATAAATCTTTACAAAAACATATAGAACAAAGTTTACAACCTTTGTGCCATCTCAAGGAAGAGCTTCTCATGACACTTTGTGCATTTTTAGGATATGCACATAAAGAATGACATTCACAAGGTATAATTGCAGCTTTCTTAAATGGAGAGAGGAGAGGTCATCACCTATATCATGGAGCAGTGCAGCAAGCTCTACCTGAAATAAAAATCAGAATGATGTCAGGATGTTAATTATAGCATCCTTTCTGGCAAACAATCTTCAGCACTCATTCACAATCATCAGGAGATTAAAGGTTAACAATAAATTGAAGAAATAAACAACTCGCAATAAATCTTGGAACAAAATGAAGGCAAGAAATTGGAATTAATAAGTTTAAAATAGTTGGAAAAATATGTGTCCACTAGGATTCTCGAAGTGGGTGGACACTTTGATTGCATCGTAAATTCCTCAAGATACAAAATCGTTCATCAGAACAGGACAATAACAACAATAAAACTATAATAGAGCTGCTCACTCAATGAGTCTTAATCTCATCTTGTAAGCAGTCTTTGCTGCCCTCTTCTTGGATACCTTAGAAATATCATAAATTCACTTAAAATCTCTGAAAAAACTGTGACCCTTAAGCCTATCAACTACAACGGAAATCCAACATATAACAGCTATTTATTGAAGATTTAAATTGCGCTGTACTTATGCAAGGGGTATGTATTGGTATCAAATTTTAAACATTTACGTAAACTCAGCAGATTATGATACCAATTTTCGGATCCGGAAAGAAAGACAACAAAAGAATTTGAATATAACTAATTGATTTTATAACCCATTACTGTAGTCCTGCATAATAAATTTTGTATTTATCTCTGTATAAGAGGATAGTCCGGGAAATTTTAACCCTTCATTAAGACAGAAAAAAAAAATTGACATTTATTTAACTCCACCCCGGAGAGGAATTGTACCCAAGCCCTTGATCATGAGCTCAATTAGCTACTGTAAAAAGTGGATTTTTCTGTTATCCGTTTCAGTTTTTGTAACTTGAGCAAACGGCTACAAGGGACCAAAGTTGGAAAGCAGACGCTTACGATTTGCATAGAGTCAGGGTCAGAAGAGAGGCCTTCCTCAGAGGCAAGGGAGAGAGCAAGGTCACGAACCCTCAATACATGCGCTGCATCATGGGACGCGTCATTCCCCTTCATGGCTTTCTCCACCAAAAGCTCTGCGTTTCTCACCGTCTCTTTCCTCGCCATACCTCCCTAGAACGGTGCGTTTCAGTGATGAAAACTCCTCCAAAAGCTTTCAGGGGATGAAGAAGGAGGTGGAGGAAAGGTGCTTTCTTGTAAGATATTTAATGCTGTCAAAAGGCCCAAAAAAAAAAAATCAAATCTGGCGGCTTCTACATTGTAACAACTTCAAAGATATACCCTTGATTTGGACGAGAAGGAATAAAAAGTGAGAAAAAATTTTAAATTTCAGAATGGAAGAAAATTTTTTAAAATTTTATTTTTTATATTTTTCTTAATTTAAATAAGAAAAATTTTAAATTTTGAAAAAAAAAATTCTCGTTACTTCTTTTTTCTTTTCATCTTAGGGCTAGTTTTGGTTTATCACGGTGAAAAATAAAAGTAAAATTAAATCTTAATTATTTATTTTGTACCAAAAAAATCTCAATCATTTATTTATACAAATTACGACAACTTAAATAAAAGAATGTTTAAATTAAATTTTATAAATTGAATTTGATATGATTTTAATTTTATAAATTTAATTTTAATTAAAAATAAATTTAAATAAAATAATTTATATTTTAATAAAAAAATCACGTTTAATGTAAAATTAAAAAATAATTATTTTAAAATAAAATGGCTTTTTTTTGGGTGAAAAAACCATTGAGTCAGGTGTTAGTGTAAATTGCAAATCCGTCCATCCAACCTCCAAGTCTACCAAAGCTCCCAGGAGAACTTGAATTTGCTTGAATGAAGAGAACTTATTTTGCTTCATCATTCCGCCATCTTAATCGAAGGAGCAAAACATCATGAAGAGATTGAGATATGATAGAAAAATAGGTTGTAAACTAATATATGTACGTTTGAATTAGATTTTGTTGATTTTTTTTTAATAAATTTAATTTTACAAACTTTATTTTGATTAGAAATAAGAAATTAAGTTAAATAATTTATGTATAGAAAAAAATCACATTTAAAATAAAAATTAAAAATAATTATTTTAAACAATAAAGTTTTTAAAGTCAAAATTATATTTAAAAAATAATATAAATGTCAAAATAAAAAAAAATAAAAAAAACCTATTTGAGCTTAAAAAACTCGTTTAGACAGTGTAAACACCTGTGCAAACATATAGTAATTTGAATGATTTTATCTTTATTTTATTATATTTATTGTCACGAGAGATTTGTCAGTTGGAGAATGTTGGAGATGTAAGATTTTTTTTTTTTTTTAAATTTGATTATTTTAAAATAAAAATTTATTTTAGAAGATAAAGTGAAAAGTATTAATTATTATTTAAAAAATTAAAAAAATAAATTTTAATAAATTTATAATTTATTATTATATATATATATATTTTATTATAATATAAATTATTAATTTTTTCTCATTTACTGTTATAAATCATCACTTTATCTTTCATTTTAGATGAGTCAAATCTATTTTTCTAGTTTAAGTTCAATTTTTGTTATAAAATATTTTATTCATTTGAGATTGTTAAAGAGATTTTTTTTTTTTTTGGTCTTCAATGGTT
>NSJW01000665.1:0-89970 GCA_019955255.1 Castanospermum australe
AAATCACAATGGCCCATAGGTTATAAAGGGGGGAAAATATCATATTTATAACGCTTATTGCAAGACGATCTCATGGCCAAAATTATCGTTTTATACAGATTACACCTACAGTATAATGTACTAAAGAACTAAAAACCAAAATAAGGCAGTCAACTTATCAAGAACATTCCACCACCATACACAAACTTGCTTTACAGGTGTATTATACACCAACCAAAACCCAGACATGTGCCCACGAATGCAAGAACTAAGACAACTGTTGAGAACCATCAAATCTTACACCATCAAGCCATGAAACAACTACTTCAATACAGGGTCTTTGCCTTGGATCTTGGTCTAGACATTTACAAGCAATGGCGAGCACCTCCAAGAGCTGTTTCTCATTATCCTTGTGCCAAATGGCTGGATCAACAATTTCCTGCTCCCTATTCTCAGATTTCATCTGAAACACCCAAGACACCAGATTCCTGCAATTTTTCCCCTTGATGACTTCTACAGGCCTTCTACCAGTAAGAAGCTCAAGGAGAACAACACCGAAACTATAAACATCACCCCTGAAGGTTGCAGTCAATGTCTGACTATATTCTGGAGGAATGTATCCTAAAGTTCCTACTAAATCTGTTGTAACATGAGTAGCATAAGGTTGAAGTAGCCTTGAGAGACCAAAATCAGCCAAATGAGCTTCAAATTTATCATCCAAAAGTATGTTGCTTGATTTAACATCTCGATGCACTATGTAAGGTTCACAACCCTTGTGCAAGTAAGCTAATCCACGAGCTGCGCCTTGTGCAATCTTGAGTCTTGCATCCCATTTTAGAGCTGAATTTCCATCCACACTCTCATGCAGCCAATAATCCAAGCTTCCATTCTCCAAGTAGGAGTATATTAACAATCTGTCATTGCCATGCCGACAATAACCTTTAAGAGAAACAAGGTTCTTGTGCTGAGCTCTTGAGAGGGCCTCTACTTCAGCTTGGAATTCACGTTCCATCTGACCACAGTCCCCAGAAAGTCTCTTGATAGCAGCTTTTGTGCCATTCGGAAGATTTGCCTTGTAGACAAGACCAAACCCACCACAACCAACAATATTTGCTTGGTTGAAATTGTTTGTGGATTTTAACAAATCTGCACTGTGAGATCCTTGCAATCTGAATTCTGAAAAAGCAAAATCATTGGTTTTTAAAAAATGAGATAAATTAACTTTTTTTAACTTTTACTTGTTTTCAAAGTTACATTCAAGCACACTTGAAAAAGTATTGAAGCACTTTTTTTTGAAAAAAATATTTTTTCAAAAAAAAGTGTATTCAAATAGATTCTAACTTATTTTATAGTCAGAACAACTTATAATTAAAATTTTACTAAGAAAATTTTAAAAAAAGTAATTTTTTTTTTAAATATAAGCTGTTACCCAACATGCTATAAGAATGATATCATGTGTACACTTTTTCTCACATTGTCCTCACAAATAACACTTAAGTCTTATTATAATTTGCTTCAGATTATTTAAATTTAGTATATACTCAAATAGTCTCATATGTTCAAAGGTTAGTTTTGCCTCTGCAAAATACACACGTCCATTATCTGATGATTTACAGTTGATTATCGTGCAAAGAACTATAGCGAGCATTACAAATAATAGTTGTTGCATTCTGTCCAACAAAGTGAGAGAAATTTTTTGATAGACACTTGATATTATTTTAGAGAAATTTTTATATAGGCACATGTTTATATACAAACTTAAATCAATATTAAATATATATAAAATTTTGTGAGTCTTGTTTTATAAATATACATCTTTTTAAAGAATTGATTATATATATTTAATTAAGTATCTATAAAAATACATGTTTAATTAAAAATTAATATATCGGTTGAAGGTCTATATTTTAAAATTATCATTAAAATTATACCGTTTATATTACTTAGTTTTATATTTTTATATGTGTATTTATAATATAATAAAAAAATCTGTTTAATTTTAATGATAATTTAAAAATATAAATTCTTAATTATTATATGTCAAATATTGAATGAATGCCGATCTAAAATTTTATCACAAAAATGAATAAAATATGATTATGCCTCCCACGAGTACGAAAATTATGTGCCAAAACACGCACACCCACACAGTGAGGATCAAATGCTATATAAGGACGTCTTGGTCTTGGATTATATACCTGAGACACAAAGAAACCTCAAAGCCATTCTTCTCCTTTGTTGCAATGAAGCACCCCCTGTCATTTAAATGGATTCTTTTAATCTTTCTCATATACTCAACCTATCTCACTGCAACACAATCGTTGACGATCCCAAGATTGAGCCCAGTTGGGGATTTGGAAACAACCTTACACGACCCTGCAGCCCTGGTAGCAGTTGATACAGAGGACTTCAAAACATTTTATTACAATCAGACTCTGGATCACTTCAACTATAGGCCTGAAAGCTACAGAAGATTTCAACAAAGATATCTGATCAATTTCAAGTACTGGGGTGGAGCCAATTCTAGTGCCCCCATATTTGCCTACTTAGGTGCAGAAGCACCAATAGATAATTCCCCTACAAGCATAGGATTTTTGACTGATAACGCTGCTTCCTTTAATGCTCTCTTAGTATACATAGAGGTACTGCAGAGTGCAGAGAACTGTTATTTATTATTATTATTATTATTATTATTATTATTATTTTGGCTTTTTACTCTGATATTCAACCATTCAACGGATTCAAAGGTTTGACAGATTCTAACCACTTTTCCACTTTTCTCACCAGCACCGGTACTATGGGAAATCAGTCCCATTTGGATCCAGGGAAGAAGCGTTGAAGAATGCAAATACTATTGGATATTTCAACTCAGCTCAAGCCATAGCAGATTATGCAGCAGTCCTCATACATATAAAGAAGACACTGCACGCTAAGAAGTCCCCGGTGATTGTAATTGGAGGATCATATGGTGGAAGTTAGTTCCTCAAATAGTCTTCACGGTGTTCCACTTATATACTGTTACTTCCATTTATTCCTATGATCCTATCTATGTTGATATATCTTTTGTTATGCAGTGCTTGCTTCATGGTTTAGGCTCAAATATCCCCACCTGGCCATTGGTGCCCTGGCCTCATCAGCTCCAATTCTCTACTTTGATAACATTACGCCACAAAATGGTTACTTCTCTGTTGTCTCTAGGGATTTTCGAGTAATATATATACCATAATCTGATGTTTGTTCTTTTAATTTTTGCTTTCATCAAATGCATTATAAAGGTGGCTTGATGAGTACTTGGTATGCAGGAAGCCAGTGAGACATGCTACGAAACTATACTAAAGTCCTGGTCTGAAATCGACAGAGTAGCTTCTCAGCCAAACGGTCTTTCCATTCTTAGCCAGAGATTCAACACTTGCAAGTACAAACACTATCATTTTCCCTCCCTTTTGTTTGTTTGGAGTTAAGCTTAAAATTCCATTTACTCACCCTGGGATTGTTGCACTCTTATCATCTTTGTAGTCCCTTAAACGATTCTTGGGATTTGAAAGACTACCTGGAGTCGATGTATGCCACTGCAGCTCAATACAATCAACCGCCAAGATATCCGGTGACTGTGATCTGTGGTGGCATTGATGGAGCTTCTTTTGGAAGTGATATCCTCAGCAAGATATATGCAGGTCTAGTGGCTTACAGGGGAAACAGCTCATGCAAAGTTAATGGCCCTACTAATGCATCTGAGACAGCAGTGGGTTGGAGATGGCAGGTAATTGCATTTACAAGTGCATGATGTTTTTAGTATGTCCTCTGCTTACACTTGATCTATTTTGGTAATGGCATTCTTTAAATTAGATTCAATATAACTTTGGTGATGGACATTAATTTCTAAATTGTCATCATCATATAAATTTCTGATCCCGTACAAAGTCAAATCTTCAATTGATTAAGTACAATTCTAGACTAAATTTGGTATATAATTGAAATTGTGACCAAAATTTTTGTCCCACTACTGGGTCCACCTTGTGGTTATCCTTGCAAAATTGGGTAAAAAAAAAATAATAATAAACTGAGCCATAGATCATGGCTGATCATTAAAAACAGGGTCAGTAATTAATGAATTAGGTCAACAATGAAAACTCTCTGCAAAACTAGTCATTGAATTATTAATCCTTAAGTTAAAGGGAAGAGAACTAAAATATATTGGGATTGAAAGGTTTAAAGACCTCTGTCATAACTCCACAACTCCCCCCAACTGGCTTTACGAGTGTTTATAATTAGAATAATTGGTTAGTTATTGCATAAATGTTTATAATTTGTCTTTAACTCATTTATTATGCTATATAAGGAATGGATAGTATAATATAATTAATATTATTTATCTTTATATAATATTTTGATAAAATATTAGATAACAACTTATTCGATCAAAATTATTTTATTTAGCTTTCATTATATAAAATTGTATAAGATGAAATAATTAGGTACTTATCTGTTATATAGGTTAAAGATAAATAAAATTATTTTGACAAGATATTATGTTATCAAATGTTTTATTCAAATATTATAAAAAAAATAATAATATTAATTATATTATACTATTTATTTTTTATACAATATAATAAACCTATAATGATCTGAACATGATATGAACTGCTTTGTACATTTAGACATGTAGTGAAATGGTGATACCCATCGGCATCGGAAATGATACCATGTTCCAACCTAACCCTTTCAGCATAAAGAGCTTTGCCAGAGGGTGCAAGAAACAATTCGGTGTCTCACCTCGGCCTCATTGGGTCACCACTTACTATGGGGGCCATGTAAGTACCTCTTTTGTTCTCTTCTCATTGTCACATTCATACAGATCCATTCTCCAAACGGTTTTCTATATTGGTAATTTAACAAGAAACTTCGTTTTCTTTTGGCAACTGGCAGGATATAAAATTGGTCCTTCAAAGGTTTGGCAGCAACATTATTTTCTCAAATGGGCTAAGAGATCCTTATAGTAGTGGCGGGTAAGCAACGTAAATTCTATATTGATCTTATAATGTTCTAGAACAACATTTTAAAACAGCTTTGTGTGGATCTTTCTATATATTTCAGGGTTCTCGACAACATATCCGACAGTCTTGTTGCCGTCCATACAGTTAATGGTATGCCTTGGTTCTTGTCTGTTTATATTTTTTTTTAGGTTTTACCTATTATATGTTACTTAAAACACTCCTAATTAAAAGTTTTTTTTTTCAAGTCAAAGCTCGTTCACTCTTTCTTTTAATATTTAATAATAATTTTTTGAATTAATACAAAATTATAAAACGTGGTTTAAAGTATTAGGATAGACATTTTCTATTGAACTAATATAAATATATTAGGGAAGTATAATTATTGAATTTAATTTTGATGTGTAATTATACTATTATTTAATAACATGTTATCATATTATTAAGAGTGTTTGACTTTTTAGTAGTTATAATTAAATTTTTTTAATAATTTAATAATATATAATTAGATAATAATATAAATTTTTTTTTATATTTAATGGATCATAATTAAATTCATAATTATTTGGTTGACAAATGTTGGTATTTTAGGATCTCATTGCTTGGATATTCTGCGTGCAAATCAAAGTGATCCAGAATGGTTGGTCAAACAACGGAAGGAAGAGATCGGCATAATCAAAGTGTGGATCACACAGTATTATGCTGATCTTGGGGCAGTCAAAGGGACCTAAAAATTCCAGAGCAAATGACAGGGTCAATAAACAAGGCAATAAATTAAAACAGTGATTGTCATTAATAAATGAAAGTGCCGTTACAATAGTAGTTGTCGATAGAAGGCAATGTTGTGATGTGATGTCAAAGAAGAGACCAGTTCAAGGATGATTAATCTCTTAGATAAATAATTGTATACTTCAAGTTTTTAAGAAACAGAAGGTAACTTATTGTAACAATAAATTTGTTGTTATCACTTTCTTAAGTACAGCTTGCAGCTCTTTTTAAACTCATTGCCAACTTGTGTTATGTTTGGATAGGGATTAAAAAGAAAAAATGAGAGAAGGAACAAATTTATTATTTTTTTATTTGAAAGTTTTATAGAAAAATAAAAGAAAATAAAAATTCTTTTAAATTAATTTTTATCAACATCTTAAAATTCTTCTAATTTAAATTTTTTTAAAAAATATAAAATATTTAAATAAGAGAATAAAAATTTATTAATAAACTTTCAATTTTTTTTCTTTCTTTTTTCTTTCATTTTTTTAAATTATTTTTTTTATTTTCTTCAAATTTCAAACATAACCTTAATGTAAGGGTTACTTAGTGACAAGAAAATGTTTTTGAAATGAGTGCTTTTTCTTTTTAATTCGTAATCACATGCTCGCTTATTGGTGCTTGATGTGAAAGAGTGATGTATGGGCAATTTATCTTCTTCGTGATTCTTGCATTTAAGGTTTCAAGTTTGGGAAAGCATGGAATTATAAAGCATTGTTGAATTTAATTTTGATTCATTAATCTAATACTGTTTACTATATCATTCAATTATAAATAATTGAATCATTTTAAAAAAATTAATTAATTAAAATAATAATTATATAAAAATTAAACCACTAAATAACATATAATTAAAATTAATTTATATAATTTTTTTTAAAATTAATTATAGATATACTTCTTAAAACATATATTTATTAATATTCTAAAAATATATAATAATTTCTTCTTACTTGATGATAAAAACCTTGAAATGAGTGTTTTTTCATTTTAATTCGTGATCACATGCTCCCTTATTGGTGCCTGATGCGAAAGAGTGATATATGGGTAACTGAATATCGTGTCAGAAATCTGTTTGACATTTCTTATTATTGTTATTAAACTTCAAATGAATTTAATTTTTTATTTAATAATTAATTATTAAAAATTAATTTAAAAAGATATAAAATTATTCATACTAAATTATATATTTAAATTAATTTATTTTGTAATTAAAATAGTTTATAATTAATTTTTTTAAAAAAAAATTAAAATTTTTTTTTTCTTATAAAAAAGGTTATTCCAAAGACACTGAAGGTGCTATTTTAGTTTTTGAAAACTAGGGAGAGATATGACTTTTTATGTACGCCCCATGACTTCTTATTCCTTGCCAATCGATCCAAATTTTTAGCCAAAGTTTGTATTGGAATTTTGCAGTGTCGTCACACATTATCACTCCTACTTTTGTCGTTAACAAGCTGATAGTTAGAAAGAGTTTCAATGTTAGTGTAATAAAAATATTTTTAGTGTATATAAAGTATTTTTTTATTTTAAAAGTAAAAGATTAATTTTTTTGTTTTTAAGTATATCTTTATAGGGAGAGACCTACCAACAACACATGTTCTATTCACATTTATCAAAAATCAAATTCTTGACATGATGTTTAAAAGACACAAATTATTCTTACTTGAATTAACATATGTTAATAAAAAAAAAGTTTTAATGAGATCTGGTACATTAATGTTAGATAATTAGATGATATATAGGCATATTATTAAAATAATTTAATTATTAAAATAATTATTATTATAATTAAATTTATTTAATAATATAATAATATATAATTATATGATAAAATAAATTTAAAATATATATATAATATAATTATAAAATTAAATTCTAATTGAAATCGATTTTATGCTATAAGAACTACCCACATAGGACTTGCATCTGAATTATTTTGTATGTTCGTTTACAAGTCATATTTCTAGAGCATGGAACATAGACCTACACGCACGGCATTCGTGAAATTTATCTTTTTTTTTTTTTTATAAACAATGGTGTTATATCATTAAGAATTTAAAAAAATATACTAAAATTTCAATTTAATTATTTAAAAATTATATTGATATTACTTTAATTTTTAAAATATTAATATTATTTAATTATTAAATTATAAAATATGATATATTTTAATTTTAAAAAAAATTAACATTAATTTAATTTTTTAATTATAAAATATTAATTTAATCTTATTTATATATAAAAAGATAATTTAATTATCACATTTTATGACTAAAGAATTAAAATAATATTAATTTTTTTAAAATTTAAAATAATATTAACATAATTTTTAAAATATTAAATTCGAATTTACTCAAAAAAAATAAAAAAGCAGAAACCACGGAACCTAACAGGCCAACAAGTAATAACTATAAGCCCAAGTGGCCCCAACCAAACCCAATGGGCTTAAAAGAATCCCCACAACAAGATGAGTCAAACCCACAAGAAGAACAACACTAACCCCGCAATGGGACTGAATATGAGGGCCCTCGTTTCTCCTTCTTCTCACTCATTTTGCATGCAATTTCGGAATTTCTTTCTTCCTTTTTCTTTTTTTTTTTTTTCAATTTTCTCTCTCCCGGGCTTTCCTGGTTTTGCATCACAGTCTTCTTGGATTTTCCTCTTTCTCCATTCGAGTGGCAGATAGCGGTTGGCCAAAAGTATTCCAGTGATCGCTCTGGATGACTGCATCACACATTTTTTTTTATATTCAGGGATTCGTTTTAAAATAAGATCACACAGTTTTAAAAGATTTGATTTTGAAAAATTTAATTATAAGATCGCATAATTTAAAAATAAATTTTATGTCGCTTGAATTATAGCTGATGAACAAATGTTATATCTTAATTATATAGAATTATGTGAGTAATATATCGTGAATTAACAAATTGAAAAAATATTCACAAGATAATTTGCTTTCATTCTACGTATTAAGAGTTTTTTCTTTACACCGGGGCAATGATAACCATGCGATCTAATTGTTGGGCGGTGCAATTGGAGGTCCACCTTTAATTTCCACTATGTTTGGATCAAAAGAAAAGAGAAAAGAAAGAAAATAAATGAGAAAAAAATGAATTCACTTTATGTTTTCTCGTTTGACTAAACCAAAAAAAAGTATTTGTGAGACCCGACAAAAGTTTTTCTCCTCCATTGTGCAAAGAAAACGGAGAGGGAGAGGTTTTTTTTTTTGGTTAAAATTACACTATTACCTAGTCTTTTCATGAATTGTCTTGTTATACATGAGAATATATATGTTATTTTATATAAATATATTTTCTCTTTTTTTAATTTTTCTACATAAATAAATAAGAGAAAAGTTTTTTTTTTTTATTTTCTCTCTCTCCATTTTATCTTCAACCAAACATTAAAAGAAAAAACATAATTTTTCTTTATTTTCTTTTTTTTTATTTTCTTTCTTTCTTTCTATTTTTTCTCTTTCCATTTTCGCTCTTTTGCATGAAGTCGGAAGGTGTAATACGCTGCTATACCCCTTGACTCCTTCCCACTGCGTACCCATCAAGCTTTAAACGGAGAACAGAAAATGCAGAATATACTACGAAAAGCAAATTAAAATGCTTCAATCAGAATGATAAGGGGTCTTCTTATATTATCGGGAATTCCTTGAAGAGAAGCTTCCCAGCTAGCTAGCATTTCGACATTTATGGTGGAACCATGGATATGTAAAGGACAATGTGTGAAATAGTGTTTTTTGCATTCTTGTGATACTTTTGAGAGCGTCTCCACTACAAGTTGATCTTTTGAAGCCGTCTACACGGCTTTTTGGAGGCCATGGGTCCGTGGCCATGTTTATTTTTTACATGTGAGTCGCATGTGGCATGTGTGCTTCCTCTGCATTTGCTAATGGAAGCACAAAGCCACTCACAATCAACCATGGCCCAAGTGTATCAGGGCTCATCTGGACCATTACAGCTATAGGTGGTGCTTTGTCATTGTATCAAATTATAGAAATGGTGGAGCTGAAAAGGCTCCATCTTGCAACAGAAAATTCCCATTTCCTTATTCTCTTATCCCCTTTAATCCTACAACAATACAAGAAATCAGCTTAATTTATCTACAGCAACCATCTTTTATAATTTTCAATGTTTCAAACATTTCCCTTCTGTTAGTGTATTTCTCATACCCCCACTTTCTTCTTATTTTCCAGGAAGCACCATCTTTAGTACCAAAATTGTCTTCATCATTGCAAAGATGAAAAAGCATCAAATTTGATTGCTCCGTTTTTTTTTTTTTTTTTTTCATAAAATGGAAAAAGTCAGCTACCTAATCTAATCTTGTTAGCATGATTTAAACTTTTCACCGCATAAACGTCCACTAGAGACTAGAGAGTAATTGATATGATAAAGCATTTCTTATTATCTATTTCTATGCTTCTCCCTGCTTGCGTCACAGCTGAGAATCAGCCAAATAATCATAGTTATTGGATGCTATTATTATGCCAATAACTCATAATATAGAAAGCCATATGAAGTTTTCTGCATAAAATTAATGGAGTAGTTTTTCTATAGCATCCCAACCCATGTGGATAATGCAAGTGTAGGTTTGGTAGGGTTAAAGTTAAATCATTACCATTACCATTATCTAGAAAAAGTCTGAAAGTCAGCTACTGGTTTAATTTCCCTACCAATAAAGCGATATAATGCCCAAAAAGATAATATATATCTTTATGTTTATGTAGGCAAAGATAATTAACCAAAAGAAAGAACAAAGTATGCTCAACTCTTATAAATTGTTATTGAAGTGTTGAAAGAGGAGGGTTTATCATTAATGCTTCCATCGAAGGTGAATGTTCATGGCTATATATGTGGCCACTGCAAGCAAGGGTGATAACAGGAATATCCTCTAGGAAATTAATAAGAGTAATAGAAGACCTATAATACCCTGCAAAGATTATGAAATTAACATGTATTTGTTGTACTCTTTTCAAATTTTACCTTCTCAAAAAGTTAAAAAAATTTTACACGTCATTTTTAAGTACAGTCATCGAAGGCATCAATCATAGTCATAGCTTCACCCACACCTTTCTCTGCTTTCTGAAACTGCCTCGTACTTGCATTTGCAAAGTGCAAATTTGTTATTGCAAATTCATGACATAGAAAACGTTGGCTGTAAAGACCCACGCGGGTCATTCATTGTGCATCCTGTATATATGGCAGCTTGATAGCGATAAGCCTATAACTTAGTTTACTATTTTTCAGTAAGGGAGTAGCACAATCTTGACAAAGTCTTTTTCATATATTTTTTTTAATTTAATGCTCTCCTTTTTGGATTAATTTTAATTTCTGATATTGCCTTACATGTTTCCAAATCATGTAGTATATATACGTGTGCTTAGATTACAACCTTAAAACATAGGAGCCTAGGAGACATACACATTCTCCCAAGTCTCAACTATATATTCAGCCATGGGATCCCTTCTGCACTCATTTCAATGGCTTTCTCTGATCTTTCTGACTATCTCAGTTTGTGTTTCTGCTTTCAACATTCCAAGGTTGGGAGCTTTTCGGAGAACCAACAAACATGAACCCCAAACCATGTCTTCCTCGAAATTGCCTGAGGACCTCAAGATATTTTATTACACCCAAAGACTCGATCACTTCAACTACAGGCCTGACAGCTACATCACTTTCCAGCAAAGGTATATGATAAATTTTAAGTACTGGGATGGAGCTAAATCAGGTGCACCAATTTTCGCATACCTTGGTGCAGAAGCACCGGTAGATGAGGATATATACTTTGTTGGGTTTCTCAGAGATAACGCTCCTCAGTTCAATGCTCTTATTGTTTATATTGAGGTGAGAGTGTAAGATAAACTCAACAGTCAGCAAGACAAGTAGTTGCAGTAGTATTTATATTGAGCTAAATATATATTATGTTTTCTAACAGCATAGATACTATGGGAAATCAATACCATTTGGGTCAAGGGAAGAAGCTATGAGAAATGCGAGTACTCGTGGCTATTTTAACTCAGCCCAAGCAATAGCAGACTATGCTGCTGTGCTTTTACACATCAAGAAAAGTTTGTCTGCTCAGAATTCTCCCATTATCGTTATTGGAGGTTCTTATGGTGGAAGTAAGTGACCGCGCATATATATTATTAGCTCTTTCTTCAAGTTCTGAATATATATGTCAACTGGGACTAAAATAAAACGCCTATATAGCTTTATCCCATATAGGAGTTTATTTAATTAGATTTTTCTTAATGTTGAATTAACTCTCTTCCTTTAATCAATTATGCAGTGCTTGCCTCGTGGTTCCGTTTAAAGTATCCCCACATTGCTCTTGGTGCTCTGGCTTCATCAGCACCAATTCTTTACTTCAACGGCGTCGCCCCACAAGCCGGATACTATTATATTGTAACCAAGGACTTCGAAGTAAGTAACCTTTGCCATTTTTTTTCATTAAAAAGAAAATTATTCTTTTTATTAAATTAAACCCTTTAAGAACTTACTGCAACCGATGCATAATTTGCGTGGTCCAGGAAACTAGTGAGAGCTGTTACCAAACTATACGTAAATCATGGTCTGAAATTGACAGGGTTGCTAAGAAATCTAATGGTCTTTCAATTCTCAGCAAGAGATTTAAAACTTGCAAGTGAGTTGACTTCTGTGTCACTGTCATCTACTTCTGTTCACAAACGTTCATCTTCTTTTTCATCCAAAACAAATGATTATAAGGAATCGTTTTCTTTTTCCTGTTTCAGCAAATTGAGCCACAGTTTTGAGCTCAAGGACTACTTAGACTCATTATACACTGACGCAGCTCAGTACAATCACCCTCCTGTGTACCCAGTTAAGGTCATCTGTGGAGCCATTGATGCAGCAGCTAAGAAAACCGATATTCTTGGCCAAATATTTGAAGGTGTTGTCGCTTACATGCGGCATCGGTCATGCTATGACATGAATGAATACAATCACCCAACTGAAACCAACCTGGGATGGAGGTGGCAGGTAAATTTTATACACGGTCTTAATCAAAACCATAGATTATAGTCTTGAATCCCAAGCTTGAGCCCAACCCTTGAGTGCATCCAATTTGGAATAGTTCACTAATATAGAGTAACTTAACTTCATAAACAGACATGCAGCGAGATGGTTATGCCAATCGGTCATGGTAGGAACGATTCAATGTTCCCACCAGCACCTTTCAATATGAAGAACTTTGTCAATGAGTGCAGAAACTTATATGGCGTCCTTCCGCAGCCTCATTGGGTGACAACATATTATGGGGGTCCTGTACGTATTTTCCTATTCAGCTTCATGAAACATACATATTTAATATTTATAGTTCCTTCTTTTCTTTAACAATAATGAAATATTCATGCTTTCTGATATATATAATGCAGGATTTGAAACTGATTCTCCATAGGTTTGCCAGCAACATCATCTTCTCCAATGGATTGAGAGATCCATACAGCTCTGGCGGGTAATTAAAAGACAGAAAAGAAGCTTAATTAATTTGATAATAAGACATATATATTCTTCATCAGCAACCATATATTTGCCTTCTTTCTAAATTTCAATTTGTTTCAACCACTTTTTCTTTTTTGACTTTTTCCCTCAATGGGTTGCAGGGTGTTGGAGAGTATATCAGATAGTGTCGTTGCCGTTTCCACTGTGAATGGTACTTCATCTTTATCTTCATACACATACATTGTATTTGTATCCATCTTGATATATGGTTTAAGAGAATGGTACCTCGAGTTAATGACTTCATGCCTAAAATGTTGATGCTTTTTTTAACATGGAATATTTATAACAATATATTATTGCAGGGTCTCATTGCCTGGATATACTCTCAGAAAAACCAAGCGATCCTCAATGGTTGGTCACGCAGAGAAACACTGAGGTCAAGATAATCAAAGGCTGGATTGCTGAGTACCAAGCTGATCTACTAGCACTAGATAAACAAATCCAAGCATAATACCTAAAGGTCCAAAACCCGAAAGTTCATTGGTCCGACCAGAGTATATAATGAAGGAAAGATATATATATATATATAATGTCTTTAGTGTTTCATTGAAAGTAGTATATAATTACGGTTGTGCTGAAACTAGAGTTAGACACAAAAAAGAAGGTTGTGCTGTGATGGTATTTGGCCTAGTGATCTAGTGCTGTGCATATATAATATGAATGCATAATGGAAACCATCATAATCATTTAGACTTATAACTTTGCTTGCGCGGAATCCACCAATACGTGCAGCGAATGGCACCAAGAAAAGCGTTCATCTATGCCCACGTTAATTTGTTAGGGTTTGTGAGGGGAACGGAGCGCAATTGTGCTTCCCCTCAGCAAGCACGCACTGATGAAGATGTGTGTGGGTATGCCACCTCTTCTGAAGACCACCCCTATCTGTTATTTGGTGTGTGTCTGGCTGTGAGGGACATTTAGGCATTATTATTAGCCAATAATAGTTGTAGTGGAGTCCCTGAAACGTAGGTCAACTACGTCAAGTGATATGCGGAATTACTCATGATCAACATAATATTATATATTGTAGGAATTATATATATTGGTTGAAAATGGAGAATTCCTCATCCATCACTTAAACATATGTAACTTTCCTTTGGGTTAGATTTTTTTCTCGTAGAGAATAGGGGCCTAAGCCCAGGAACGACCAAAAAACAAACTATTGAAGGAAAGAAATGGAGCATTGGGCTGCTATGCCCCGCTCCATTTCTTTGCTTTTGTTTTAGATTCTAGTTTAACAGAATTGATATTGCTGAAAAAAAAAAAAGAATTGGTATTGAAAGAATTAATATTAAAAAAATTAATTTGTGTGTAATGATATACAAGATGAAGCTTATGCTCAAGAAAAATGGATTAACTAAAGGAGGAAATCCATAAGATTTCATGTAACTAGTTGTTATAAAAAAATTTAATTTTAATTCACAATTAGTATAAAGTTATATTATTATTTAATTACATATTATCATCTTATTAAAAATATTTAATTTTTTAAGTAATTATTAATTTAGTCAAATTTTTTTAATAATTTAATAATATATTATTAAATAATAATATAAAATATTTTATATTAATAGTGAATTAAAATTAAATTAATAAAAAAAATTAAAAAAAATTGCATCACAATACCAATAAGCAATCGCTACTAGAAAATTATGAATTTCAAAGAGAATTCTCGGATGGAACATATTTTATTTATAATTATAAATAAATTTTAGATGAATTTCTCATACGGTATAATAATTATTGAAAACATTTCATCTTAGATATGTTCAAATTTTGTCACAAGTTTTTGCATCACCTTAACGTCAAAATATTTCAGATAAATTTTTGTTAATTTAATGATGAAATATATTTTTTAAAATATATTATCAACAATTTTTATATGAATTGTTCTACCTGAATTTTTTTTTAAATTTCAGATGTTAATTATATAAATATGAACATGATTTTTAAATAAAACAATTTAAAATTTGAAATACAAAAGAGCTGCAAAGATGAAAGCAGAAACGACGCCGTTTGCCTTAGGCTACCCACTCGGCGAGACCCAGCCAGGGCCATGGACCGAGGCGGACTCCTGATTCATTCGTGCCCCAGCTAACCCGACCCAGACCCAGACCCAGACCCAGACCCCCAATTCGTGCCCCTGAATCGGTCAGTCCCTTGCGGTTGCGGCTAGCCTCACGGTCACCCATCGCGCTCGTGCCCTTCCCTATTCCAGATTCGTGCCCACGCGCATCTTCTTCCTCACTGAGTTATGTCTCAAATTCTGCAGAGAGGTTGTTATTTTATCATTTTTGTTTGAAAAAAAAATTGCACGTAAATTCTTTTAATTCTAAATAATTTATAAATAATTATTCATAAATTATGAAATATTTTTATACAATCTCTAAATTTAATGATTTGTTAAGATAAATTCCAGCTAAATTTCTAACGAAAATCCCACTTACGTAAGAAGGATTGCGTGTTTATAAATCTAAATTAACAATTTTAAAATCATTTTTTATTTTTTATTTATTTTCTGACAGTCCAATAAAATTAAAGAAAAAAAAACTTTGCTTCACTTCAGAAACAAATCAGAACCCAACCCCATCGACGAAACCATTTCGAGATGTCACCCCTTGGAGGCTGAATCAGCACCGGAGCAAGAAGAGATCGACAGAGTGGTCGTCTGGCACCGTCGTCATCCTGCACTGCGTTCATCTCTGCGTGGTGGTCCGACGTGCGAAGGCCTTCGAGCTCTGCCGTGAGGCAATTTCGCTCATTTAATTCAAGGTAATGTCGTCCATTAACAAATTCGTCTCATCTTCAGCTGAAATGTTGATGGGTTGGTAAATACTGAATATCTAGCTAATGGGGTATTTGATATCTTCCTTGTATAAATCAAGTTTGAAGTGGGTTTGTGGCTGAAATTTGGTAAATACTGAGTTTGGATGCCATACTTTGTGCTTTGTTGTTTTTGCTTTTTTAATATGGCGAATTGCTTATTTGCTGGTGTTATTTCTTTGGAAGCATTTTTCTTTGTTGGAAAATGGCAGAGCACTTGAATTGGTTTTCATTCTTGAAAGCATGAAGTTGACGAGTGAGATATGTGGGAAAAGGTTTCTATGAGACATGTGGGGAAAGGTTTCTGTGAGACGAGTCACACACAGAGACGAGACCAGCGGACCAAGGTGCAGGACCAGGACGGCACCACACGACCACGGTGGTGGACAACCATGGCGATCTCTTCTTCCTCCGGCGATGTTTCAGACTCCAAGGGGTGACATCCCCTGATGATGCCATCCCCTGTTTCTGAAGTGAAGCTTTTTTTTCTTTCTTTAATTTTATTGAAATGTCTGAAAATAAAAATTAAAAAATTAAAAATGATTTTTAAATTGTTAATTTGGGTTTATAGACACGTGCTACTCATGTGAGAGAGAGATTGCCGATGGAAACTTGAATGAAATTGAACGGAAGGATCTATGATAACAAATTGTTGAGTTTAGGAACTTAATAGGAAGATTTTATAGTTTATAGTGGCTATTTGCAAACCACTCAAAGTTGAGGGGGTCCATATACGTTTTTCCATTTTTGTTTTGCTATTTGGTAATTGTAATGCATACTGAGTTTTAGTTGATATGTTTAATTGGAGTTTTGATTTATATTCCTTCCTATCGTTAGAATAGTAGGACTCTAGGGTTTTAGAAATCATATGATGTTAGTACTTTTATTGGGTTGGGCTTTTATTTGCAGTACTTTAGTACTTGACCTAGATTATTAGTGTAAACAGGTGTTAGTGGTTTGTATCATACACACACATCTCATCTAATCAGATCTCATTATCAAATCCCCACCCTCAAGAAATAAATGAGTTTCCATCTGTCACAGTGAGTAGTGTGATTGGTCAGCTGGAAGCATTTTTTCAGACTTATGTGAGGCCTACCTGCAATCAGTTTCTGAGTTAATTTCTGCAAGGATATGTCTGGTATCCAGCAAATTCTGGTGGAAAGAGGTGTTACATTGAGTGAGGCTCTACTTGGGCATGATGAATGGCTTGAGAACAAGGGAATAAAGAACACCAACTTTGCCGTGGTTACATGGTCTAACTGAAACTGTTAGGTGATGCTGGAATCTGAGTGCCAATTCAAGAAAATAAGGAAAATTTTCATTCAATGGACTTTGGTTCTCTGTTGTTTTGGGTATATATTTCACCCCTATTCCACGTAGGTCCAAGACAAAACAAATAAATAAAAGATTACATGTAGAATCAGTTGTATTGAATTATCTTTATTGACCTTTTCATTGAATTTATAGGCTTTATTTAATCTACTAAAATAGAACTAGTTGTTGCTTAGGTATTACCTTAGATCTTTGTCGACAGAATACAACAGGACCAGCACAGCAGCATGCTTACGATTATGAGAGAGTGGTAAGGCATAAGGCATAAGTTGGAGGACATGTTAGCTTTCTAGGTGCATAGATTGAACATTCTTCTCAGTTTCAAGGATCTGTCAATTTTTATCAAACAAGAGGTAGAGTTGCTTTTTGAGTCAGTCACCTTTTCTCTTATTGGGTTATGTTTCATATGTGACAGTCATTTGGGAGATGCATCAAACTAAGGTTAAGGGATTCAGTATTTTTTAGTTGACTACTTTCTCGATTGGACATGTACTGACTGCAATTTCTGCGGAGTCAATAATTATCCGTGGTTGTTTTTAAAAGCTCACTTTTTGATTCATTGAATGCATTAAGGATGTGACTTACTTTAGTCTCTAACACTAATTAATTTCATTTTGTTTTTCTATTTTTATAAGGAAATTTATTTAAGCATTGGTTTTTGTATATTTGACTGCCAGTTACAATGACTGCATTTCAACTGGTCCAGATTTCTGATGCAAATAGAATGCAACTTGGATATGCTAGAAGCCTAGGTAATTGAAAGGATGCAACATGGAAAGTCCCCACTCTGTCAACAGTCCAAGACGAAGCCTCAGTCTGTCAAAACAACGGAGGGCAACTGTGTCCTTTCTAGAGCCAGATGACAAAACTTCTGGGTTTGGTTTGTCTGGAGAACATGGGCCAAAGCCTTCAGAAGTTTATGGTTTTGTGGGATCTATAACGACTGTTGTTGCTACAGGTCTTGTTTGCTATCCTGCTTTTGACAAATATAACTTGGCTAAGTTTCTTTCGTCTTTATTTGAGTTCCTTTCTACTAGGAGTGACTATTAATATTTTCATACCTTGATTTTATTTCTATATGGTCTGGGTTAGTGGGTTTGCTAGGCTTAAGGCAATCATTTTCCATAAGGTAATTCCCTTCTTTGGTGGAAGTCAATGCATTTGTAACTGTTTATAGTTAGACCATTGTCCTTGGGACTCATTGGCTTGTCATCTAGTCACACTTGTGACATCTTATTGGGATTCATCTGATCAGCTTTGAATATATTTTAATTAATATATTTCATGTGCTTTTTACTTTTTGTAGAGTAGATGATTATATAATAGAGAACATTAACTGAAGTTAAGTAGAATGACATTAGTAGCCATTTTACAATCATTCTTCACACAATTTTTTTAATGCATCATGTGATCATTGTTTTAGCAGTTATTATATGATATGGACTTCACTTAGAAATTGCTCTCTTTTTTTCTCATACTCTGGGTTATAGGTGTGGAGGTTCTTTATATTTGCTTGTAACTTAATATTTTGCATTAAAGTAAAAAAAAAAAAAGTAGGAGCAGCAATTGTTACAGACATTCATTACCTTGAAGCACCATTTTATTTAACTTCTTCGATGTTCTGTTGTTTAGGCTACCTGCAGCCACAATCAAAATGACTTTCTATTCGTTGCAATATAGCTATTTATCACTTGTCAACAAATGTCTCGTTGTCACTTGGGTTTCTTGTGATGTTCATAAGACATGTCATAATTTTTTAATATTTTTCCTTTTTCTTTTTTGAACAGTTATTTTCTTGGTATGGGCTTATGTTCCAGAAGCATGGCTACAATCTATTGGCATCTCTTACTACCCTAGCAGGTTATACACTCGACTCCTGTTATTATTTCAAGCTTTGGTAACTCTGAGGGTCCTCTACCATATACAATTGTTTGGGTGCATGAAACAAGAAATTTTCCTTGAGAAAACTCTAAAGTGAGAGGAATTCTGGAGTGTTAATTTAAGGTTGAACAAATGTAAACTCAGTTGAGGTGCATGAAATAGGTTTAGTGAGCTCTTCAATGTAGCTGTTACATGAAGAAGGGCTTTTGGGGAGGGAGAGGGGGAGGAGGGGAGTGAGCCCAAATTTTTCTTTCAGAGTGCTTAATAATGAAAATATATGTAAAATGATTGCAAATCAACTGTACATGACAAAAAGGTTGCAAAAGAACTTCAGCAACTTTTGCTTTTCAGATATTGGGCTGGGGAAATGAGCTCAAATCTTTCTCCTCGAAGTGCTTAATAATGAAAATACATGGAAAAGCATTGCAAATTCACCTGTTTATGACAAAAACAACGGAAAACTTAAGCAACTTTTGCTTTTCAGATATTGGGCTCTGGCAGTACCATCTTATGTCATGGTGACCATTGTATTAGTGCTGGGATTCTACATAGGCCTTAACTTTATTTCAACACCTTCCCCTGCATCTATAAACACAATTTTTGGTGAGTTTAATGCTGAATTCTTTGGTGTACAGGTGCGGTTAATTTTTCATAAGCATTTTCTAGTGCTAGATTGATACCTAAGCTTCTTGCTCACGTGAATACTTTTTGACTACTTATTTTTCAAAGTAAAAAAATTGTGTTTCAAGGCCTTTTCATTTTAAGTGAAGTCATTTTGTCAATGGAGAATTTCGTTTGGACTTTTCTTAAGGCTGTGCTGTCAGAATCTAATGCATTTTTTTTAGTTGAAGTTTTCCGACAATTAATATAGACATCTCTTTGTTTCAGATGAATACAGTAGGGATCCTGTGAGTCTTGATTGTTCTTTAGAGGGAGATGAGAAACCCATCGAGTCCATGTCAGATATTGGTATCGACAGAATCAATGATATTATGTTCAATAATGCAACCTAACAATCGTTCTGGAATTCCTGCCTTTAATGTTATGGTGGGAATTACCGTCAAACAGGTGCTGCTATTCTTGGTTGCAGCATGAGATGGTTATAGCTGTTAGACTCGGAATTGATCGAGTTGGTTTTGTGAAAGAATGACTTGATTCGATTTTGGTGTAGAATTTCTTTTTAATGCTTATGTCTGCTGATTTTAGAGTATAGCCTTGTTGCTCTGTGATTTGATGTTAAAAGAATCTATTGTCAAAAACTTATCATTAAAAAGAAATTATTTTAAAATTATGAATTTGTTTGGGTTTACTTTCATTTGAATGATTCTTAAAATAGAATTAATTTTGAAAATTTTAATCAAATAACTATAGTTACTGTGAATATTAATTTTTGATTGATTTTGGTAGGTCAAAAATTTATCGCAAACAAGCGATTTTATGCGAGGTTATCACAAAATGATGTGAAAATTTAAAATTATTAATTCTTGTTAATATGTTTTCACAATTATATCTCATAATTAAACATTTACTTTATTCTTGTTTGGTACACTTGAATAATTTAATTGTAAAATCAACCATTTGTTAATTATAAAACTCTTATATTGTGATATTTTTCTTCTATTTTAGTTCATTAAATAAAATTAATTTTATTATTATACATTATTTAACAATAGATGAAAGTAATGCAGTTTTGTATGAAATATAAATACTAAGGAGCTGAACTAGTGGAGTAGAAGTAGAAGTATGATTCAGATAAGGAAAGTAGGGATGATATGATTGATTTTATATTTTGTTGGTTATATTATGAAAAACAATAAATGGTACGATGTGATTTGGATTCTCACTTTTCTTTAAGTTATTTTATGAGAGAGGAATATATAATGTTATTGTTATCTACTGTGCTGAATGATATACCCATAAACAAGTAATAACGTCATGTTCTCAAGGAATAAGAAAATGAAATGATATATTTGTATTTAATTTTAAAATAAACTAGATATAATAACATGAAAGGATTAATTGATGATATATTGTATTTAATTTTAAAAATAATTAGAAGATAATAGCATGAAATGAATAATGGTTATTTTGAACATAAAAAAAGGAATGAAAAATAATTAAGTAACTCATCTTTAAAAATAAAAGAAAATTGAAAAAGAAAAAAAAATGTTGGAGAAGAAATAGGAAAAAGATAAGAAAAATGGAGATAGTGTCATTAATTGTATCTTGTGGGTTGTCCTTTCTAAAAAATAATAACCAGTAAATGATCATGTTTCATTTTAAAATTAATTAAACTATAATAGCAAGAAATTTTAAAGATTATTTTAATTTTTATATCAAAATAAAATTAAAGAAATTGTAAGAGAATTTTTTTCTTAGTAAAAATATAAAATACTATAAATTAATAAATGAATAATTATATAATTATTTAAAATTCTAAGACCATTTTAGTCTCACTAATCAAATAAAAATAAAATAAAAAAATGAGATTGTAGTCTCTTTCATAAAAAAATAAAAAATAATATATAACAAAAATTTTATTATATAAATTTTTGACAAAATAATTTGATATATTTATTAATTTTTAAATAAATAAATGATCTTTATTATTTAATTTTAATTAATAATTTTCATTAATTTTGGTTAAATTTTATAAACAATTATGATAATTTGTTCTGACTGTATAGTGTTAATAAAAAAAAAATTGTAATTTTAAATTGGCTCTTAAAGTATTTAAAGCCTATTTATTTAAATAAAATAATTAAAAATAGTAAGTGAGATAAAAATGTTTAAACAAAATTAAATAATTAATTAAGTGAACGTGTAAAGGTAAATAATCGTCCTAGCACCGCGCCATGGGCTGCGCCGTTCACTTCAGAATTCAGAATTCAGGACCCCTCTCTTTCTCTATCGAAATCGAAGTGAAGATGCTGGGTTTGAAGCGATTGACACCCCGATGTTTCTGTCTCAGAGATTCCATTGTCGCTTCCCCAACCACGACGAAGCTTTCCTATTTACTTCAGTCACACCATTTAGCTCCGGTTATCCCTAAACGCTTCTTCGATTTCTACCAGGTGCACCCCTTTTTCTTTTCATTCGGTTATCGTTTTGGTGCGCAAGAAAATGTGGGAAAAACAATTTTTTTTTAGCGAATTCCTCTTTATATTACTTCCATTATTATACTTCCGTTTCATTTGTCAAACTTTTTTTTTTTCCTTGGAAAAAAATGAAAATTTTTGCAGTTGGGAAATAAGGCAGCAATTGAGAAGGAGCGCGCTCGGCTGTAGGTTCATTTTTTTTTTTTGGGGTGTTGGGGACTTGGGGTTGTAGAAAGCCTTTCATTGAGCTCGTTGTAATGAAGTGTAGTCAGTGATGTTGATGGGGATTTTTGGGCAGTGCAGATGAAATGACTAGGGGATACTTCGCTGATATGACTGAGCTCAAGCAACATGGTGGTAAGGTATTGCAATTATAAAATAATGCATTGCATTGTGTTTAGTATCTGTTCTGCTTATAGTATATGAGCTTTCTTCAAAATGTACTCTACTTGTTGGTGGCGAAGAACTCTTTGATTACATCTTCTTTTGTTTCCCTAGCATGTGATAAGGTGGAATGTATCCCAACTCCCAAGAGATAAAGATGGGATTCACATACTAGGTTTATCTTTATATGTTCTTCCAATTAAGGTGACTACATAAACTAAAAAATAAATTCCTCAAACTCCCTATTGCTTAATTTTAGCTTAATTTTGTGCTAAATTGGGCATTGGGGCACTTCTCTGCTAGGTTAACCTCAAAACTGTCAGCTGTATCATTTTGATCAATATAGACATTTTATTATCTAATAAGCTAGTGGTTGGTTGCTTATACTTGAAGCACGTTTTTGGTGTACCAGATATGACAGATTTACCTGTGATTTCTGCAGATTGCTGAGGCAAATAAAGTGATTATACCCGCAATGGCAGCTATGAAGTTTCCTGATTTGGAAGTCAACTTGTCAGATGGTAAAACAATGAAGCTTCCCATCCGTCTGGGTGAAGATGTAGTTAATGCTGACAAATCATCTGTCCTCAAGGCATCTTTGCTTTGCGTTTCATTTCGAGCAAGCTCCCAGGTAATGAATCATGGTAGTGTTTTGTAAAGATATGACTTTTATTATCTACATTATTGCATTGTGTGTCCAAATGAATGCAGCGAACACCAGCCATGTATGTCTTAAATGGTTAACAACATTTAATGGTAGTGTTTGTTGTAGTCTTGCAGTTCAATTTGAAAAGATGAACAGTTCTTTTTATCTGTTGTCCAGAGTGAAGGGGATATAAATACCATTAGGGAAAACAGAGGGTAAATGACGAGAAGAAAATGATAGAATGGAAGATATTGAAATATGCAGTAAAAGCTACTTTATTTTGCAATTCATCCTCATCAATCCTTGTTTTCACGTATCGAATCACTCAATTATTGCTACAATCATGATTCATGACCTTCCCTTCTGTCTAGATTTTGACCATTGAGAAGTATCTTTTCCTCCTTTGGATCAGTGAACAAGCAATAAAAGAATTGTGCATATATGTTCTTTGTAATGTACTAATGTTTGGTGACAATATTTTGGTTTGGTTTTGGCCTACTGTTGCTGCAGTAAAATTTCTTTCTTTATCCTTGACAGGAAATGATCAATTCTTGGAGCATGCCTTTTGTTGAAGCATTTGGTAAATCAAAAAATGTTAATTTATATCAGGTAATTAATTATCTGATTGGTTCAGGTTTTTTGCATTGTCATTGTTAGTGACATATTAATCAGCTATATATGAGAACACATAGCTGTAATCCCCCTCCCCAAAGAAAAGGTTCCATTGTTGAGATCTGAAATCATATATATGAGCCAAAGGTGTGCAACTTTGGTTATTTCATTTTTGAATGTTGTAATCGTAACAATGGCTTATATAACATCAGTCATCTCCACTTGAGGTTATGCTTACATGCCTGTTTTTGAACTTCTGTAGAAAAAAGATGCTGAGTGGTGCTTTTGATGTTTTTTGCATGTATTTGTCATAAGGTAGTGAAGTACTTAAAAAATGTGCTTAGAAGGTTACCATGAAAGTTAAAAGCTACTCCTAAATTTTTTAAGGCTTTTCCATTTATGCTACCATTTATCTCAGTCACAAATCTTCCAGACTCATATGGTTTAGCTTGTTGAAGGGAGCCTCTCTATCAACCACTTCTTCCATTGGAACTGCAGGTGACCACAGGCCAGGCTTTTCATTCAGAAACCACATTGTTTCGGCCGGGGATTGGCCCCAGCCCGAGTAAAATTGTGAAGGCTTAAATTACAATTTTAATTTGAAATTAAAAGTATCAAATTTAAAAAGAAAAATCAAGAAGTTATTTGCATGAAAATTTATTTTGTTTAAATAATATATTATTTAGAACACCTAAAATTTTAAAATTATGTGAGACGTGAGATTTTTATATTGAAAAAGATAATTGGTATAGATTTTATAAATTCGAGCTGGACCACCAAGCTTTTTGACAAAGCTCAAGCCCAGCCAGCATACTAAATGGACTTTGTTAAAATGCCCAATTTTATTTGAGCCAGAAATTTTAAGCCTAAACCCCCTTTTTCTGGGGCCAGGCTTAAATCAGGTTTAGTTGGAACACGAAGATTATCTTACTACTCCCTCACAGGATCTTTTGGATTAGTATGAAAGCTTTTCCAATCGCATTTATTTAAGGGTTGATCTTCAGATTGGATATCAGAAGATTTAATATCCCTTAGAGATTAGTTCTTTCTGTTTCCAAAATTTGAATGATTAAATACAATTTTCTAATGAAGCTTTGTATTTTTTCTCAGATATCATTTGTAGATTCATGGCTTTTATGTCGGTATCCTATAAAGCGTTTCCTTCTCTGGACAACAAAGAAACCTAGTCCTCATGAAAGCAAGGATACCCTTCAGAGGCAGACGGTGTATTCATTTGGTGACCACTATTATTTCAGAAAAGAACTAAGGATACTGAATCTCCTCACAGGGTATAAAAGCTCTTCCTTGCTTATTCAATTCATGGTTAGCCAATGAAGTTATTAATTGTGGAGAGTGCTGTTTTTAACATTTCAACTTCACAGGTATATCTTTCTACTTGATAAATTTGGTAAAATAAGATGGCAGGGCTTTGGAATGGCAACAAAAGATGAGCTGTCTTCCCTTCTTTCTTGCACATCACTTCTTCTAGTTGAGTAATGACGAAAGACCTAAACTCTATGTTTCTGTGGTAGCTGAATAGTGAATACATGAAATTTTCTTCCATGACGTTTTGAGCGTCTATCTTGTTATCTTGTTTTACGGGAGAGTAGTGTTGATGGCTTATGCCTTGTTGCAGTCATGTCATATTCAGTAGCATGGGTGCCAGACTACACTCATGTTCTGTATTTGTAGAGATTTTGGGCTATGATAAGCATGGTTAGATGAGATTACGCAGTTTTAGCTAGCCTGTCACACAATTATTGGGCTACTATGTTTTTTGGGGACGAAAACTGTTAGGCAAGGAAGAAGCTGCGTGAGAATAAGTAGTTTAGTTGTTTATTGTTTTTTCTTCCCACAAATCATGGATTTTCATGGTCAAATGAAAGCCCCTTATATTCATTGGGGAAATTGATTTTTCAATTTTTGGTTTAAGCAATTCCGTCTCCCAAGTCCCTCTGAAATGTTAAAGTATTTTGTAAACGAGTTTGGAACTCAATTAACATTAATATGTGTTTTTAAGATTAGGGTGTGATTGTAGAGTTTCTATCGGTCACTTATTTCCCTCTTTGCTACTCAGCTACTTACAGCTCCTTGCTACTCAGTTACTTATACCTCCAAGGAGCTACTTATTCCTCTTTGCTTTTTTAGGCCTACATGACCCGGCCTATTTAGCACGCACGTCAAAGCAGTAAAGACACATTGTGAATAATTTATACTACATATAAGAGGGATTTCTTCTTTAATCTCTAATTTTTACTTTTCTAAAAAATTATTAATAATTAAGTGAATGTAAATTTAAAAAATAAAATTATAAACACAAATTTTTTTATAATTATATTTTACATTTACAATTACTTTTAAATATAGAAATTTATTTTTTTTTATAAATACTATTATAACTGATTTTAAATATATTTTATTTTTTATAAGATGATTTTTATTTAACTAATTTAAATTATTAAAATTATAATTAATTAATTTATGAAATAATTATATAAGTAAAAATGTAAAAAAAAATAGGAATTGAGAGATGCGAACTTGTTAGATTTGTATATTTTTTGTTTTCGTTTTAATAAAAATAAAAAATAAAAATATTTTTGGCTGATTTTTAATGAGAATGTTTCTTAAAATTATGAAATACGGACGTTTTGATGTTTAAGTTTAAGTATACATTTTGTTTTCTCTTTTTGTTTAGATATTTTTAGAATTTATTATAAAATTCACATGACCAACGAGTGGAAGGTTGGGCATGGATTTATTCTTGTTGGCGGCTGTCTCGGTCCGACCTGTTTTGGTAGTGCTAATCAACACAGTAGAGCTTTCGAGTTGAGAAAAGACTCTTAAAAATGTCTTATTTATAGATTTGAATAGATTGACGACCAAAAAAAAAAAAAGATTTGAATAGATTTGTACGTCTACATAAAAAAAATCTCAAAAATGGATACTGTGCTGAAGAAAATGAGATCCTCTAAACTTTTAGGGTATGCTTAGAATCATCAATTTTAAGAATTGATTTAATTTATAAGTAAAATTTTTGTTTAGAAAGTTATAAAATAAAAATCAATTTAATTTTATAATAATTTTTAAATATAAAAATAATTTTCAAATAAAATTAAATCACTTATCAAATAAAATTATTTTTATTTTTTATTAATTCCAAACATAGGATACAATTATTGGACATAATGAATATCAATAGAATAAATCTGGCTATAAATTCAAAAAAATTGCAGACTGTGTCATTGCTTAGTTTCGCCGTATGTAGGCCTAAAGTAAAAGGGGCTGATGCTGATACACACCAACGTGGTATGATAACCAGCCTACACCTTGGCAACTACAAAACTATTAGAGTAGCTCAATTTTCTTTTCACTTAAGAGATACATTTTACATATTTATGTTAAAATGTTTTAGGATTCTTATATTTTTACACAATGTTAAGATTCAAAAGTGAAAAATCAAAGGACACAATGAAAGCTTTTGAAGAACGAATGATGACCAAATAGACAGTAGCATTGCCATTGGAGAGATAAAAGGGAAGAGGCAAACGAACAGAATGCATGGAAGGCGGAAAAAAAAAGATAATGATCAAATAAAATAAATAGGAGAAGGAATCCAGGTAAGGTGAAGGCTATGGCACTTCCGGGTCCAAGATTTAAAATACTAAGAATTTGGCTTACGTTATTATTTACTCATATATTACTACATCAATAAAATAGTTTATTATAATAATAATTATAAAATTATTTAAAAAATTAAATTCTTTTAATAATATATTAATATATAATTAAATAATAATATAAAGAAATTTATAGTCTCCAATAGCCTAGTAATAAGGACACTTGATGGTGCTTGAAGTGGGATTTGATACTCCTTTCTCAATTTTTCTTTCTCTTTTTTTCTCTTTCCTTAGGTCTCATTAGGGAGCTTAAGGTTACTTGGAGTCCCACTAAGGGGCCCACTCCTAGGTCCTACCCAGTTGTGAGACCTCTCCTAACTAAAAAAAAAAATTTACACATTGAAACAAATTTAAAAATCAAAGTTCAATTAGTATATGATAAAATTACTACGCACACTATAATTTTTCAAAGGAAGTGAGTGATCTTCCAACAAGAAGTAATATAGGCATCGTATATTTTAAAATCATTATACATTCCTTGCAATGAACAAACCAATTGCATTTTCGTATAATTTCTAGATAATCTATTTATACTTCATGTCATGCATCATTAAAAAGATAATCTCTAGATAAAAATTACTAATAGATCACGATTTTACATTATGTCTCTTACAAAACGTCTCGATTCTTTGACTCTTATTGGCTACGCTAAGAATGATCTTGATCTCATCATTCATGTCTGCAGCTTATTTTCACGTTGAACAAACAATTCAAAGTCAACAAATTTGTCAAAAAGTTCATGAAGGAGATGGAAGAGTCCTGCCTGTGCATAGATGTGGAAATTCACAGAACCAGGGCCTAAACTATTGAGGGCATAAATGACGAGATCAAGATTATCCAGTGGGTGGCCAATAAGAGCAATAAGAGAATGTCAATGCAACATTCTTCTGTACTCTTTACATGGTATTAGAAGTTTATTGCTAACAACCATTTCCGATCCAATGGCCTTTGAATCTTCTACTACCACCCAAACCTTTTCCTCTGCTCCTTTCAAAGATTTTATTCAAATCAATACTATTATCCGTCTACCTATCAAACTCATTAGCGTGAACTATCCAGCTTGATTTAAGCAACTGCACCCTCTCTTTACTGGTCACGATCTCGTTAGTTATATTGATGGCTTAACTCCCCATCCCCTTCCAAAATTGGTGCAGGTGACGCTACCTTTCCCAACTCAGCCTCCTTAATTATGAAACATAAATATAATAATGAATGAAATAATTACAAAATATTTACATAAGATAATTTTAATCAAATTATTATGTTAATTTAAAGGATCTTGATTAAGATACTACACTAATACACTCTTGGTTCAAGTGAAGGGCCTAAAAGCAAAACCAGAAATGCCAAGATTCTGGGCATATACAGTACTTGTCATTTAGTATATATCAAATAGGTGGAGAACCAAACTGAAAAATAGTTGAGGAAAATTCCAACACAGCATATGCAGAACTGAAGAATGAATAAATGGAAACTCTAAAAACCCCAACTTACATCCCACAATAACTTGAGTTAAACAATGTAGAGAGCCAGAAAATTATGCTTCATCTTGTCCAGCACAGCACTATAAGAACCAAATCAAATGACATGAAATTTATACACACGTTCAGAAAGGTCATTTGTGGAAAAATCATTGGGTAGTCGTTATTTATATTAGATATTTTATTCAATAATAATATATATATAATTTGATTGACATATTTTAAATATACATTATTCTTTAATTAAGATTAAATTATTATTTTAGTCCTCAAATATTCACTTAACATTAATTTAGTCCTTTAAAAAATATGTGATATCAAATTATTAATTTTAAGTGACATTAAAATAGTTCTTAAAAAATAAAAAAAATACTATTAGGCCTGAAACTTTGCCTGACATTATTCTACTCGAATTAGGTGACATTTACATGTCATCATTTTTTTTTAATTTTTTTATAATTTTCTCTTCTTTCTCGTCTCCTTCAAATCTCTCGCTCCATATTCTCATCCAATTTACTTTCTTTAGTTAATAAGCTATTATGGTTGTCAAAATTACTAAATCTCCCATTGTCATCAATGTTTAATGCCAAGCATAAGTATACAATCCAGGAAAGGAAGGAGATGAGATCAAATGAAGATTCTCCTCCTTTTCTTGCATTGATGTTCCTTTTTGGGACTGTCATTACGGCAATAGCTAAAATAAAAGGAATGAGAATCACTGTTGTGAAACTCACCTGCATTTTTTTTTTTACTTGCACCTGGATTTTGTTTTTTATTAAAAGAACTGCATCTCCTTTCAACTTTTATTTTTTTTAAAAAAATATAACTATAATTAATGATAAGGAATTAGGGCTTAGGTGTCCTGTTACCTCATTTAAGTACTCTATAATACCTTATTCTGTCAATCTATGATGGGGCAATTTTTTCTGATTAAATATTATCACTCTAAAAAATATGTAATATCAAATTTAATCTTTTAAATATTTAAAATAATATCAAAATAGTTATTTCAAAAGGTCATTTTAAATTATTATTTTAATATCGTTTTAAATTTTTAGAGAATTAATTTAATATCAGATATTTTTAAAGAATTAAATTGATGTCTAAGTAAATATTTAAAGTATCAAAATGCTAGTGTAGTAAAAAATTTAAATACTATCAATTCTTAGCCAAGAATTTCTTCTCTGCCACTGCTAGTACCCTCTTGCTATGATCACCTTCAATTCTGACACGGTCACACGGACTAAGGGCTCGTTTAGGATAAACTTTTGAAAAAAATATTTTTTTATACATCTATTTTTAATAGATCTTTTTAAAAAAAATAATTTTATATTTAGATACAATATTTAAAAAATATTTTTAAATAATAAAATTTTTTTTAAATTTATTTAGATAAAAAAAATAAAAATACTTTATTTATATCAAAATTATTAAAAAAGATATCCAAATACAAGATATAATGAGTTATGATATATAAGATATCATTAAATTGACTAACATAATAGTAACAATATAATTTTTAAATATGACATGGTAATAATGTCATGAAAAATAATATATAAAATAATAAAAACATATCTAATTATATATCGAAAGACTTAACAATATGTTGCTAATGTTATTCTACTTTATTTTTTTTAAGTAATATGATAGTTGAAGTTAAAATTCAGTTTAAGATATTAAAGTATAATAATTAAAAATTATATTATTTAAAATGTAATTCATAAAAATACTTAAAAATAATATAAAATATAATTTTTTATAAAAATAAAGATTATTTTTATAATAAAATTATATTAAAAATTATTTTTTTTAAAAGATAGAGATTATTATATTAAAAAAAAAGTGATAAATGAATTTTTTTTAATTTTTATAAGTTATATCTAAATATATTTAAAAATATATAAAAATATTTTTTTAAATAAAAATACTTTTTTAAAAAAATAAGTGTATCGAAAGTCGAAACTACTGTAAGCTTAGAAATTCTGATCGGAGCCCTTCGTGCCCAATTTCCTCGCCACGAATTAGGACGTGCACGTTTCCAAATTGATGAGAAAAGAGAAGAGCTTGCTCAACTCAAATACCTGCTGGTTTATTATGGCCAGGCGCATCAGATTGGGGTGGTAGCTTAGCATTGGCAACAAGTTTCTCACACCAGAGAGGGAAAGGATTTGGACCAGGTGTGAGGTCTTTACCCTATTCATCAACCAAAGTACCAGATTTCAATGTTAAGTTTAAAAAGGAAGGATTTTGTATTGGATTTCGTTTTCGTCAATTCGAATTTTTTGTTTTTTGACTGCAACAGGACCGCAGAGTTTGCTGTTGGTGGTGCAGATTTTGAAGTGGGCTTCTTTTGTTCAGAGAGGGTACCCCAAGATTACCCCCATGAAGATTGTTTGGAAGAAAGGCTTTATTCGGTTGGTTCTTGTTTCAGGGATCTTGTGGATGTTATTAATTCTTATTGCGTTGCTGTTCCATATATGGTCTTGCCAATCTTCTTTCTCCTTTTTTTCAGGTACGCGAAGTTTTATTTTTATGTAGTTAGTTGCTTTTGGCGAGTCTTCTCAAGTTCATCTCGTCTTTAACTCTTAATTTTACTTGTCATAACATGAAATCTTCACCTACACTACAGCCATCTATCCTTAGTGTGATCTTTTGGGATTTTGAAAGAAAGGAATAAATAACAGCACTTTAGATGAGCTTTGAACTTGATTGCTGCACTATGCCTGATGTTAAATTTAGATCTTAGTCGCCTGGTATTAGAAAATCAATAGGTAAAAGAAGTTTCTTATCTTACATAGATAATGGCCTTTGAGAAGAACATTCTGGACATTCATTTTACAGTATAGATAAGGCTAAATTCTATGTCTCTCAGTCTCATTAACATAGAAGATGTAGAAATAGCATATTTCTTTGGCATTGTTTACTGTGGATTAAGAGAGGCAAGGAACTCTTTAATCTCTAGTTAAAGCTAGGAATAGCAGAACATGTCTAGGTATTCTGAAAAATGAATATAATGTAATTTTATTGCTCAATAGAAATTCATTCCTCTTCTCTTTCCTTCTTGTTTTTTTTTCTTTCACTCTTTGAGAGGGGTTTTGTAAAGGCATGTAGGACATGCTTGTCTTATATTCTATTTATATTCAGTTTCCTAAGACTAACTTTGGAAGTACAAATATTTGCAATCTGATTGATGAATTGAAGCAAACTTGCTATAAATAGGAATAGGATCATAACTTGATGGAAGGTTCTGTTAAGCTATAAGATTATGTGCATATTTGGTTTTGATTAACTTTAAGGAAAAATTCGCTTTTTTTTCGTAAGTTTTTTTTCCAAAAGCTCTTTCAATAAGAATTTGTTTATAAGATATTTTGAGCACAAAATAAGCTAATCCAAACACACACTATGTTCTCCAAGAAAAGGTTGTGCAACTTAAACATTCATTGCTTTTATTTTCTTCACCAAAATTGTCAATGTTAGGTCCTCATTTCTGAAATTTTAGCAATTTTCCACTTGACTTGCAGCTATATGTAACAAAAATGGCAAGGTATACGCCATGTTAGACACAATGAGACTTGTATCAAATCCTCACAGTAAGATTTTGGCAGTTTTTCCTCCATCCATGTGTTTTATTCTTCACCATATAATAACCATTGTTTAATACTGATGCTGCTTGTATTCAACAGGATGTCCAATTCCTGTTTCCAATGACCCCAATAAAATAGTTATTCCAACTGGAAGAACTTCTGACACAATTGTCAAAAATTTATTGTATGTTATGGAAGATGAGGTTCCACATAATGGATCTCAGTCATCTCCTCTGTTTGGAGGCCATCAAAGTTGGTTACAGAGGGAGGGAAGTTTCAAACTAAATTCAACCATGAAGGTAAACTAGTTACCTTGATTTGATCAAGTTCGTTTTAATCGCAATTGCTTCACAATCTTACGGCAATTGTAGTTTCCACCTTTAATGAGTCTTGTTTAATATGTGCTCCACCCCTCAGGTGCACTGTGGATTTATCCAAGGTGGTGGTGCTGAATGATCTCGTGACATCAAATATGTTAAGAAATGCAAATTTGTTGTTGCATCTGGAATATTTGATGGCTATGATATACCTCATCAACCTTCAAATATAAGCCTTCGTTCGAAGAAGCTCTTTTGCTTTCTTATGGTGGTGGATGAGGTATCTCTGAAATTCATAAGGGAAAATGGTACTATCAAAGAAGACAATGATGGTGGAAAATGGGTGGGAATTTGGCGTCTCATTCTTCTTAAGCATCCACCTTATGATGAGCCAAGAAGGAATGGGAAGGTTCCTAAGATTTTAACGCATAGATTGTTCCCTCAAGCACAGTATAGTATTTGGATTGATGGTAAAATGGAGTTGATAATTGATCCATTGCTAATCCTGGAGAGGTACTTATATTCAGTGGTCATAGTTTATGCCAAGTCTTTCTGATATATTAACTTTTTAATTATGTTTCTCTAGATAGATATTTAAACGGTCATCTGTTTGTTTGTTGAGAAAGTTTAGAAGGAAAAGAAAAAAAGAAGAGGTGTTTGATTTGAATTTGATATTCCATATCCTTCTTATAACATTTAATTAAACAATAATCACTCCTGGACACATGGTTTTGAAGAGCTCAATTTTACAGCTTAGATATCATAAAGTTTATGGTTTATAGAAGTAAAATATTTGTATAGTAGGGACTTGCTTGTCATGTGTTTATACTATTGATTGACCCTTTGTATTGGGTCATCCAAGCCAACCCCCTTGTTGTTTAGATTGACACTAACCTCCGCCCATGCCCTCCAACCAGAAAAATAGTTCTTGAAACTGGGTAGAACTAATGCTTTTTAGCAGAATGGATAACTTTTTCCTTTATCCCTAGAGTTAAAAATTCTTAAAGATTATTCCTTGTGTTTATTTGCATTTGACACTTAGATCCATCATGTTGTATAACAGAAGCATACCTAATTCCTTTAGAAAAGGCTAATTTATACAATTGTAAATACTGCATGGGGTCTTAGCGTCAAAAAATATAAATAAAAAAGAGGATTGCTGTATCAACCGACGGGGCAAACTAGGCCAAAACTATTGGCTTAATCTCTCCTGTTGAAGTTCCATCCTCAGATCATAGTGACTGCATCCGCATGGTTGTGAAAACTGCCAACCATGAATTTTCAGTTTATCATGGGGGATATAGGATTTTCCACCACAAGGGGCCTATATATTTTCCCATATTTTTATTAGTGTTTGAGTCTTCATTAAGTGTGATATATGCTTGTTGGGATGGAAGACATTCCAGCTAGATTCAAAACATAAAACCGAGACACTTTGTTAGGAATTGGACCAGAGAAGCAAGTGAAACTGAAGAATTAAACTGTATCTCCTCTGCTGGAGCTAATATCAAGGTGATATCAGAACCAGTGGGGGTCTCGATTGAATAGAATTACAGAACAGAAATCAAGTACAAGATAACCCAGGCTTTCGAGAGGCCTGGTTCTCTCCCACCACTCTGTCTAACTCACTCCTTTCTTGTTCCTTTCCTCTTCCCCATACTACTATATATATATATATATTTCTTTACAAGTATGACTGAATTTTCCTCCTATTTGCCCTCTTCACGCTATCCTTGCTACTAGTGCAGCCACGTAGGCCTAAGTGCTCACAGTTACGTTTCCTCCCTGGTCTTTATGGGCCTTCGATCCTCTGCCCTTCTTTCTAAAATACACCTTATTAATAGGTGGTTTCCCAACAATACTTCCCCCCAAATCTTTCACCTTGTCCTCAAGGTGGAATGCTGGAAATTGCTCCTGTATAGCTGCTGCATCTTCCCAAGAATTCTCAAAATCTTGGAACGGTCCTTTCCATTTAATGAGGACCTCTGTCTTCCCTTCAGAAGTTACCCTGTAACTGATGACATCCACTGGCTGAACTTGTAGCTTCCCAGTCTTCGGTGAGGAAAGGAGGCAGTGGCTGACTTTCTGCAGTAGAAGATATGGATTTCTTCAACAGTGAGGCATGGAAAACTGGGTGTATGCTACTGTCTGCAGGTAATTCCAGTTTATAAGCAACCTGTCCAATCTTTTCCAAGACTGTAAAAGGGCCATAGAACCGCGGAGTTTTTCATTTTGCTTCTTAGCTAGAGACTTCAGTCTATAAGGCTGGATTTTAAGATACACGGAATCTCATGGCAAGTACTCAATTTCCCTCCTATGCTTGTCAGCTTGCACCTTCATTCGGTTCTGAGTTGCCACCAAGTTGTGTTTTAGATCATCTATCATCAAAGTCCTTTCAGCCAGCATGTTGTTGACTTCCTCCACAGAAGAGGGGTCAGATGTGCATTTAAAAAGAGTTGGAGGATCCCTCCCATAAAGGGCCTTGTATGGGGAGAGTTTGGTTGAGCTGTTATAGTTGATGTTTTACCAATATTCAGCCCAGCTGAGCCATTTAGGCCATTGCTTTGGCTTGGACTGTTAGGCACTGCAAATAAGTCTCGATACGGCAATTCATCACTTCGGTCTGGCCATCCGACTGAAGATGATATGCAGAGCTGAAACGGAGCTCGGTACCGGACAGCTTAAACTGCTCAGTCCAAAATTGACTAACAAAGATGCAATCTCTGTCGGACACTATGGTAGAAGGGAAACCATGGAGTTTGACAACCTCCTTAAGTAAATAGTGCTGCCACTTCCTTGGCATTGTATGGATGACAAAGGGGAATAAAATGAGCATACTTGGTAAAGCGATCTACTATCACCATGATGGTATCCACACCTTGTGTTTTTGGGAGGCCCCCGATGAAATCCATGGAGATATCGGACCAGACTTGTGTGGGTATGGGCAGGGGCTGCAATAGGCCTGTAGGGGATAGGGCTTCATATTTATTCCTTTGACATATGTCACAGGCAGCTGCATAGGTTTGAATATCCCTCTTCATCCCTTCCCAAAAGAAAAGCCCAGTAATTCATTTATACGTTCTGAAGAAGCCAGAATACCCTCCAAAAGCTGAATCATGAAACTCCTTGAGTATTATAGGTATTTTAGAGGAAGACTTATGTAACACCAGCCTCCCTTTATAGAGTAATTTACCCCCCTGTACATGAAAACCTGGGTGCAAATCTGAATCGCTTATCAAGTCCTGCAAAATTCCTCTGAGTCGTGGATCAGCCTGCACCTCCTCTATTAAATCCTCCCAATTAGGGAGTTGGACAGTAGAAATAGCCGTGAAAAACATCCTTCGAGAGAGAGCATCTGCTACTTTATTTTCTACCCTAGGTTTATAGTTGACCTCAAAATCGAATCCAATTAACTTGGACATCCATTTCTGCTGTTCTTCCCCCAAAAGTCTCTGATCATTGAGGAATTTAAGACTCCTTTGATCTGTATTAATGATGAAATGCCTCCCTAACAGATAATGTTTCCATTTCTGAACAGCAAATACTATTGCCATCAACTCTTTCTCATAAACTGATTTGTTTAGAGCCCTTTCTGACAGCCCTTGGCTGATGTATGCTATTGGCTTCCCATCTTGCATTAACACAGCCCCCAAACCCCTTCCTGAAGCGTCTATCTCCACCACAAAGGCCTTAGTGAAATCAGGGACAGCAAGTACCAGCAGTGTAGTCCTAGCCTGTTTGAGTAGGTCAAAGGCTTCTTGAGCTTCTTTCCCCATTCAAAACTGTCTTTTTTTAGCTGTTGAGTCAAAGGGCTAGCTATCTTCCCATAATTTTTGACAAATTTGCAATAGTAACCGGTCAGCCCTAAAAATCCCCTTAAACTCTTCACATCTGTGGGTGTTGGCCATTTGACCATGGCCTCAGTTTTTTTTGGATCAGCTTCCACTCCTGCAGCAGAAATGAGGTGGCCCAAGTACTCAAGTTGCCCTTTTCCAAAGCTGCATTTTTTCTTGTTTGCAATACAGCTTATGATCCGTCAGAGTTTGAAGCACCATCTTCAAATGCATCACATGTGCTTGCTGGTTAGGGCTGTAAATTAATATATCATTGAAGAAAACCAACACAAACTTCCTTAGGTAAGGCTTTAGCATCTCATTCATTAATGACTGAAATGTTGACGGTGCATTGGACCGCTCAAAAGGCATCATAAGGAACTCATAATGTCCCTCATGTGTCCTAAAGGCAGTTTTGGGAATATCAAATTCCTTCTTCCTAATCTGATGGTAACCCGACTTCAGATTCAGCTTAGAAAAATGGTAGCTCCTCCCAATTCATTTAATAACTCATCTATAGCTGGTATAGGAAATTTATAGGGTACAGTGACTTTATTCAAGGCCCTGTAATCTACACAAAGTCGCCACCCACCATCTTTCTTCTTAACTAGAATGATAGGAATAGATTATGGACTAGTGCTAACTCTAATAATGCCGACCTTTAACATTTCCGCTATTATGTTTTCACTTTCATTTTCTGATAATGTGGGTGCCTATAGGGCCTAATATTTGGTATTTAAGCTCCCTCTTTCAAGACAATAGCATGATCGTGTCTTTTCTTTGGAGGAAGTCCATAAGGCTCTTTGAACACATCTTCATAATCATGTAGGATCTCCTCCAATTCTGTCCAGATTGCTGTATCTAGCTGCTGCAAATCATTCAAGAGATTATACTTGATGTAGAACCCTTCCCCTTCATCTTGGAGGACCTTGTAAATGGTCTTCAAGGACGCTGCTGCCTTGGACAATGAAGGTTTTCCCTTAAGGATCACCTCACTACCTGCAACCTCCAATTTTAGAGTCAAGTCCCTGATGTTAGCTCTAATCTCCCCCAGCCCTTGCAGCCATTCCAAACCCAAAACCATACCTGCTCCCCCCAACTCAAACAAGAAAAAATCTTGCTTAATGTGGACCCTCTGCACCAGTAAATCAACTCCTTTACACACCCTTTTACTACGAACTTTGTGGCGATCCCCTATCTCCACAAAATACTCAAGTGTCTCTAAGATGGGTAACCCTATAGTTTTAAGGACTTTTTTGCAGTTAAACCCATGATACTATGGATGGACAATTGATAAGCCCTCTCCTCCCCTCTTCTTCCATAACATCTCCCCTATGTTTCTCCTCAAGTTCTTCTGTATTTTCCACCACCATCAAGTGGAATTGCTTAAATTTGCATATGTGGTATGGATTGAATTTTTCATCACACCTGAAACAAAGTCCCTTCTTCATTTTGTCTTGCAACTCAGCGTTAGACAATCTCCTGAATCTTCCTCCCTTATTGTTCTTGGTTCCCGCAGTTGGTTTGCTCTCAGTCGTGGTTTTCTCACTAGAAGTGAGTTTGGAACTGGTCTGCCCAGTCACAAAACTGCTCTTATTGGGCTATGAATAAGCATTGGTTCGTGATCCAATATCTGAAGTGACAGATTTGGATGTTTGGGTAGTTTTAACTGGTGTCTCCAGCTTGGTTACTGATGTTAGGCCTCTCTTGCCTAAGGCCCAATTCTTTTCTTCAATGAGTTGAGCCTGATCCATCAAGTTAGTCATGGCCTCCAGTCGGTAGAGCTTCAGCTCTGCACGGATGTCTTCCTTCAACCCATTCAACCAAATTTCCCGAAGCACTTCCTCGTCTGAATGACACATGGGTCCAGCTACCATCTCAAAAAGCTCACGATATTCACCGACGGTTGCTGTTTGGCGCAATCCCAGCAGTACCTCATAAGGGTTATGCGCCATCATTGGTTGGAAACGCCAGAGGATAGCCACCCTAAACGCTGCCCAACTCACGTCGGTCGTCCGTAGCTCCCACCACTGAAACCAGTTCAGCGCACGACCTTCCATCGTGATCATCACAGCCTGTACTTTCTCCTGCTCAACCACAGAGTTGATGTAGAAGTATCGTTCGACCCTGCTTATTCAGCCATATGCGTCATTGCCGAAAAACAAAGGAATCTCGAGCTTCCTCCAACGATCATCCTGTGGTGGGTTGCTACTGAAGCTTGCAAAACTTCCCCCTCCTTCTCCTTTCGATTCGCTCCCTGCTCCCTTCTTAGCTTTATCCTTCGATAGTTCTCTGACTAGACGTAACAATTCAGTCTGGCTGTCCTCGTTTCTTCTCATCCTTTCCTCTTGTGTTTCTTTCCACCTCTCAAACCCCTTCTCAATCGCCTCCAATCTCGCCTCCATTCGTGTGCTCACCATCCACAGCTCTCAGATTAGGAGCTCTGATACTAGTTGTTAGGAACTGGACTAGAGAAGCAAACGAAACTGAAGAATTAAACTGTATCTTCTCTGCTGGAGCTGATATCAAGGTGATATTAGAACCAGTGGGGTCTCGATTGAACAGAATTACAGAACAAAAATCAAATACAAAATAACCCAAGCTTTCGAGAGGCCTGGTTCTCTCCCACCACTCTGCCTAACTCACTCCTTTCTAGCTCCTTTCCTCTTCTCCATACTACTATATATATATATATATATATATTTCTTTACAAGTATAACAGAATTTCCCTCCTATTTCCCCCTTTGGCACTATCCTTGCTACTAGTGCAGCCACGTAGGCCTAAGTGCTCACAGTCACGTTTCCTCCCTGGTCTTTATGAGCCTTCGATCCTCTGCCCTTCTTTCTAAAATACACCTTATAAATAGGTGGTTTACTAACACACTTGTTTACAAATTATTGTTCAGTTGGGATCCTAATGATGATACAGTGATGACTTTAACCTTGTAAAACTATGTTTACTATGCAGATACCTGTGGCGTGGCAAGCATACATTTGCCATTGCTCAGCATAAGCATCACCGTAGTATATATGAGGAGGCTGATGCAAACAAGAGAAGAAAGCGGTATGCACGACCCCTCATTGATCTCCATATGAAAATCTACTATTATGAGGGAATGAAGCAATGGAGTTCAAAGAAAAAGACTATTAGTGGTAAGACAGGAATGACTTTTTGGTTTTGAATTTTATTTGCACTTTTGATTTTAATAACAATTTTGGTATGTCTTTCTCAGAAGACAAATTCCTAGGATTTTAGCACATGAGCCATGCTAGAACAGCCAAAATTACCATAAAAGCAATCAGCATAAGCACTTGTATCTCTCATGAAAAATTGTCCTTGTAGTGGAGGGAAATAACTATCCTTTTCAAGAAACCGGGAAATTTTTGCACTTCACATTCTGTATATATTCAGTGAGAAATGAGAAGAAAAGGATAGACCACTCCCTTTATTTTGTTTCTAGCAAAATCAACTTGAGAACTGAAAGTTCCAGGGTACTTCTGTCCCTATTACTTTTAGATGACACCCGTTTTGTTTGGTCTCATTTTGGAGTGAGTAGACCAAGTGAATTCAACAACACCGCAGCCGCCGCGGCCCAACCCCCCCCCCCCCCACTGGGCGGGGGGCGGGTGCCTCCCAAAAAAATAGGAGAGAAGTAAACACAGAGTTGATTTGATAAGTGTTACACACAATTGTTTACTTTTAATGTTGACATTGATAAGGTTTTAAGCCATTCAGTTTCTTTCCAACCTTGAACTACTAGCTTAGAGCTAATTTTGCCCCTACCTTGATGCTCTTTAACATAAGTGACCAAATTTTTTAATGTGAAGCCCATTCATTTAATCAGAGCTAACCCAGTTACTTATCTATAGCAATCTATACCAAGACAAAACAGTATTTCTCTAAATTGAAACATCTATTATTCACTCTTATTTTTGTGATTTTGTTCAGACATATATATTATCTATTGCTCAGTTTGAAGTAACATTGTATCATTTTGGTAAATACAAGGCTATCCTGAGGCTATTTTTGCTTAACATGCTGTCTCCAAGTCTGAAGATTCTCTCTTTTGGATTTGGATCCTCTCATGTGAATATTTCACATGATCATGTCATGTGGAGTGAGAGACAAACACCCTACACAAGACAAAATTCGTGAGACCCTGTGCAATGACGTGGGGTCTTGTTCTGGGTCCCTGTCAAAAACTCATATAAGATTCAAATCTTGGGACTTGCATCAAAATTTAGGGACAAGTGTATTTGTATTTAGCCCAAAATAAACTGGCAATTGAAATCTGATTCATTCACTGCTGATGTGAGTCATGTGACCTTACTGAGAACATGAGTCTTGCAGCAGAAGTGCAGAACCTTCATTGCCATCGCCACTAACCTTATCCAAGAAATTTGGAAATTTTTCTTTATTTTTTAAATTTGAGTATAGTCTTGTATGCGTCATTGCTTCAATAGCTGCTGACAAGACGCATTTTTTCACTAATAATTGAAAATTTTCCCTTAGTACTGAAATTCTTGGACGACTGTGAGTAGGAAAAAACTAAATAGTTCTATGGAAGCCCAATTCCGTATCAGGCATACTTGTCTAGCACATTATCAACAAATGGCCTTTCCAAGGTTCAAAAGGAAAGCTCACAGAGAATACCATACGAATATGAGCTTAGCTATATTTCTCCGTTGACTTCAATTGATCTGTATGGTATGAAAGTGGCAGTGGTCCGTGTAGACTTGAAAAACTAGTGAACTGCATTTCAAGTATTTGTACATAGTATTGGTTGGCTGTATCACATTGCTGACAGGAATTTATGATATTTCAGATGTGCCAGAGGGAGCCATTGTCATTCGGGAGCATACCACCATGAGTAACTTATTTAGCTGCTTGTGGTTCAATGAGGTTAACCTCTTCACACCAAGAGATCAACTGAGTTTTGGCTATGTTGTGTACAGATTAGGGGACTCCTTCAAATTCTTTATGTTTCCAAACTGTGAATACAACTCACTGTTTGTGTTGCACCCCCACACAAGAGAGCATTCTTCTCCCATAGAATGGGTTAAACAGTTGGATCAACTCAAGCATAGCAATCTAAAAGAAAGTAGGGGAGGATTAGGCTTGTGGACCCCCTACCCGGGGGATCTTGATTCAGTTGTTCTGCCACATGTAACAAGAACATCAAAAGCAGGCTAACATTTTTTTTCTTTACATTTTCATTTTGTTATTAATTATTTTAAAGGATTTCTTAATGTATTTTTTGCACAATCTTAATGAAATTAAAGATAAAGCTCTACAAGTTTCTGTGTTGTTTTTGAAGAAAAGAAGCAAAGCTCGTTGTTGCCTTCCTCCCCCTCCTTACTCCCCCTAGTGGATAAAAGACCTCTCAGTTGCTCATCGCTAGAATTGTGATTGTGAAAAGTGAAATCTCCCCATGGTATTGGAAATGGATAAACTCACCAATTCTTAGATACACCAAGTTCTATGGAAAATTTACTGGGTTTAAGCCGTTTGGTCCACCTAACGCTTACCTTAAAATTTCAGAATTTACAGACTGATACTTCTTCCCAAGTCTTTTTTATAACAGATGAGTTGTTTGATAATAGTAATAATAGAATATTACAATACCCAAAAATAAAAATAAAATATTAGAACACGTACCTACATGCGGTTGCTTGAGAGGGTGCGGATCTGACTACAGTTCCTCCGTACTCCGCCCTGGAACATCCTATTAGTTCTTTGTACGAAAAAAAGATCTTATTGGTGCTTCATTAATCTTAGTGATTGTATGTGCTAATGATAGAAATGTTATTTAAAAGTTTTTAAATATACATTTGAGCATATTTGCATTTTATGATTATTGAACATTGATGTACTAAATATTTTTTTGGTAAATGTGCCATATAAATTTAACACTTCGTGACCTTATTCTGCTAATTACTTTTAACATTTTTTATTTATGATTTTCCACTTATATAAATTCTATTTATAATTATAATAGTTATGTTCGTTATTATTTGCTTTTTAATTTTCTCTGACTTCGTTTGCATGTCAATGTCGTAAGGAAAAATAACTATAATGTTCTACTCAAGTTTTAATTAAACAGATAAATTTGTCAAGAAGCGAACTATATCCTCATAATATAATTGAAAAATGATGTTGCAGTACAAAGCCCCAGATAATATGTAGTTAAGAGATAGTTCAAGTATTCACCATAAGAAATACAAGAAGTAATTTTTAAATATAGTTGTGACACAGTCTATACTGTCTAGCAGAAAAAATCAATTGGCACTCATGGTTGGTCGTTGTATGATGACCATCTTTGATCACGCCAACGTAATCCATGACCAGGAATTGTCCCAGATGAAGAAGAAATGTTCCCCCAGGGATTAGTCTCAGTATGTAAGGCCCGAGGCACCATTGTTGAAGACATCCTGATCCCCGGGCTTGGCTCTCTATAATACTGGTGAAGATCGCGGGGCATTCTTGAAGACAACAAATTTGTTCTCCACCTAGCTGTCCGATTTAACTCCACTTCATGGGGTGATGACGATCTAGTTCTCCACATACCTGTACGATTTCTGTCCAGTTGATGCATTGAAGAAGAATAGGTACTCCATCTTGCTGATTGATTTGTCTGTGTATCTTCCAATGCCCTGTGCATTGTTCCAGACCTTCTGTCATGCAATGGCAACCTCTGTCTTGAATTAGACAACAAACTGGTTATCTGGTTAGCCTCTTCAATAGAGGTAAAGATTTCATACAAGAACAAGGACATCAAGTCAGCAACGTCCCCAGTCAAAATGGTGTCAAGGCTGTTTTCCACACCAGAACTTGCATGGATTGAGCTTAAAATATCTTCAAAGTCCCTTTCCTGTTCCATCCTGATCCAATCACGCTGTCGTGAGGGATCCAACTCTGACGGTCGAACATAAGGATGCTCAGACCTAGCATGCCTCCGGAGTTCTGGATATGTCCCCTGGAATTCACATGTCTCAGAAGAACAACTCCTTGGTTTAGAATTCATGTACCTACGAGCAGGCTCCGAAACTATATATCCATATATTTCTCCCCGACAAAGAGGGCAGATGAGATTTAGTTGCAACTTGCTCCCACATTGTAAGGGGTGCCCAGGCTCTGAATGAACTTCCCTACTCCTGCGAGAGGTGCTTGTGAGAGGAATTTCTTGCAGTATTGCTGACGAGAGATGAGAAGCAAATGACTTACAAAACTGGTCAAGGCAGTTGGAGTGCCGATAACTGGTATTGCACATAAAAGGACGACAACCCATCTCATACGAAGAACATTTCAGAAGAACAGCATTATGAGGGGGTTCCATACAAATAGGGCATCTAGCGTCCTCCCATTCTTTCACATCCTCAACTGATCCCGACAAATTCATGGGCTTGTGAAGCTCAACATCTTGGGGGTTAGAAGGGTAAGGATATGACCTAGTGCAATTTTCAACAGATGGGGACTGCACTCTTCTAACTTTAGGCATCTTTTAAATTCAAGATGTTACTGCTGAAAAATAAAATCTGCCTTATATCAAACAACCAAAAAATAAGGCACTATGTTACGAAATATTAATTGTAATTCAACCATTAAATATTAATATAATAAATAAATCAGAAATATTTTGCAATGTAAGGCTGCTACTTTCCTATGGAACAACTTTTTTTTTAAGTTCCAGATGAGCACTGGGTGTGTGCATCTACTTTGAAGCATTTTTTGATGATTTGCTATAAAGATTTTGGTATAAATAAGGAGGTTAAAATTTTATGGCTGTGTGCAGTTTAAGCAATCCTTTGGGGCATTTGGTTGGAGTGCAATGCTCACTCTTTAAAGTGTGTCTCTTTACCCCTATACCTGTTGTGGAATAGGGCTGTGTTTATGGCTTCTCTTTCGTGTTCTGCACTTCTGCTCAATTCAAGGGAGTTGTGACAAGGTAGCCTTGCTGCATTCTGAGTTCTTTTCATATTCCTTGCTGTATTTAGTCTGCTCTACTTTTGAGGTTATCAATCTTATCATCCCCTAGCTGTACTTTCCTTTCTTTTTCTCTAATAAAATTTCTTTTTCTATAACAAAAAATATTTGAGTCTGTTGAAACTTTAATTGAGCTGGCTAAAACCACAAAAGCATTTTCATGAAAAGAAAAAAAAATTCTGAAGGACATCAACCCTAAAGATTCATCCACGTACTAAAGAAGCCATAATACATGACAAAACGAAACCCTAACGTCACGTTTGGTACGCAGGAATGGTGATTCAATTCCATATCCATTACATGCAATGAGGCATTCCTATGTTTGTTTGCAAAAAAAATGTCATGAAATGGTGATTCCATTCCATGCCCCATTCCATGAAATTAGGAATAGAGCATAAAATCCATTCCTTCCTAAAGAAGTGGAATTGGGATTCCATGCTCTATGAAAAGAGATTAAAATTATTTATTCTTAATATACCATTAAAAATTTTATATAATTACACCTATTGTCCTTCTTTTTTTTTGGATAATACAATATTGTTCTTCTTGATATTTTTCAGTTTATGATGTAATTTTTTATGGTAAAATTTTATGTTTAATTACTTATTAACCTTGATGTTATTATAATTTATCATTATAATTTTTAGTCTTGACGTATATTTTTCATCTTTAATTTAAAAACTTATTTATATATAAAAATAAATATGAAGTATTTACTTGATGTGATAACATTATTCTTTTAAAAGATAACAACATTTATTCTAATTAAATTATTAAAAAATTAAAATTAAATATTATTATTAATGTTTAAAAGATTTTTTTCTTATAAAGAATATTTATATCATTTATATCAATTTTGATTCCATTCCATAATTATTCTATATACCATACAGTGGATTGGCTTGGAAAGGCATTACATTTCAAAAGTTACTAAACTGTGGAATATGAATCACTATTCTATTTTATTCTATTCTATTCCTATTCCATTCCGATTCTACAGAATTATCATTTCATGTACTAAACGTTACGAAGATTCTATCAGACCAAACAATAGAAAGGAAATTCCATAAAAATAAATAAAGCTTCAGAAGAACAAATATAAAGAAAGTATTTCAATTCAATATTCCAATATTCCTAGGAGATATCTCAACATGCTCGAACAATCCCTAGTACAGAAATTACAGAAATTATCAGGTAAGTAGGTCAAATTGCTTAATTTTTTGCTTCATAACCTATTCACGACACCATTTTAGACGAATTTAAGGCACGTACTTGAACAAAAACATAACACCATAGAAACAAGCAGAATTATTAAAATCTACGGTACTTGCCCTATGAATTAGAGGCCAACATGTTTAAGAGAATGAGGCTCAAAGGAACAAAAACAAAAAACGAAAGAGGGAGGGCATGGGTTATGGCTAACCTGGTTGCTGAAACGCTGAGGGGATCGAGAAAGAAGGCGAAGCCGGTAATTGGTGCGTGATTCGCTATTCACGATTGGCACACCGCGTTTGATTTTGAGTGCCGAGTCGCAGTTTCCAAATTCCAAGTCGTCGGGTCAGTCAAGCTCGATTTCGATTTTCATACCAGGGTTTCGCGTTGGGTCTGGGTTTGGGTGGCATTAAATACATTTTTTAATTTGTATAAATGGTATTGGTTCATCTCACTTTTTACCTTTAAATAATATTAATTTAATTTAATTTAAATTATAAAAATTAACATTATAATTATTTTTTTATATATAAATAGAGATATAATTAATATAATTTATATAATTAAAAAATTAAATTAATAATATTTTTTAATAATTTAAAATTAAATTAATATTAAATTTTTAAATAATTAAAATAATATTTTTTTATAATTTAATAATTAAATTAATATTAATATTTTTTAAAAAATCAAAATAATACTAACATAATTTTTTAAAATATCAAATAAAAAGTTTATTTAAAAAAATAAATAAATAAATAGTTTTTTTCATTGTTTGATTAGTCTTTTTGTTTTGGTCAACATTGTTTGATTAGTCTTCTGCTTTTCTTTTCAAGCACTAAACAAGTATTGGGTTTTCTGGGCCTGAAAACGGGCCCTTGAGTTTTCTACCAATTCATTTTATATTAATTATAAAAAAAATTAAAATATCGTAACACCGCAAATTATATTTTGTAGTTTACAAATTTTTAAAAACTAAATCATTGTACAATTCTCAAGTTTTTTTTATTTTATACAATGCAGACATATATATTTAAATTTGTGATTTTTTATAACTTATTTTGACCTGTCATCAATAACTTATTTCTTTTTTATATAGAAATCAATAATTTTTTTTTAGTAGCTTGTTCTTAGATTGATTTGGCTCCAAGGCACGTTCACAAGTATTTCGAATTCTACTATTACGTTGTTAATACATTTAACGAAGATTACCCAATAACAATAAAATGTAACAACAAAATAAAATGTAATAGTCCCATAAAACAATTTACAAAAAACAATTGCATTTTAATATTATATGCCTAATATACATTAAAGATAAGTGATGTGTATGACATTATGGAAGAAATATAGATATATACAATTTGTTCGGTTTATTTTAAGCCAAAAAATGCAATAACAAAATAAGCCTTTTTATATAAATATAATAATTTTTTTATTTATCAATACCCACTTTTTTGAGATTATTTATTAAAATATAATGAAATCTGATAAAGTCAAAAATCGTCTTAAATTAAGATAATTTCTGACTTATATAAAATAATTTTTTTAAAAAAAATTAGTTGAGAAATAGACATAAATTATGATGACTTCTAAACTGTAATTGAAAGAAAAATTTTAACTCTGTTGAAAAGTCACCTTAAATCAGGGTGACTTTCTAACTAAATTGTTAAATTTTTTTTTTAAAACTAGTTGAGAAGTTGCTATAATACATAGTGACTTCTCAACTAATTTTCAAAAAAAAATTGTTTGGTATAAGATAACTTCTAACATTGTTAAATTTCAGTACATTTTAATAAATAATTTAAAAAATAATAAATAACAAAATTATTATATTTATATAAAAAAAAGTCAACAAAATCAAACCAAATATAACCTAATTGTTTAGGCTCAAGAATCATGTTTGGTGGCATTGAAACACTAGTTTGAAAGATATTTTCTCCTTCTCACAGAAGTTGCATGAAACGTCAAGTCCCTTTAGGTGAATCGTAAACCATACATGCACATGGCAATTCAATTCATTCAACTGGTCCGCTTAACACTTCTCACATTAGAAATGTGAGTTATATTTAACCAATCATATACTAACTAATCATGATCAGTTATTAAAAAAATTAAATACATTCATTATAGTTAAAGGATAAATTCTTATATATACTCATATAATAATATAATTAACAATTTAGGTTTATTTTTACAATGCTATAAAATTAACCTGATGATAAAAATTTAAATTATGTGTCACGTATTATATTTTAATTGAATTGGAGTATTACTTTTAAAATATATAAAAATTTCAGCTGCTGTAATATAATCTTGTCATAAGATCTAAAGTTAATTGCCCACATATCACAAGAAAAAAAAATGTAAACTTATATTCTATGTAAATTATGTAAATTATATTTTTGTTATTTCCACATCCTTTAAATATGAGATAAATTCTCACGTAAGGTATTAAGATTATCTTTTTTTATAAAGTGTTATTTGACATAATTTGAATATTTAATATTATAAATAAAGTGTGTCTTCCTTAACTCCAATTGACTTTTTACTAAATCACAACTTTGTAAAATATAAATTATATAGACTAAGTTAATAAATAATTTACATATCATTAAATGAGTAATAACCATAGCAAATTTTTATTTATTTCTCTCTATCCCTCTCTAACTACAAGTTTAGCGTCCGTCAATATGTATTTTTTATTTTTTTTTAATTTTGTTTATGTTAAAAATGAAAATAAGTCTCTAAGATAGTTATTTTATATAAAAATAGAAATGAAATATTTTAAAATATTTAAAATGTTAAATTTTTAAAAAAATAAAAAAGACAATTATATTATATATAGAATTATAATTGTAATAGAATATGAGTAATTTTAGTTTGACTCATTTTTGAATTAATTTTTAAATAAATAATTAAGTAATTAATAGAGGAGGACATTTTGGAAATTAAAATATAGAGATCAAAAGCGAGAATTCCTTTATATATAGTAAGTATAGATTACAAAATGTTTTGAATCAAATCTTAAAAAGTAAATAACTAAATATGAATAACAAACATTTATATTTAATTTTTAATGACAACTTTATCACCTCTTAATGTATATTTTGGTAAAAAAATTATAGTAAATTTGTTTACTTAAAAATTCGTAGTAAATTATGTTTTGTTTATTTCAATCTATTTATCACTTAGATCTTTTTGGTTTACAAAATTAATGAGTTGTTATTTTATTTATAACAATTATATATTTATTTAAAATTTTTAATTCCTACTTTTTAAATAAAAATAAATAAACATACACGTCAATAAATGTATTTTGTTTTAATATAATTTTTTATTAAATTATGCTATAAAATAAGTATTAATAAAAATAAAATATTATTTATATAAATATTACTTTTATTGTAATTTTATTACATCCCTTCAATGGAGAACCCTACCATTGCTATTTACTACTAGTGCATTGACAGAAATAAACATGCCTGTCACTCTGTATTTTTTTATTTTTATTTTATATTTATGCATATTTTGGTATTGACGGTATTTTATAATAATATTAATTAAATAAATAAATACATCATAATATAATAATTTTAGAAAAAATATTTTTTAAATTAAGTTAAACCGAGACAGATTTAAAATTAAACTTTAAGAAGTTATGTAATAAAAATTCAAACTTTACGAAAGTTATGTAATAAAATTTCATACTTCAAAGGATTATTTAAATAAAAAATTTACTTTTTATAAAGGCAAAATTATTTGATGCGTACATATCATATATTTTTAAATAATATTTTTGATTCATTCAAAATGTTATAAGTTAAGGGATACAAAATATACTTTAAAAGATAAATTAAAAGATTCATATATTTTAAGAGAATAAAATGTATTTTATCCTTGTTTAAGCTAAAAGTAAATTAAAAAAAAATGGAAAGCAAAAATGCATCAATTGACAAAGGAGGAAATCCTTGGTTTTCCGGCGCCAGTTCTTCATCCGATGTTGGGGACAACTGTGTTGTAGAATGACCAACATGTCCAATGATAGTGGTGCAACTGAAGACATGTCCAGACAAAGCGAAATGCCTCCGCAAGATCAATACTCTCTTTTCTTCCATAAAATTTTGAGTAGATATTATTTATTTTAAATATTTAAATTATTTTTTGACACATATTTATATTTATATGAATTATGTTTATAAATATAAATATATTAAAATATAATTTAAATATTTCAGATAAATAATATTTATTTAAAAATTTATTTTTTTATTCATCAATTTGTTACTTCCTTCCACATGGCTCCTCCGATTGCACAAAAGCCATGCTGCTTACACAGTTTTTTTTATTTTTCAAATTACTGTTATGTTAAAAGAATAAAAAATAATATAGTTGAATAAAAAATAAAAATTTAAAATATAATAATTTTATTAAAATAATCACAAGCTGTTCTTCATGTCTACCCATCAAAAATTGACGGCAAGTACAATGTAACTATACGGTGTGTTGTGTAGAAATGGCCATAGATAAAATCTATACATTCAGAGGTAGCCGAGCGGTAGTTACAAATTTCTCCACCCTCGCTCCCGCCCACGGTCCCACGTCCCTGTTTTATCGATTTTTTCAAACTTGCACGTCGTCGTTGTTTCTGTCGTTTTTTCGCTGGTCCCTTCTTCGCATCTGTCTATCTATATACGTATATATACAGTTACAGTCCCTTTCCACTCACTCCATTCATGCAAACTGTCGCTCTTCCCGCGCCCCCCCTCTCGTTATTTTTTTCTCTCAAGTCTCCTTAACGCACCGCAATGTCTCGCAGTGGTGGCCGGAGTTCTGCTCCGCCGTCTGCGGGGATCAATACTCTCTCCAGTCCCGTGTCTTCTACGGCACCTCCATCTCTGGCTTCGCCTTCGACGGCTCGGAGTTCTGAGGCTGAGCAACTGCTCGATTTGCAGCCCGCGGCGCCGTCGTCTTCGAAGGCCGTGAGGTTTCCTGACCGGCCGGGTTACGGTAGAATAGGAAAGAAAATCAAAGTTCGCGCGAATCATTTTCTGGTGCAAGTTGCTGATCCTGATCTCCATCACTATGATGTCAGTATATACACTATACTCATTTTATTTTTTTCAAATAAAAAAAGAATTTGAATGTCTCAGTTCTTACATATTATAGCGCATGTGATACGAAAGTAGTATTTTTTTTCTTAGGCATTAAATTGATCGCTGTTCTTTGTGCACTAATTTAGTTTCCTTCTCGGTATCTTATGAGGAAAGATATCGTTGTGCACATTGCTTTTACGGTGAAATGTGCATTTATACTTGAGATAGTATTGGGTCTGTCTCAGTTTATTTGGGAAGGCCTGACAATTTGACTTATGGCATTAGGTAACAATCACTCCAGAGGTCACTTCGAAAAAGATCAACAGAAATGTGATGAGTCAGTTGATCCAAATGTATCAAGAAACACACTTGGGTAAGCGCACACCGGCTTATGATGGCCGAAAGAGTCTTTTTACAGCAGGCGCGTTGCCCTTTTCATCAAAGGAATTCGTGGTCAAGTTGGTTGACAAAGATGAACATGCCTCATCTTCTGGTTCAGCAAGGTGTGCTGCTGATCTTAAGTGTTTGCATTAATTATGCCGTCACTTGTGAAGCACTGTGCCCCAATGTTGTAAAATGTCATGAATTGCTAATTAATTCTTGTTTGTGGCACAGAAAAGCACGTGAACGCGAGTTTAAGGTCACAATCCGATATACTTCTAAGGCTGACCTTCATCATCTTCAACAGTTTCTTAGGCGTTCGCAGCTTGATAGCCCCCAGGAAACCATACAAGCTCTTGATGTTGTTCTGAGGGCATCGCCATCTGAAAAGTAGGATTTATGAATCTTTTTTTTTTTTGTGTTGCATGTGCATTTTGATCCCTTTATGTGTTTTAGTGACCTTGTGAACTTTAATTTTTTCCTATAGGTATGATGATGTGGGGAGGTCATTTTTCTCACCCCTTTTGGGGCAAATGGGTTCACTTGGTAGCGGTGTAGAATACTGGAGAGGATATCATCAAAGCCTTCGCCCAACCCAGATGGGACTTTCCCTTAATATCGGTTCTGCAACTATCCCTTATTAATTCATATCCTCTTTACTCGCTGATGTTGAATGCCTTTTGTTTAAATTGCAATTGAGGTTAGATTCCCACTTTAACTAGTGATGATCCTCATGTTGCAGATGTGTCAGCCAGGTCATTCTATGAAGCAATCCCTGTGACTGAATTTATTGAAAAACATTTCAGTTTTAATTTTTCAAGGCCCCTGTCTGATCAAGATCGTGTTAAGGTATTTTATGTTAGATATTGTGGTATTGTTCCTTTCTACTCAGATGCCTTCGTTTATTTAAGCCTAATCAGGACAGAGGCTTTATAAATATAATTGACAGATGAAATTAAAACTAATCAACCATGAAGTTGTAATTTATTTGGTTGCCTTTTCTATCAACATGCCACAATAAAAAGTTAGCGTTCTTTATTCTTACACACTGTAGTCACTTTGGAAAACTGTTTTTCATGTCTGTCTTTTGCTTGTGAATGCAGGTTAAGAAAGCTTTGAGAGGAGTGAAGGTAGAACTTACTCACAGCGAGTATACTAGAAGTTACAAAGTCACCGGAGTCTCAAAAGAACCACTCAGAGAGTTGATGTGAGCTTCTTGTTTTTACTTAATTTTTTATAGTGGCGCCCTCTAGTTTTTAACGGAGTTATTATGTTTACCAATATTTAATTGTGTGGCCTATTTTAATTTTTCCAACTTTTATGATTATAATACATAGCATGATTCGATCCTGTGTGCATCACTTGGCTACTTGTAAAAAGCAAAAGCTTCGGAAGACATTCTGTTGAATAAAATATGAGCTTTGAACTAATTTTTTTTGTGTTCAGGAAATAAGGTTGGCTTTCGGAGGAGTTTTATTTTTTTATTTTTATTTTTTTCTCTTCATTTACCTTCTCATGTACATCACTGTTTTGCTCTGTCTACTCTTCATTCTGTACTTCGATATTTCTTAGGTTTACTCTTGATGACAAACAAACTACAAAATCGGTTGTTCAATATTTCCATGAGAAATACAATATTGTTCTCAAGTATTTGGCTCTTCCTGCCCTCCAAGCTGGGAGTGACAGAAGTCCTGTTTATTTGCCTATGGAGGTTTATTCCTCTCTGCTCTCTCTATTTATATTTTTTTAGTTTAATTTTAATTCATTGTTAATATAAAAAATTTTACATTATCATTTAATCATAAATTATTAAATTATTAAAACAATTTTGATTAAAATAATTACTTAAAATGTTAAATATTAAATAAGATGTAATTAGATGATAGTGTAAAACTCACAGTTAATCAAAATTAAGCTCCAAAATTAAATCCATTTTTTTCCCTCAAATTCTCCCTATTTATATGACTTTTGGACTTCAGCTCTGGTCTTTTTATTTTCTTTTGCTTTTTTTTTCCTTTGTAGCTTTGTCATATTGCTGCTGGACAGAGGTACACCAAGAGATTGAACGAGGAGCAAGTAAATGCTCTTTTAAAGGCAACCTGTCAGCGTCCTGATGAAAGGCAAAACTACATTAAACAGGTAAATTTATGATTTATTGATGCTAATGCGATATATATTTTTCATTTTTCTGGATTTATTGACCAAGCTAAAGTAGCTAATTATCTGTTGACTGTTAGCTATTAGTTACTGTTCTGTTATAGTGGTAGTTATATTGCAGTTGAAGTTATACACATGATCTAGCAGAGCATATATATATATATATATATTGTACTTTGAAAATCTGAAGCAATTAATTCAATTTAGTTCAGTTTTCTTCTTCCCTCCCACATTCTTGATATGGTATCAGAGCTCTCGTAAGAGAGAGCTCTGCTTCTGCTGCAACTTCTTACAGCTCACCACACACAGTAAACCAAAACCAATCCATTACTCATGCCATAGCTACTAATCAATCCCAAAGTAACCAAGACCCAGGTATATCCCCTAATTTTTGGCTCCTGGACAGAGGAGCTACTGACCACATATGTCACTCACTTACCCTATTTCAATCCCACAAAAGAATAAAACCAGTTTGTTATTAAATTGCCCAATGGTGCACATATCATAGCACAATTTTCTGGAACTGTTCATTTTTCTGATGCACGAATTCTTGATGATGTTCTGTATCTGCCAACCTTTCATTTCAATTTGATATCAGTTTCAAAATTAACCAAATCCTTGCATTGTAAACTCATTTTTCAACCCTCCATCTGTTTGATATAGGACTTGGATACATCGAGGATGATTGGTTCAGCTGAATCAAGAGGGAGACTTTATGTTTTGATAATCCCTGATAAGCCTAAACACTAATTTCCAACCATTTGTAATTCAGTCCATTTAGCTGATTCCAATTATACTGTATCAACCGATCTATGGCATCTTAGATTAGGGCATTTGTCCAATGAGAGATTGAATGTTGTACATAAAGCTCATTCATATATGCCATTTAATAAAGTTGATGTATGTGATGTTTGTCATTTTGCAAAACAAAAAAGGTTGCCTTTCTTCAATAGCAGTTCAAAAACGTCAGAGATATTTGATCTTTTGCATGCTGACATTTGGGGACCATTGGGAATCCCATCACTACATGGTCATAGGTATTTTTTAAGCATTGTTGATGATTTTTCATGACACATGGATTTTCTTACTTAAACACAAATCTGAAACACAGCAGTTGATTCAAGACTTTGTAGCATTAGTTGAAACACAATTTGAAACTAAAGTGAAATCTCTAAGAAGTGATAATGGTCCAGAATTTAATTTACCAAAGTTTTATGCCACAAAGGGTATCATTCACCAAACATCATGCGTTGAAACACCACAGCAAAATGCTGTGGTGGAAAGGAAACATCAACACATTCTTAATGTTACAAGAGCAATCCTTTTTCAAGCAAACTTACGTAGGCATTTTTGGTCTTATGCAGTCTCACATGCAGTTTATATAATAAATAGATTGCCCACACCATTACTAGAAAATAAATGTCCATATGAACCGTTATACAAAAGAAATACCAGATCTGTCATCATTAAAAGTTTTCGGATCCTTGTGTTATGCATCTACACTTACTCATAACAGGACAAAATTTGAACCTCGAGCTAGGAAGTGCATTTTCTTAGGATTCAAGAGAGGTACAAAAGGGTATATTTTGTTTGATCTAAAGACAAGAGAGTTTTTCATATCCAGGAATGTAAATTTTCATGAAAACTGTTTTCCATTCAGAATAGAATCACTTCATACATCAACTGCACAACAAGAAGTTTTTTGTATGCCATTTCCTCAAGATTGTACATTGCCCTATTTTGATGATGCCTCTCAACCAGCACCAACAATACAAAGTCAAGACCAAATACCAGTGCCTATTTCTGATCCAATGTCAGTACCCACTTCTGATGCAGATGACTCTGATCAATTACAAAGGAGGTCAACCAGAACTAGACAGCCACCATCTTACCTCAGAGATTATCATTACAATGTTCCAAATGTGACAGCTGCACCAGTCCAAGTATCCAAAGTTAAGTATCCACTGTCATCCTATCTGTCATATGATAAACTTTCACCAAAATGTAAATCTTTTATTTGTTCACTTTCCACATCCTTTGAACCTAAAACATATGCCCAAGCGGTCCAACATGAGTGCTGGAGAAAAGCTATGGAGGCTGAAATTGCAGCCTTGGAATTAAATAAAACCTGGACTCTTACTGATCTACCTGCTGGCAAGACTCCCATTGGATGCAAATGGGTTTTCAAGATCAAATACAAGGCAGATGGTTCTATAGAGAGACACAAAGCATGGCTGGTGGCAAAAGGATACACTCAAACTGAGGGCGTAGACTTTTTTGATACATTTTCACCTGTGGCTAAGATGACTACTGTCAGAATTTTGCTTTCCATAGCTTCAGCTAAGCAGTTGGCATCTTCAACAGTTGGATGTCAATAATGCTTTCTTACATGGAGACTTAGATGAGGAGGTTTACATGCATTTGCCTCAAGGAGTGCAATCTGTTTAGCCAAACCAGGTGTTTAAGTTGCAAAAATCCCTTTATGGATTGAAACAGGCCTGTCGCCAATGGGTCCCAAAACTAAGCCAAGCTTTTGATCACACTTAATTACATTCAGTCCAAATCTGATTACTCATTGTTTGTGAAACACCAAGATCATTCATTTACAGTGCTGTTGATTTATGTTGATGATGTTATTCTGAGTGGTAATGACCTTGCAGAGATACAGAATGTTAAGAAGCTCTTAGATGATTCCTTCAGAATTAAAGATTTGGGCAATCTAAAGTTCTTTCTTGGTCTTGAGATATCTAGATCAGCAAAGGGGATATCTTTGTGCCAATGCAAGTATGCTCTTGACATACTTTCTGATGCAGGTTTATTGGCTTCCAAACCTGCTTCAACACCAATGGACCGTAATTTGAAGTTATCAAAACAACAAGGTGAACCACTTGAAGATATTGCTTCATATAGAAGGCTGATAGGCAGATTACTATATCTGACTACAACCAGGCCAGATATTTGATATGCTGTACAGCAGTTAAGCCAATTTTTGGCAAAACCTACTGATATGCATAATAAAGCTGCTTTGCGGGTGCTAAGATACATCAAAGGAACACCTGGAACAGGGCTTTTCTTTCCAAGCACTTTAGATTTCCAACTTAAGGCTTTTAGTGACTCGATTGGGCTGCTTGCCCTGATTCATGGAGATCAATCACAGGTTTCAACATATTCCTTGGGAGTTCACTGATCTCTTGGCGTTCAAAGAAGCAAAACACAATTTCGCGCTCTTCTTTTGAAGCTGAATATAGTGCTATGGCAGCCACAGCTTCTGAAATTCAGTGGCTTGTTTATCTCTTAACTGATTTGCACATTGATTTTAAAGTGCCAGCATTGTTGTATTGTGATAATAGATCAGCCATGCACATAGCTTCTAACCCCACCTGTCATGAGAGAACTAAACACATAGAGTTAGATTGTCATTTCATTAGAGACAAGGTTCAGACAGGGAACATTCATCTACTGCCCATATCATCAGCAGACCAGCTAGCAGATTTGCACACTAAGCCATTGAATACTTCTCTCTCTTTCAGAATCTTGTCACCAAGCTGGGCTTGATTGACATTCTTCCACATCAGAAACACAATCAACCTCCAGCTTGCGGGGGGGTATTGACCAAGCTAAAGTAGCTAATTAGCTGTTGACTGTTAGCTGTTAGTCACTGTTATGTTATGGTGTTAGTTATATTGCAGTTGAAGTTGTACACGTGATCTAGCAGAATATATATATATATATATATATATTGTACTTTGTAAATCTGAAGCAATTAATTCAATTTAGTTCAGTTTTCTTCTTCCCTCCCGCATTCTTGATAGGATTCATCATTTTGCTACTTTGCAGATGGTGAGACAGAACAATTTCAACAGAGACAAGCTTGTGCATGAATTTGGAATTCAAGTGAGGGAGGAACTAGCGTTGGTTGATGCTCGTGTTTTGCCTCCCCCCACGGTATACATACATGAGCTTATGTTTGAGATACATTGGCAAATTTTCTGTATTTTTTAATCTCTAATTTTGTTTTCTTACTGCAGCTTAAATATCATGATACGGGGAAAGAATCAAGCGTCAACCCCTGGATGGGTCAGTGGAATATGATAAACAAGGTGAACCCATTAGTTGCTTCTGTGAATGCTTCTTTTTGTAGAACCTATACGAGTACTTTGTAATATTCTGCCTGCTATAGTTCATGACAAGGAAAATGGGTCTTTTGATGTGACTTTGAAACTTATGGAAAGCATCATATCCCTTGGAGTTGAGTTTGGTTGAGGAGATCATACCATGATTGAACTGCAACCATAAACATTATGCAAATTAACCTTATATTCAATATCACTTTCTTTTTTTTTATTTTTTTAAACTTTGTCTAAATCTTTTTGACTTTTAGAAGTTGACATCTGCTTTAGCCTTAATGTTCAAGAATGAGATTTATTTTCATATTCAATAGTAAAATTAAGCACCTGACTCCAGATCCTTAAGATAATGGTAGTGTTGTAATATGTTTCAGTAACTGGAACGAATGATGAGAGCAATTTATTTTCATTTACAGCATACTACCTCAATTTGTTCTATGTAAGAATTTGGTTTCTGAGCAGAGTTAATCTTTTCTGGTATTTTGTAGAAAATGATTGACGGTGGCAAGGTGCTGTATTGGACTTGTCTCAACTTTTCAGCACGAATGAACAGGGATTTGCCATTTCAATTTTGTAGTGAGTTGGTCAGTATGTGTAACAGCAAGGGAATGGTATGACGTTATGCTCATAGTATTTCGTTGCATAATTATTTCCTGCCCCAAATCTTTATAACTTTCAATTTTCGTTACCTGTTTGGATTTCATGCCAGGTCTTCAACCGAGACCCTTTACTTCCTATAAGCTCAGCTCATCCCAGTCAAATAGAGAAAGCTCTTGGGGACGTTCATAAGCAGTCTACGACAAAACTTGCAAACATGAAGCGGGAGGGGAAACTTCAGTTGTTGATAATAATTTTGCCTGATGTCAAGGGGTCTTATGGTGAATGTTTAGATCTAGATTCAAATTGAATACTAGAATTGAGTTTCATCTGGTTAAAATTTTATGTGGTTCTTGCAGCAAAAATAAAGCGTATATGTGAAACAGAATTGGGAATAGTATCTCAGTGTTGTCAGCCAAAGCAAGCTTCTAGGTTAAACAAGCAGTATCTTGAAAATGTGGCCCTCAAGATAAATGTCAAGGTCTAATTTTCCAATACATAGCTCTGCTTGTTTCAGTAAACTCATTTGATTACGTCCAAATTTTAAGTCTATCATTGTTGATTATATAGGTTGGTGGACGAAACACTGTGTTAAATGATGCAATTCAGAGAAGAATTCCTCATGTGACTGATCGCCCTACAATTATTTTTGGTGCGGATGTAACACACCCACAACCAGGGGAGGACTCAAGTCCTTCTATTGCAGCAGTAAGCTTTCTCACTTTCCAGCCTTATATAGAGATTTTTACTGCGTTTAATTGTTGAATGTTCGTACAGGTAGTGGCATCCATGGATTGGCCAGAGGTGTCAAAGTATAGGGGCATTGTTTCTGCCCAGCCTCCCCGTGAGGAAATTATACAAGATCTTTATAAATGTTCTCGGGATCCTAAAAGGGGAGTTGTCCATGGTGGAATGATTAGGTAAGGAGGGTTGGATGTACATTTCTACTGCCACATCTAGAGAGAAACTTGATTGGTTTGCTACTTTCTTTATTTGGCAGGGAGCTGCTCATTGAATTCTATAAATCAACCAATACTAAGCCTCACAGGATAATATTCTACAGGTTGATTTTGGTTTAAGCGAAATATGTTACATGTAGTTTTTACCATGTACATATTTCAATATATTTCTTTTCTTTACAACATCAATGTGGCTCGGCAGAGATGGTGTTAGCGAGGGTCAATTCAGTCAGGTTTTGCTTTATGAGATGGAAGCAATAAGAAAGGTATGGCTCAGTGGATGCTGAGATTTATATTAGAGCAGAACTGCTTTCAAATTGTGTTCCTTGTACATGATTTATTTTTCATATATTCATCACAATTCTTAATTGTTCCTCAGGCTTGTGCCTCATTAGAGGAGAGATATCTACCACGAGTTACCTTTGTGGTGGTACAGAAAAGACATCACACCCGTCTCTTTCCCGTTGTTGATCACAGAAGTCGTGATCAGACTGATAAAAGTGGAAATATTCTGCCAGGTTTCACATTTTTCTTCTATTCAGCCATACTTTATATCAAGTGCTTATTTTATTACGCTGAATGGGGCTAGTTCCCCTTGGATCCCCTGCCAATCATTACTTGCATGAAACTCTTTCTCAATGTCATGTATCTTTGTTTGCTTCACTTTACTGATTTCGGAATTACTTTTTATCTATTTTTGAAGGTACTGTTGTTGATACCAGTATTTGCCATCCCAGAGAGCATGATTTTTACCTCAAAAGCCATGCTGGAATTAAAGTAATACTTCCTAGTTTCTAGATCAACTTTATGCTTCAGTCGGCTCCTACTTATTGTTCAACAACTGGCATTTGACAGAGTTCTAAATTTTGATTGCACTATTTACATTATGGAACAGGGAACCAGCCGACCAACTCACTATCATGTGTTATTTGATGAAAATAATTTCAGCGCAGATGAGTTGCAGACTTTGACAAATAATTTATGTTATACGTAATTTGACCCTTTATCACCTACAACTTTCCTTTTAAAAAAAAAAATTGTATAAATTTGTAATTATTTTTTCTCTAATCTTTTCAGTTATGCAAGATGCACTCGATCAGTTTCAATAGGTTTGATTCTTCATCTTTTTTTGTTGCTTTTCTCTTTGGATGTACTTCGCGAATAGGCTATACTTGCTGAACCACGATTTTTACTGAAGTTGATTCTCTGTTGCAGTTCCTCCAGCTTATTATGCACACTTGGCAGCTTTTCGAGCTCGCTACTACCTTGAAGGTGAAGTGGATTCTGCAAGTGGAAGTAGGAGCAGTAACGTGGAGGTGACCCTGCCCTCAATCAAGGAGAATGTCAAAGAAGTAATGTTTTATTGTTGAAGTGGCTTCTGTAACATGGAACATGCTTTCCGGCCATAGAATTTGTTGAGTGCTACCAACCAAACTTAACCACTCTCCTGGACTTGAGAGAGAATTTAATCTTTTGTTCGGTTATTATGGTCATAAACTTATGGCTATTGTAATCTATTCAGCTTTGCTTTAATGCTGTTGAAATATTAGCTTTCATATCTTGATCCCAAGAGAACGAGGTGATCTGCACTCTGTGCCCTGTTGTGTTGTATCTAGTCAGTCATGTTCGGCCAAGTCTTCTTAGCGAGACAGTTCACAAAATGACAGGTATTTCATTTATGTTGAAGACTGCAGAGTCTATTTTCTTGGGGAGAAATTATTTTCATGAAATTACCTTAATCTTTTCTAGTTCTAAGATTACATTATTTTTTCTTTTTACTTTAAAATTTCTCTATACAAGTATGCTTATTTTAAATATTTTTAAAATATATGTAAGAGAATAAGTATAATTTTTAAATTTTAATTTTAATCTACTATTAGTGTAATTAAATCTTTAACTTTTTAAATAGTTTTTTAATCAAATATTTTTGATAATTTTAGCAAGATTGGAGGATAGTATAAGAATTTTATTATTATTTTTTGCCCCCAAAATTACACGGTGAGTGCTTCGGCCTTAACTTACAACAATGATTTTATGCAGAAACAAAGTTAAACTTGAAAAAAAAAAAAATTGTATAACTTATATCAGCGATTCAATCAGTAATCACGTTAAGTAATTTACAATGCTGCCAAAAATAAAAGACCAGAGTAATGATCTGATTCTAGAAGGCTGATAAAGAGTGACCAACGGAATCACCTGAAGCTAAAAGGGACAAATCTGTAGCGGAGAGCAAGAAGGCACAAGCCACAGTCAAAATAATAACACGTGGTCTCGCCGATTGCCACAAAATATATACCGGCAAGAGAATATACATAAGAAAAAGAATATCAATGCCAATGCCCGCAATATATATATATATATATATGCTATAAAAACACAAAGCAGCATATCAGCGTTAGGTGCAGGAAGAAAGCCAAGAACCCTGTCCCTGCCAACTTGTAAGGTCCACCGCGTAAAGAAATGCTGCCACTTAGCTCTCCTGCATTGACAAATTCACTTCTGCCGGTGCCAGTTGTTGTAGAAACATTAACCGACAGCGAACCTACATTAATGAATTTAAGTCGAACAGATCAGAATCTAATGTTAAAGAGACACAAAGATAGCCATAAGAGCTTTAAGAAATAGAAGAAATCAAAATATAGCCCTAGTCAATCATGATCCTCCTTGGTTCCAGAAATTGAACAATCCTATTCAAGAGGGGGGGGGGGAATAAGATTAATTTAAGTCTTCAAATTGATCTTATCAAATATCATTATGCTAGCCTCAAGACATAAAAAAAAAAAAGTTGGCTCTTATTCTTTCCTGCTCCCACCCTCAAAAGAACAAAAACTTTTCTTGGTTGGAAACTTGGCATGGAAAAGCAATAACTTAGGAGCCTCGTGAAAAATAAATATTTCCTTTTCCATATGCCATCCACTATATGCCTTTCTGGTAATGTAACTGAAACTTACAGTCATAGTTAGCCCATCCAATGCGTTGACCAGCCAGATCATAAACAAAAATTTTGTCCTTTAATACAAGGTCTGCCAAGAAAGAAAACGATGTTGTCAGTATCATAATCTTGAAGAAAAGATAAAATGATCCCTAACAGGTGATAAACAATAATTTAAGTACAGAAACAATATTTTAAATTGACCTCCCGGCAGGTTGAGTGTAGAAACAAAATAGTGTAAAGCATCAACAGCAGGAAGAACATTCCGGGGTGAAGTTTGGGGGAAAAAGGTAAAACACGGGAGGGGGATATAATTTGATGCTATACTATCTGTGGCCATAAAAAAAATTAGTCAAAACAACAATTTTCTTTCTCTATATAGATTCAAGCTTCAAATTGTTTTAGTTGAACTTCAATCACATGCAAAGCATATTTTATGTATCCTTGCAAGATATCACCAAACAAAACAACATGGATATAGGACCTAAAGTGTTCAAATTGGCATTATACCTCCTAGAATTGTTACCGCTTGACCCTGGATTTTCTGAAATCCAATACACCACACTGCTGCACCACCCTGTAAGACACACAGGTTCACCATTGCATTTGGTGAGATAACATGCAGTATATAAAAATCAGAGAAAATGTAACGGCAAGATGTACATGAAGGAGAAATGCATGTAGGTAGTCAAAGCTGTCAGCATTCAGCAATCATCAAGAATTTACCATGACTTAGCTCTGAAACATGTCCTAAAACTTTCTATATGATGTAAGGTACCGGATTTCAGTTGAAACATGACGTGTATTGAGAATTAGAAGAAAAGTTGTCATTTTTTTTTTACTCATAATGCAACCAGAAGAGAGCTAGCAAGGCATAAGAATGATGATATTTAACCAAATATAATGGAAGTGCAAAAGCAACATCCATTCTAGATGCTACTGGTGGATAATTTGGGTAATATCATATGCCTCAAGAAATTATTACATCTACACAAGAATTTATCATGGAAATTGTCTTACAGAGAGGCACATTTAGAAACAGAAGTAAAATCAAAATCAGCTTTTAAGGGCAGAGAAGTGGAAGAAAAGGAAAGAATCAGATTAAAAGACAATGATTCTTCAACGATTGTCAAATGCACTCACTCCAACTTGAAATCAATGTCTTTGGAAAACTCTTAATCCAGACCAGTCCTCAGAAGAATTAAGAAATAGAAGTTGAAGCTTGAATACTTACAATAGAACTCTGCTGTATAAGGTAGTCCTGTGGTCTTAAAACCAATGATGCACCACCAGCAAAGTTCAGACTTACTTGAGGAAAATTGTCAGAGATGCTAAACACAGAATAGACAGAAAGAGATAGAGAAAGAGTGTCAATATCATCTACTTTTGAGCATCCAATCAGGAAAAGACAGATGAGCAAAAAGAATTCAGAAAAAGATGTATGACATGTTCAACCTAACCTGGTAGTGATCAAGTAACACTGATTTCCCCTGGAAACAACACTGCGTACAGATTGTGGAATTGCAGCTGTAATCTGCACAAACAGAATAAAATTTTTGCCATCAATTATTGGTAAACCTCCAGCCAATCAAAAAGTATGCCATTATTGCTAATTAATACAGAAAGCATCAAAGCATTATCTATTATTGATCAATTGAATAAAAAGAAATTACCTAAATGAAACTCACCGCATTGACAAAGGGATCATAAGCCTCTTCTGCAAGGTATGCCAAAGTTGTTCCAGAATCAATAATGGTACCTCTGTTGCTTGATGTTGCAAAAACTGATGAATCAATTGACAAAGTTTGGCCATTAACAGAGATACTCTGCAGATTTATGTTGTAATGAGGCCTGGAATATTTGCAAGGGAGGCAGTTAGTCAAAATGTTTCCCCCAATATGGCGATTCTTTCAAGCCACTTCAGCACAAATACCTTTTGTTAATAGGATTTAGCTTCTCTAAAATGAGGGGTTCACTTTAGAAGGAAAAGTGAGGAGTTATAACCGTTGATGAGAAAATTAACGGTTGAGATCATGATAAAATATATACATATGTGTAATAAATTATGAAGTTGTTAAAATTCACTTCCTCGATTTTTACATCAACAGTTTTAACTTCTCTCTCTAAAGTGAACTTTTCACTTTAGTGAAGCTAAATTCTTGTCAATAACATGTCTAAATTCTCCAAATCCTATTCAACTTCAGTAGGTCACAATAATGCATGTACATCTTTGGTTAAAAAAAATGAAGGTAATCCTTGAAACAATTGTAAAATCCACGGCTGAATTAACATTTATTTGTAAATTCCATGTCAGAAGAGTACTGCCTTGCACCACAAGACATCTAGTCCCTAGAATTGGTTAAGAACAATGAATCCACAGCAGAAGGAAGGGGGGATTAGTTGTCAAGCTATTCATGGCTTAAAAGCAATAATTAAGTTTTCCTGACTTTTGGTAAATAATGGCTTATACAAGTAGGAATACCACTATGGTGGAGGATGAGAATCATTCCCCTCTATTAGTCCGAAAAGGCCAAAGGCACCTCTTGTGAAACCGATAATATTACCTGTAAAGATTAAAAAAACCTGCTTTCTGCCCTAAAAAGTGGGATAATTTGATCAACAATTTCTCTGGAAATCCAATTTTGCTTGAAGAACTAACTGTTTTCTAATTAAAAGAGAAGAAAGAAAGGGAGGGAAAAGACAAAAGTGGCCTTCTCACTGGCAATATTGAAATATGTCCAGTAAAATTTAAATAGCTTAAGTGTATCATCAGCTTAAACAAGAAGAAAACAAAATCACTCTGATTCATAGTAGAACATATTTCCTTCTGGGCTGACGGCTGGTTTCAACTTCTTTGAGGCTCAACCATTTTCAGATAATAAAATAAATAGGATCACCTAATCAACCACTGACTGAAATTAACATTGGCCTTGCTCATGGCACTATTCGAAGAGCAGGCACCTAAGCACATAGCAAAACCTGAAAACATACTATCCATAGTTTATATCTGTAAATTGGTAACAACTATCAAGATGCCAAATAAATATCTTCATCTTTAGGCATTACATTTTTCACAATCACATTCCTAATCTGTATGCTAGAAATTATACTGATTTCGACATTCAAGATTAACATACAGTTGAAACTTCATTTAAATTAACATCTTGCTTAGGTGACTAATTAGAAGCTCAGAACACCAAATGACTTCCAGTATTAAATACTTGCCATTTATCAGTACATATGAAACTTTTATTCAAACATCTTATTAGGTTCCTAAGAACCAAGGTACAAAGCTCCATCAAGTTAGCAACTAGCTGTTTCTACCTCATACAGAAAATAAACGAAAGTCAACACTCGAGGAAGAATTTGAATCTTCAAGCCAAATTTATAATCTAAAGCATAAAGATCGTACTGAAATCTCATTAAAGCCTCTAAGCTAAGCTAAATTTACCAAAGAATTCAAATTCTCCCAGCATGGATTTATTACTAGAACAATCACTAAATAAATAAATTTAAGTGATAGAAGGAAATTAAAATGTGGCATTTTATTCTGACAAAAGAACGTACTGTGATCGAACGAGTGGAGTATAAACTATGTTTGGCTCCACAATCTCACCGAGAACCAATATGCCCCCACCGGTACTATCTCCTTTCAGGCAATGGGAGAACACTCTTGGCGCTATCCCTTGTGAGGAGAGCTGGGAGATTACAGACATGCTCTGTTGCCCAAATCCAAATATCCCGTCAACTGCTCTATCAGACTTTGTCAAGTCACCAGTCTGCAGGTTGCTACAACTGCTCCATTGCACAACACACAAGGTAACGCTTTCCGAGATTAAACCAACAGATTAAATGTGAAAAAATAGGGATGCTATTTTCAACCATTTTAGGGTTACAAATACGGTAGCTCACCCAAAAAGTACAGGCGCCGAAGAATTTGTAGTCACGGATCCCTCAAAAATGGTATCAAAATGCATCAAATCTGACACGTAATAGCCTGATGTCCCACTACCATCTCCGTACTGGAATGTGTAAGTGCACTGGTTGTTCTGACTGGAACAGCTGGCATCTGACGATTGTACTCCGCTACTGCACCTTTGGTCTGAACAAGAGATCAGTGAAGATGTCGATGAATGCCCGGGGTCAAAAAAATTGAGCTGAATCTGCAACAAAATCCAGGAACAATGATAATGACAAATTCCGGCAGTATATTGATCTTACTGTCTCACAAAAATGATATTGAATTTACAAATAAGGAAAAGTGAATTTACTTGGAGCCCGCTTGTCTGGGGACAACCATTGCAGGAACTGCAACTAACCCAGAGAACATCACTGCCAGTGTCAATCTGCACATTAAATTCTGTTGGAGGAGAACCCAACTGCACCTTTGTAAAGTAGAGCCTGAAATAAGCCATAAATTTCAAATTAAAAAAACACCCAATAAAAACAGACACTTAATTGATGATCACAAAACAGAATATAGCAAGAAGAAACTAACAGTTGGGGATTGGAAGAAGAGCAATTTAGAAACCATATATTCGCCCAACATTACAGAAAGAAAACTGAGAGCAACAAATAACCAAACCAAGCAATCTTGTGTTTAACTTTTAACTAAATAATAAGAACAAGGAAGCATGGGAACGCAAAAAACAATTCGTTTGAGGGCACCCATGAGAAATATTTATCAAAAAGGGAAGAGCACAACAGGAAAATTGGAAACCCATTATTCAGAATCCAATCCAATCCCAAAAAGCTTTCAAATTGACTCAAGTACTCGAAACCACTACATCGAAGCAAAAGAGATACAGAAACCCAACCAAAAAAAATACACAAAAAAAAAGAAACTTTAGAAGTAAAATCCAAAGAGCGAACAGGATTACCCGACTTGGAATGGATCGAAGGTCCCTTCAACAGGGAAATCGACCACGCCGTTAGAAGACTGCAACATTCTTCGATGCCTTACCCTGTCCCAAGCTTTGAGCTGACTCAACTCCACTCCATGATTCGTCGGAAATGCTCTTTCCAGCGTCAGAGTCGCCGGAGATCCAGTAACAACCGCCGCCGCCGCCAACAACGCGACGGAGATGAGAAAAGCGGCAGCCATTTGTGTCGGTTGGTTAAGCACGAGGAAGAATGGAGAGAAAAACGGAATTGAGGAACTAACGGATCGAGAAAAGCGCGCGAGACTAGCTAGAGCATAAGAACAAAAAGCAAAACAGGGCAAAGATTGAGGTTGAGGATGTTGTTGTTGCTGTTGTTGTGCTTCATCCTCGTAATCCCAGAAAGAGAGAGAGAGGTATTCTTATAATGTACCATATTTGTAATTTGTGGGTACCAAAGCGAAGGGACAAGGAAGAGAAGAAAAGTTCCAAGACAACGCACAGCTGATAACAGAAGGTTTCAATTCAACCATGGATTACGTAAAGTTGCTATTTCTTCTCTGTATTATTGTTCTTATTATAATATATCAATCAATTTGTTTAATTTATTTTTCAGTTCATATTTTAATCGAGGGAACTTCTTCGCATTTGGCAAACTAATCATGTGCGTTATTCGTACGCGTTTTTTTCTTTTGTTTATTGTTCATGTTTTTCTTTTTTTTCGGTAAAATAACTCTTGAAAACTTTTTTTTTTCTTTTTGGTCAAAAAGGTAAAAAAATACTCACTCAAATAATTTGCGGAAATTAAGTCACACAAAATCTAAAGAATCAAATTAGTGATCAAAGGCGTATCTTTCTGTTTTAATAATTCTTGTTTGAATCTTGAGTTAATATTTAAAAAAAATGTAATTTTTTTTTTGTATAGTGGAAAGAGCATAGATAACTAAGATCTAAAGAAGAAAACTCCTAAAATTTGTAGGCTATGGAATTTTAATTTTTTGTGAAAACTTGATTCTAAGTGTAAGGTTCAGCAATTTAAAAAAAAAAATTTACAATCAAATCCTTATAAAATTATTTTAACAAGTGAACCTAGTTATTTTTAAATACATCATAATACGTATATTTTGAAAATGATACAATATTACAAATAAATTTAAAATTTTTAAAATATCTTTTTACAATATTTGCTTTTTATTCGTGATACGCCAGCTTATTCATTGTATATTTTTAATATTTTAAATTTTTCTGTCGAGAGCCTTTTCATAATTTTTAAAATTATTATTATTAAATATTCACACAATACTATTTCACATATTCATCTTATTCCCTCATTATTTCATCACTCTTCTCATTCTCTCATTAATTCATGACTCTCATCTTTTCCTCATTTTAACATTTTTATCTTTCTCTTCATCAGTATCAAGAATTGAGTCAATTTTCACCTATAATTACCTTAAACAACTCCCCATAAGAGTGAAATAAGATTTTAACATTTTCGCCAAAAGAAATAAAACATAAACATAGAAAGTTTAAGGTTTTATTTCATAAATATCTAATATTTTAACTAGTATAATGTGCAGTCATTGACATATTTATTTTTCAATTAAAAACCATCACATCAGACTTCATATATCACATTGCAATTAAATGAGAGCACATTAAACATGAATGCACAACCATCACAATCTTGACAAGATTTAACATTAGCAATCATTTTATTTGTTGTATAGGATACTGTGTAATAAAAAAAAAAAAAAAGAAAGCAAGAGAACCAAGTTAAATCTATAATATTAAATAAGTTATAGTAATAAAGAAGAGTATATATAATTAAATTCGTGTCATATAGATGAATGTGATTAATTTATTAACAACTCTTACGGAGTGATATTATTGCAAAGAAAAAATAGTAAAAATTGTAAGGTTTTAATAAGTCCATTAGATGGTTTTTCGGTTTTTGGTGAATTAGTCAAATTTGTCGAGAAAAAAAACCTTGAATTTTTCTTCATAAACACAAGAGGGTCAATTTTGTTTTCCAACAAATTACACAGTCAAGTTTGATTTAATAATACGGTAAATATTTTTTAAAAAAAATTATATATCCATGAAAGCCGGCGCCCGGCGGATCATATCGTGTTGCGAGGGAGGTTATAGCTCGTCCAAAACTTTCCAAAAACATATTTTATATATATAAATATAAATAAATAAATGAATATATATATATATATATATATATATTCAAAAAATAAAATTTATTTAACTTGACCTTCCTAAATCAAAGTATTTTTTCTCTTTCACCTCTCAAAATAAATATTTAAAAAAAAATACACAGACTCTTCAACTTTAAATCATTTATAAATAATTTATAATTTTAAAATTATTCTAATTAATATATAAATTATAATAATTACATAAATTAACTCTTTTATTTATTTTTATTCATTTGAAATAATTTTTTATTTAATTTTAAATAAATAAAAGATGGATAAAAATATTAATTTATGTAATTTTTATAATTTAAGTATTAATTACAAAAATTTTAAAGTTTAGAAGTTATTTATATATATTTAATTTGGAGGTAAAAATTACTTATATAGAAAATTTATTTCATAAAAATTTATCTCTATTTATACTCATAAATTAAACATATACTAAATGATTTAAAGTTTAAGAAAACTGTGTATTTTTTTTTAACTCTGCCAATTTACTCAAATGTCAACATTTTAGTCTCCTAACATCTCCCGCAAGGTGAACACGGCATACTTTTTTTTCTTTTTATCTTTTATTCACATGTTTAATTGTTTTGATTATTTTTATTTATAAATTTAGAGATAAATTAAAATTTTTGTTTGAACAATTGAACTGTTCACTGAAATCTCACAAAATTTTTGTTACTTTACATAAATTTTTATTTGCTTCTAGTTACGAGTAAATTTTTTTATTAAAACAAATTTAAAATTGAAGAAAAAACTTACTCTAATTCAGAGTTATGACAAAACCTAAAAATTAAATATAAGTTATAGCAAAGTACAAACAAAAAATTGATCAAGTAAACTAATTTTTATTAACTTTTTATGTCATCTTTAATTTTAAGATTAACTATCCTGACACGTTTATAAAGCACTCTAAATTAATAGAATTATCATTTTTATATTTTATAAAAAATATTATATTATTATTACTTGATTCAAAAATTTAATTTTATAAAATAATTTAAATAAGTCAATTTTTATAAGAATACTACTAATTTACATTAAAAAATATAATTATCATTCCTTTTTATAACAAATATAGAAATATCACGAAGCAATTATCAAGACATCATAAATATACATACGTACCGTTTAACAAAAAGAGAGAGATAGACTTCAGGACAAATGAGCAAAAGTTTCTAAAGTACAGTTCGAAGATGAGTTGTTGAACAAGAAACGGCTTTTTTCATTATCTTGGAGAAGATTATTTAATTGCCTTTATTTTTAATCACACACTGTAAGTACTGTTAGAGCTTCCTGCTTAATTATTATAAAAATATTTGATGCACATTAAAATTTTTATACTAAATCTTACACTATCTTATTTAAAAAAAAAATGTGTGTTAAAATGCATATTTTTTGTTTCATTATTAAAAAAATTAAAAATAATATAATCAAAATGATCGTAAATAATATTGTTGTAATTATTAAGTCATATCATAACTTTCTAAATTAATGCAAATCTCTGGCCAGTTAGTAAGTACTTTTACTTGTCTCTTTGCTCTTGTCAATCACTAATAAAATGATTGGCTTTTAATACAATTGAGAGTGATTTGAAACAGCCACAAGCATTTATCACTGCCATTATAGTTTTTACTGAAGAAGTTAAAACAGTTGCAACGTTGCTATACCTTCACTTCATTCCCTCTCCCCCACAACAAAGCACGTGAATTTGGAGAGTCGGTAGATGCGGCCTTGCTTTTTCCGTGGGCCACATCAAATCGCTTCTTGATGTTTATAATGGATGTATTATTTTAATTATTTTATTTTTAAAAATTCAATTGAAAGTTCTTTATGAAATTTTGGTTATAAATTTTTATAAAAAATAAACTAAATCAAGCATAAATTTTATTATCTTTTCATAAATCCTATTATAAAATGTATATGAATTTTTTAAAATTTTTTATTAAAAATAATATTCATGAACATAACCAAAAAATATATGTGAATGAAATATAATTAATACAAATATCAAAATTTGTTTGATGCTATCCTTTAAAAGTTACGCACTAATGAGTTAAGGATATAAACAAATAAGTAGCGAAAATCTTTAATTATGTGCTTCATCATAAGTAAAAGATAGATATTTAAGTAATTAACGTCTTCCTTATGTTCACCGTGATCATTTTATTCTAGCTAGATTTATTAAATAACAACTGTACATTGGTCATAGTCTATACCATGTATTTCAATCAATAAATCTAAATAGATGAGTTGAAGAATTATTTAACAAAAAAAAAAAAAGGAATTCATGTCTAGATGTGTGTACAAATGGAGTTAGCTTATGGTGTAGATGTGTGTACAAAAAGAAAAACTTATAATCTCGATGGGACAATTATAATATATAAGATGAGAATATGAATTTCTTATTGTGTTTACAATAAAAGTTTTGACTTATTCTATATAAAAGTTTATATACAATACGTATATATTACTTCAATTCATTATAGGTTTAATTGATTGTAAAAGTTTAATAATAAATGTGATTATAAAAGATTAAATTATAATATATTCTAAAACATTTAAGTTTTAATTAATCTAGATTTATATATTTTTTTATTTAACCACTAGTATTTAAAAATTTGTTGAGTTTTGACTAATTTGATGCAAGCCAGATAGACCATTTATGTAGAATAAAATTCTCCTAACAAAAATTTTTTTATTCACAAGATTTGAGTCTGAAATTTTGTTTAAGATAAACAAATTTTTCACTTCTTGAATCAACTACTTGTTGGTAATTTAGACTTATATATGACTATATTAATTAATGTAAAATTAAATAATCTAATAATTCTTTCGTAGACAAAATTAATTGCACCAAAATTAATCAAGAGTTCGAAGTAGTTTGTAGAATTCATTTGCGACAACATACGATTTATATTTTATACATAATTTATTGAAACCTTTTATTTTTGGTCAACATAATTGTGTTGGTTCCTGAAAGGGGGAACTACAAGAGAAAACTTTGAGCTTTTGCTTTGGTCCACATCACATCACTTTAACCAAGCCCAATGCACAATTATTTCAAATTTCGCTTTTAAATGGTAGGTTTTTGAAAGGGAAAATGCAGTCCACATCCATGATCCACCATCTTTTGCTTTCATTCTGTGACTTTCTATTAATAATAAAAAAATGTATTTTATATATATTATATATCCTAAAAGCCAAAGTTTCTATTATCCTTTTACCGATTGACTAATGCACCCCAAATTGTTCATGGGCAGGGCTGTCATTTTGAGGCTAGTAGGGCCAGTACTGTCATTATGTTATGTTTTTTTTTTAGTAGACTCATTATGTTATGTTAAATACAACACTAAACATTATGTTTGGATATATAAAAGTTAAAGAGTAAAAAAGCTATCACATTCTAAAGATAGCATATATGAGTATCATTGAAAGCTTATTAAATTGTTTATTAATTAAAAAATTATTAACAAAAATCAAACCAAATATATATCCTTCAATCTTATCAACGGACTGCATTTCTATTTAGAGTAAAATTTATTTTTAATTTTTAAAAAATATATTATTTATTAATTTTGTTATTTAAATATTAATTTTATTAATTCAATTATTTAAATTTTCAATTATTTATATTTTTAAATTTTTCTACTTTAATTCTAAAAAAAGATTAAATTATTATAAATTTAAATTTTTAAAAATTAAATAAAAAATAATTAATAAATAAAATTAATAAATAATATATTTTTCAAATAAAAAAAGTTTTCCTCTATTATTCACCAACTAGGCATATTTTTGTTGAAAAGGACAGACATTGGTTGGGGTGATTGCCATTAAAACATAAAGCAGAGTCAGCGAGCGCCACAGAGCTGCAGAGAAGAGAAGCCGTAGCGGACAAGTACGGCTCATTCTGAACGCCCACGCCCCCACCCATGCTTTTCATATCATATCACTGCAAAATTAAAACTTTTGCTTATAATATAACATTTTCTTTTTCTTTCAGGACTATAGATAATTTTCTTCATTTTTTATTTTTATAGCAGTTATATATTAAGAATCGCTTCTGCAAGTGTATTGCTATTTCTAGTTTTTTTATGAAAGAAAAATTAAGGTTAAGATAAATTATTAATCTTTATAATTTTATCTAATTTATATTTTAATTATTATAATTTTTTGTTTGGAATATTTATTTTTATTATTTTATTTATTTAAATTTTAATTTATAATAATAAAATATTAGTTTTTATATTTTTTATTTATTTATATTTTAATTTTTATATTTTTTATTTATTAAAATATTAATTTTTATTTTTTATAAATAATTAGTTATTATAATTTTTTATTATTAAAATATTAATTTTTGATGGATCAAGATTTAAATGAATAAAACTATAAAGATTAATATTTTAAAAAATATTATAAGAAATAAAATTTAAATTAAATAAAATTATAAAAATTATTTATTTATTTTAATAAAAAAATTAAAAAAGAGGAGAAATTATCATAAGTTTGACTAAGACTTATTATAATAGTATTTACTATCAATAAAAAATTATAACAAAAATTGAACATGAAATTTAGAAGATTAATTAAATTAATTTTAATTAATTATTTTTATTTTTATTTAAATAATTTCATTTTCTTAAATTTTTTATTGATAATTTAGTATAAATAAATAAGTACATATTTAAATTAACTTATTTTTATTTAAAAAATTAACTTATTTTATATATAAAATAATTTATAATTAAAATTTCATTAAAAAAACTTTAAAAAAAGTAAACTCTTCTTAAACTTTACTAAAAGTAAATTGTGGTGTTGAGTTTAACCGACTTGTTTGACAAGGAAACTCATCATTGATGGTTGAAAAAGTAAACGTTAGTTTCTTTATTTCTTTATTTATTTGCTTTGATTTGAACGCTATTCTTTGTTGAGCAAGGTCTTAGAAGGATTCAAAAGGATGATATTTTTCTAGAAGATAGATCCACCATATAGACGGATTGCAACTGTTTTGTTGTCAAAGCCATCGACGACAACTTGACAAACGCCTATGCCTCAAAACATTGACTTAGCTTCCCTTCCCACGTCCTCTTTAAAAAAAGAAATCCCAAAAAAATAAAAAGAGTTTTTATGACGACAGTGTGAAAAAAAATAAATTTATTTACAAAGTAAAGATGAAATATAATTCACTAATTTTTTTAGCAAAAAAAAAATTTGTTGACCATAATTAAATTGAGTCCATAATGCAGTTCGTAGATGCCGTCATGGCAAGACTAAATGAGCATAACAACGTAACATATACAGCCTACACGACAGGTGTTTGCGATTTAAAATTTTAAACCCATGTGAGAAACTGAATCTATCAAGAACATGTTGATTTTTATTTTATTTTATATGAATTAAGAGTATTCTTCAACATATTTAAACTATTTTATAAATTTATTTTTTAAAATAAAAAATGATAATCCTTAAAAATATAATTACAGTTCCCATCTTCGTAACGTAACTCATTTTGATTGCGTTAACCCCGCTAGGGCTCAAGAGAATGGTGATTTATCCTTCATTTGATATCCGAAAAATTGACCAACTGCGTTTAGAGTGACCTGTGGAATAAGATGGTTGCTTGAGTAAAGCGCGTATAACTTAGTGCCCCAGATATACCTAATTCTTTTCACCAACGCATGCTGAACTTTTCTTGCAAGAGACGTGCTTCTGGATCCTCCACATAGTTGCATCATTAATTAATCGAAAACCATAAATAAACTCTTTCATCTAACGAGGGATCACACGCCCGTCTCCTAGAATGTTTGACAAATTAATGATTTATGAACATCTGTCCAATTAACCAATTTGAAGGATTATGGTTATAAACTTTGAACCAATCAAACTCGAAATAAAGTTAGAAATCAGTCCAGAATATTGTTTTATTATGTTATTTGTAATCTCGCACTTGATTTGGTGGGACTAATTTGAATTTCAAACAACCTAAAATCCAACTTTCGCTGTATTCTCAGTTCTCACGTTGTTCTGGACCTCTTTTAATTCCCTTTCCTTTTGGAACATGTTACATCATCATCATTCTCATATACACGTCTCTCATAGTAATGTTAGGTATTGATTATTTAAAATTCAATCACCACCTTTAAAGAATTTTAAAATTAATTTAATTTTTAAATTATAAAAATAACATTAAAATGATTTTTGTTATAGATAAAAATTAATTTAATATAATTTTTATGATTGATGAATTGAATCGATATCAATTTTAAATTATTAAAAAATTAAATTAATAATATTTTTTAATAATTAAAAAATTAATTGATATTAATTTTTTTAAACTTAATATTATTTTTTATAATTTTAAAAATAAATTAATTTAAATTTTTTTAATAAATTAAAATAATAACACTTATATATTTAAAAAATAAAAAAAAAATTTACTCATTCAGTCAAATAATGAACAACTGTTTTTGGGGCTTCTTTGCTCTAGAGAAAACAAAATCTTTAGGGGGTGGGCTCCACAGACGGTCATCTTTGTTAGATCCCACCACTTTTTATTTCGTTGTTTTCCTTCCCCCTTCGAATGTTTAAAGCTGCCTGTGGCTTTATCTATTTTACAGAAGAAAATAATAAAATAGAAAAAAGAACTACACAAGAGCAGCTTCTTCTTTTGACTATATTATAGTTTATATATCGAAATCATCACCAACTCAATATTTCAAGAAAATATTGTACTGGATGATTAGCAACTGGGAAAAAAAACAAAAAAAAAAACTAAGATACGTTGCTATTTGCCAAGTTGTATAAGAAGAGCTTGTCTTCAGAAAACAACGAGGAAAACCAGCAACTGTTATGACCCAACTTGGCTATCTGACCCTTTGGGCCCAGAGTATTGGCATTGAATGGGTTCAACAAAGCAAAGCTAAGCCCCCTTTCTTGTTTCTTGTTCGGCTACTTTTCTATGGTACACCCTCCTCTTTTTTCCGTTGTCGTGAGGTTGCGTTAATGCCATCTTCACATGAATGCAAAAAAAAATAAAAATAATAATTTTAATATACTGTCAATATAAAATTTTATTTTATATTATTATTTAATTATATATTATTTAATATTTAAGTAATTATTAATTTAATTAATTTTTTTAATAATTTAACAATTCATAATTAGATAGTAGTGTAAAATTTTTTATATTGATTATGGATTAAAATTAAACTTCAAAAAACTTCTCATTTTTCTGAATTTATCACCAAAAAAAAAAGGCTTAATGCATTTTCATAAAAACAGGAAAAATCTCAATTTTATTTTTGTCAAAATGTATGGGAAATTTTGATTGCAAGACTATAGCAGCACTCGTTGAATGCGTATTGTGAAAGAGGCAAGGTCTTCGGCCTTTGTTGCTGTTGAAGTTGAAGAAAAACCATAACGGGCCTTAGACCATAAAATTAAAAACATAACGTGCATAACAGATATCCGGCCCACAACATCCAGACCTTATCCGAAATGAATGGGCAAAAACCTCTTCTCCTTGTCCAACAAGATTGAATCTTAATGCTATCAGCTGAGTTTCAATGACCCAAAAAACAAAAAAAAAAACAAATCTGCTAAGGTTCCAATTATTTATCAATTATCTACATTCAAAATTTGTATAATTAATTATTATTATTTACAAGCTACAGTTATTTACCAATATGTGAACCACTTTTTTCATCAATAAATGTGCTAATTCAATAATTATATTAATAAAAGAAAATAAATTTCATTCATATATATTTATAATATTATAAAATTTTAATGTGAATTAAAAATATTCTTATAAAGTTTGACCCATTTAAATTATTTTATAAATTTAATTTTTTTAAACTAAACGTAATAATAGTATATAATTTTTTTATGAAATGAGACTTATAAGAATGAAAATAATATAAAATATGACAAATCATCAATAAATACATATTTGAGATAATTTTTTTCAATTATTTTTTTTTAATTTATCACATTAAGATATGATAATGTATTTTAAAAACGCACATCATCGGTCAAACAATAATTTATCATATTGAACTGACTTTTAAAATATGTGACTTCAAATTTGAGACTATGATTTGGGCCATACTTGAATAACCGTCATAGACCAATCAGAGAAGGCACGCGCACGTCACGCGCTGTTTCCAACCTACTCTAGACCCTAGTCCTAGTCTAGTACACGAATCAACACGAATGAATAATTCTGTATGTTAGTTAACTCCGATGTCTAGAGTTGTCTGTCGCTCTCTTATATATTCATTGCTTTTTTTTCCCGGCAAGACCCACTCAAAAACCCTAATTTCCCATTTCTTGAATTCAAGGGTTTCCTTTGCCCCTCTCTCTCTCGGCCACACTCTGAAGTCTAACCATTATTCGACAAATTGATTCATCGTCATTGAAATTATTTTTTTATTTTTCTGTTTTGTTTTGTTTGGGTCTCGGTTTATTGATATCGATAGCTTATACTCTTTAGAACCTGCTTTGTGCTTTCTTTAAGTTCCTTCAATGGCGGAGGACCGCCACGGTGACAGGAATGAGGGCAGTGATTACACTTCGGAGGACGAAGGTACTGAGGATTACAGGCGTGGAGGATACCATGCGGTTCGGACTGGGGACTCTTTCAAGAATGGGTGCTATGTCGTACAGAGCAAGCTGGGTTGGGGCCATTTTTCCACAGTGTGGCTCGCTTGGGACACTCAGAAATCGGTAAGTCGCCTGCTGTTTGTTTCCTGTGGGAAAATGAATTCTTTTTGACTTTTAAGCATTAGTCTAGTTTTGGTTTAGGGAAAAATTGAGTTTTTTGTCCTTTACTTGGGTTATGAAGAAGGTCAAAGAGGAACGAGTGTCAGTGGAAGAAAACTTTGAGCAAAGCATATGCTCTCCTGTTTATATCATTCTTTTTCTACGGAACAGAGGACTGGCCTTAACTGAAACCCCTTCCATAGGCGACTGAAAGAAAGTATTCGTATTGAATTTTAATCTTTTCAATATGGGTCAGATAGTTGGACAATGGTTGATTTTCAAAAGAAATGGTTTATTCTCAACTAATAATAGGATCATGAGATTCTGCTGCTTAATGTTCTGCTTTATTTTATTTTGGCTATTTATGTCTCTCTCTTTCTCTTTTAGCAAACAAATTTTGAAAGTGGCCATTCATATAATCATATTCTTGTTACTTTGTTGCTCTTTCTAATTTGCTACATTTTTAATCATGTCTACTGCGTTTCATTAGAGTTCCTGTAAATAGTTGGCAATATACTTCGTGACTAATTCTTTGAAAACCAGCTAACGTACATGCTACTATCTTTAATTTGGAACTCTCTTAGTGATGTGGAAAATTCTTTCTTTGTAGCGATATGTTGCCCTAAAAATTCAAAAGAGTGCTCAGCACTACACTGAAGCTGCAGTGGATGAAATAAAGATTCTCAAACAAATTGCAGAGGGGGACTCAGATGACAAGAAATGTGTTGTAAAGCTTTTGGATCACTTTAAGCATTCAGGGCCTAATGGCCAGCATGTGTGTATGGTTTTTGAATTCCTGGGCGACAATCTTCTCACCCTTATCAAGTATAGTGATTATCGAGGGGTTCCTCTCCCCATGGTTAAAGAGATTTGTTTCCATATTTTGGTGGGTTTAGATTACTTGCATCGCGAGCTTTCTGTAATACACACTGATTTGAAGCCAGAGAATGTCTTGCTTCTGTCACCAATAGATCCATCTAAGGATCCTAGAAAATCAGGTGCTCCACTCATCCTTCCAAACACCAAGGACAAGACTGTGTCCAAGAATGGGACCACAAAAGACAACAAAAGTTTGAATGGAGATCTAACCAAGAACCAGAAAAAGAAAATGCGGAGAAAGGCTAAGAAAGCGGCTCAAGGCTGTGTTGGGAAGGAAAGTCCTGAGGAAGCTGAGGAGGATTCTAAAGCACCTGAGCAAGACAATTGTAGTAATGATGTGAAATCAAGTGTTGAATCTGTTGAAGGTAGGCCTAATAGTCCTGTGAGTAAAGATGAATCAACAAAGACTTTTGAAACTAAGGATGCTCCTCAAGGAAGTCATAATCATAGGAGAGGTAGCCATTCCACGAGAAAGAAGTTACTTGCAGCTGTTGATCTTAAGTGCAAGCTGGTTGATTTTGGTAATGCTTGTTGGACTTATAAACAATTCACAAATGATATTCAGACAAGGCAGTATAGGTGTCCTGAGGTTATTCTTGGATCTAAATACTCAACTCCAGCAGATCTATGGTCCTTTGCTTGCATTTGCTTTGAGCTTGTCACTGGCGATGTTCTTTTTGATCCTCACAGTGGTGACAACTATGATAGGGATGAGGTAAGTGCATCTGTTTTGTACTTCAAAAGTACTGGTTGGTTTCATTTATACGGTCCTTGACTTGCATTTAGACAAATAATATTATCTTGCTTATCTCTTGATTATTTTTCATTTATATCTGCTGTTTTTGAAATTTAAATAGTATGAGAAAAATAAGGAATATTCAGTGAGAAGGTTACCCTATCAAAATGCTTCTTCTACTGTTGAACTCCAAAAGTGGGCATGTGAGATTGATAACTTTTCTGGCCAAAAGACTTGTGGTTAAAGGATGACTTCTATTGATTTTAAATTACTTGTACTCAGCTTGGCTTCTGAAGGTTGAAATAGAGGCTTTAATTCCCTATCTGTAAAGTTATGCTAGTGGATCACCAGTAAGATTTTCTTCAAAGAAATTTGCTTGTGTCAGTAGCATTTAGAAATCATCAATCGTCTAAGATATGGATTTTTGTCTAAAGATGTTTTAATCTTCTCAATTTTGAATATATTTGCTGTTATTCTGTGGTGATCTTGGAATTGAGGTTTCACTATGCTTCTTTGGCGCTAATTAGTGAAAATTATCAACCAATAGTGGGCAAAAATGACATATTTAAATCAGGGCTCTAAGCCCTCGATGTTTCATAAAAAAAGTATATTGTTGAATTTGTTATTTTTGCTTTATACCTACTGAGGATGTCATCATTTGTTTTAGTGGTAAACCTAATTTTTTTGGTTTGTTATAAATTAAGCAGAGACGTATATATGTCATAGCTTCCTATTCTCTTAAAAAAAGTGTTAAAAAATGTGAAATAATGCTGTGGTTATTTGAACTTCAACTTCAATCGATGAATTTTGTTGATAGTTTATAATTTTCTCTGCAGGATCATCTGGCATTGATGATGGAGCTTCTTGGAATGATGCCTCGCAAGGTAGGAATCTTAAGTGTTTGGCTGAAAAATGTTTATCAATTGGCATGTTGATATGTTCAAGAAAAAATATTCAACATACCTATTATATATACCTAATTATCTGCATGTAATTCAGTTTCCCCTTTATAGACACTATTTTCCTGATCCTCTCGCATTATACTCTTTTTCTTAAGTCTTCTGCTATCAGAAAAAGAAACAATAAAGGTGGTTTACTGCAATTCATTTTGAATTGATTAGTATCAATATTTTATCTGTTCCCATCTGCAAAACCCTGAACGTATATTTCCTTCAGATTGCACTAGGTGGCCGCTATTCCCGGGAATTTTTCAATAGATATGGTGATTTGAGGCACATCCGCCGGTTACGTTTCTGGCCTCTTAATAAGGTGCTGATGGAGAAGTATGATTTCAGTGAGCAAGATGCAAATAACATGGCTGACTTCCTCGTTCCAATACTTGATTTTGTCCCTGAAAAGAGGCCAACAGCTGCTCAGTGCCTTAGTCATCCATGGATCAGTGCAGGTCATCGAACCCTTGAGCCCTCATTGACTACTGTGCAACCTGATACCGTGGATGGGGAAATGTCTGAAAATATGAAGAGGGAAAAGGCTGAGCAGGAGGCTGTGGAAGTTGGGGTAGGGAATATAGCCATTGATGGAACTCCAAAGCCACTCAAAGAGTCCCTATAAATGCAACCTGTTTGGCTTGCTGGTCCTTGAAGCGTCATATTCTATCGAACTGTTATATTAGACCTTATATGCAATATAGGTCATATGTCGAGGTTGTGATTTGGGAAGCCCGTGATAGGGTGAGGGCAGCTGGATGTCACCTTTCACCTATTCTAGGATTACAGAATGTCTCAGATAGCTTCTTCACATTCAATAGAAAGTACGCTATCTTATAAACACTAAGATTTTTTTTTTTTGGGAGAGTTTGGAACTTCTCCCTAGATTAGATTTTTATTTTCCAAAAATGCTACTTTTGAGAGGGGTTTGAACTGTACATTTGAATGAGTTGATTATTGATTTGTCCATATCAGATTTTGTTGCTGTAGATTTTACCACTGCATCTTATGTTTCCTAGTTTTTTGTTATATATTTTTTTTCAGTAATTTGCACCTAGAATTAACCTAAAACTTTGGTTAGGCTTCATTATATATATAGATAGTGTATATTTTCCTGAATCAGAGATTCTAGGTTTGTTTTGAAGCCGCAAAATTTGAGAAAATTATAGTTTGATTGTGCAAACCTTTTTACCATACAAGATTTAGTTATCACTGATACTTTTTACCTTAAAAAGTACCTTGCTAATGAGATAGTGATTTTAAATTTGAGACTTAGGTTACTAGGTCGTGTAAGTAAACTATAAAATATAAAATTATATAAATATAAGAATTGTTAATTTGTATCAGTATAACGTTGTTGTTGTTGGTTTTTTCTTTTTTTTGGGTATGCATGAAGAAAAAACAGAAGACTAAAGACGGGGGAAAGGGATATCGTCAGCTAACAACAACTGGGGGGCTCTGAAGATGATTTGCTCCCTGAGATGATCTAGATCCCAACTTGGCCGAATAATCAATACAACCATTATCCTCTCTCTTTACATGATGGAGAGTTACATCCCAGCTTCAACGAAGAAGGATTCGGATATCCTCGATGATGTTACCAAACACGTGATTCTCAACAGCTCCACTCTTTTGGTTGTTAAAAATTGTACAAACAATTGCCCTTGCAATTTCATGTTGAAAGGTATGATAAAGCTTTCCCTAAAATAACGATTTTAAAATTCAAATTCTGACATTACAAGTAAAATTTGTTTAGAATGAATTTTACTTTCATTACATTAATCACGTTTGGGTCAATAGCTCCACTAAAGCTTTCAAAGAATCTGACTCAACCTGCAACTGTCTAAAGCCACAATCCCTAACAATATACAAGTTAAACTTTTCTGGATAAATTCTTGTAATTTTTATTAGTTTTTTTCTTATAATTTTTAAAATAAATATCTGTCTTAATTACAATTACAAATTACAATTGTTGTTTGTTACTTAAAGCGTTAGTTATTTAATTTTCTTGATAAATTAGTTATTTAATTTTTGACTTTATTTTACTTGTGTTTCCATCGTCAAAGAGTAAATTTGCAATTTTTATATACAATCATAAAATATAAATGGATATTGAAATACATTCTTTCCACATATGTACCACTAAACAATTTCGCAAAATATATTTCTATTTTGCACTTTTTTTTTTTTTACTAATCTTACATTTTGTAGTAGGCGTAGCTACTCACCCAAGCATAATCTTTAGTTTCTTGGGCTTGAAAGCGAGCAGGCGTTTGCATGCTCAGCGTAAAAGGAGTTTCCTTTCCGTCCATGATTGTCAATCTTAAAACTCATCTGACAAAGGTTTGTGATCCCAGTGGCCTGTTGCCCTAATTAAGTGTAGGTTCCACTGGCATAGTGGCTCTGAAATATTGTGATAATTGGCCAACTAATAGGCCTGCCCATGCATAATTCATAATTGGCTCTTTCGGCTCGAGAAAGATAAAGCGGAGGAGCATGATTTCTGGAAATTTTGCTTTGGCTTTTGAATGAATCTTGTGCTGCAGATGCAAATACATTTTTTACAGCAACAGACATCTGGTGCAGTATGTATGGCAAGTTCGGGCAAGAAAAAAAATTGGAATGTTCATGGGCCATGCCACCTAGGCAGGAGTTTGGATCTCCGCCTTTTTTTAGAGAACAAGGGTCCACCCCATTATTAAAGGAGCATATTGCAATTTTGCACACACTGCTTTTATGGTGTATATTTTACGCTATTCTAATTCTTACATAGAGTTGAGATCATGCACAAGGGACCCACCACGTGCGCGAACCACATTCAAGGGCCAATCTTCTATACAGAAAAATCGTGTAACAAGTAGTCTAATAGAAGCATGCAAGAATCATTGCCCATTATTACCTGATTTTAGTGAAACATCAGCACCCTACAAATTCGCTTGATAATGTCACGCTACCCAACTAAAATGCTGATTGATGGGTTCATTCAACTTTCTTTTTGACGCAGTGTCCATGCATATTGTAACCTTGATCCCTAAAGAAAATGTGAAAGTTGAATAATGTTGTTTTAGCACACACAACAACAGAGAGAGAGGTAACAACCAAATGAAGAATTTCTTGATGGCTGATTCATTCACCCATTGATCATGGCTATCGTATTCACAGCCATTATGAATTCACAGGCAATAAAAAATCGTCTACTCCCCTTCCAAAATAAAAATTAAATGGTAGTAAACACATCTCCCTCCCACAGATTAGTCACCAAGTAATATCATGCATACTTTCAAACCCATTTTGGATGATCCTCGTGTACAATCACTGCATTTGTCGGGCGCTTAATTTTCTTCATATTCTGATATCACCTGGAAAATGAATTAGATGCCCTTCCTGTTCGGATGAATTAAAACAGAGTTATGATTATATTGATGACTCAACCTTGAAGGTCATTAGCAACCTTAAAGATACTTCACATATCTTGGGTTAAAGAAGTTATTTTTGTACTATCACGAGAATAGATAGATCCACAGCACTTTGACACATACTCAAGAAAAAAGTTTAGAGCAGCATTGCTGGGGAAACAGGTTAAAAGGTGATAAACCTTATTACCTAAATTTGAAGTTTCTTCCAATCAAAATATTCTCCTTGCCTTGAGATAGGAATACATAAGAAAAAAAGCAATAACGGCACCAACAATTATCCCAGCTGTTGTCAGCCAAAATGCAAACTGCAAAAAAAAATGCGGTCATTTTAACAAGAGTAATTTGGCAACAGCTTCCAAGAAGAATCAGGCAAGTCTTGCATGTAATAAGATTTCAGACACTAATTCGCATACCACATGTTCTTCAAGATAGGACTTCAGGTTCATGCCAAATATACCTGAAATCATGAAAATATATCTTGATATAAAATCAGGCAATGGACATAATATTTTCTCAGTAAATAAACGAGTTCCATACAGTTAACATAATTATTCATGCTTTATAACCAAAAGTTCTTATGAATCCACATGTTCCTTTGAACATTCCATTCAAGATCATATTGAGCACCTCCACTTTTTACAAGAGATGGAGCATATTGCTTAATTCACATAATTTCCAGAAGACTGACATTTGAGGGACTCCCTTAGTTTTATTGCCGATCCAAACAATGTAATTTTCACTGTGCTTAGCATGGCTTCTTTCACTGGAAATTGGCCTTTCAAAAAATAATACACAAGGGATGCTAGAAATATCAATGGCAAGGTCAGAAATTGGATGTGAACTTCAAGGAATTCCCAGTTTCCTACGAAGGGAACCCTAAAGTCTCATTGGCAATGTCAAGTGCCATGCTTATTTTTTTTAAAGCTAAGCTTATTGTAGCCTTCAGATTCTAATTCTTGGAAGTCCTTTATAGAGAAGTACATTAAAACAACAACATTTGCCATGATAAGGATAGTAGTAGATTTATATAGCATGCACCTAGGTAGTTTAAATAATGCAATCCATATGTTTTGGGCCAAACTGCTGAAATTAATGAAAAAAAAAAATCGACCGCCGTATGCTTTGATGCCATCCAAAACTTTAACAAAATTATAATTAACCAAAATTTGTTAACTACTATATATAAGTGGTTAATAGTTAATACAATAAATAACTGACTAATTTTTTATGTAGTTAATGTGAAATCAAATTTTGCTAACCACTTTTTAACTGGTTAACGTGGACCTAGTTAGGTTAATTAAAATAAATTTTGGTTGAAGTTATGGGTGGCTTTAATACAACCCTCTATACAGACTGTGTCAAAGAATTGCCCAAATTCTGTACCGGCTACAAGGGCACCAACTGCCACACAGAATGTTCCAACCTGGAGAAGCAGTTCCACTCTGCTAACCTCAAGCCTTCGTGAACTGTTGAATGAAATCAAATTTATTAGAACAAATAAGATTGATTAGAAATGACTGAGAGAGCGCTATTTACATCAACAAATTGTTTTTCTTGAGTTAGTTTAAAGCTAAAGCTAATATATGGTGTATATACGGTGTCTGACTATATGCATATGCTCTCAAGTTACTCTATGCATCACTGTTGCACAAAGGAACCTGAATGGTTCTTTCAACTTTACAACAACAGCACACAATATTTCATGCATTCTTAATAGTGAGTTGGCTTCTGAGTAATGCATTTTGAAATTCTTGTTTGGTCTTCGACTGGTTACTTGAAATCCTTCTATGTCATAATATTATGATTTGACTTTGTTGACAATACAGGATCTCAAATGGTTTAATGCCTACTCCAGATATCCACAAGTGACTATTGAGCCTATGCTATTGTATCGGATCCAAAGTTGGCAGTCCAAATACAATTCCGTAGCTAGCATAATTGCAGCTTTAGAAGAACACTAAACTTCCTAGCTTCAAATCATACAATCTATCAATTTCTTTCAGCCTTAAATAATCATGACATGGCAGCCAAGATTAAACTTCAGTTGAAACAATTAACCAATGCACCAGCAGTCCAGCAGTAATCTACAATCAGTTGATACAAGTCTAATTTGTAACAAACCCCCCTGGGGCCAAGCGAGAGGGAAGATATTTAAACCTCAAATTGACAGCTATAGAATCTTCCATTTCCCTTGCAGAATCAAGAAGCCTTTCAGCTTGACCATGACAAGATTCACATCTGCAGGTGCATTTAGACATAGAAGTCAACATTGTGATGAAATAATTAGAAATGCTAAATATACAAAGAAAAGTAACTAGCATTTGCTAGAACCGTCAACTAATTGTGGAGTTTGAAAGCTTTATGAGACTTGCTTCTTAATGTGGATTCCTCTCAGAAATTGTAACATGGATCAGAGAGCTTTACGGACATCCATAGGATTGTAACACGTAGTGTTTCTTGTGCTTATCAGTACATGAATATAAGTGGTAAGTAAAAGCCTAAGATTCTTGGTTTCAACTTGTGTCTGCCATGTTAGTGCAGTGATTGCTGCCTTCTTAAAATTGATGAGGAAGCCCATGAAGGCAAGTAAAATGGGGTATGGTGTACTACAAATATCATATATGAAATCCTCATTGTATGCACACAGAGAAGAAAATCAATTATGAAATGTAATGCACAAATTAGGATTGAGAATAACCTTTGAAGATAATTTTCCAGAAGCATCTCAATCTCCTCCTCCTCCTCTACATATCGTGAGAAAAAAGTAAATGAGAAGCTGTATTATAGGTCATCAGTAGAATGGGAAGATCCATATGGAAGTCAGCAACCAAAAAAAGAATCCTTTAAAGAGTTTACCCTCAGCAATCTGCTTTTCTAAGGGAACTGAGCATTCCATATCATTGTTTCCTTTCTTAAGCGTGCAGTTTCTTCCCATAATACATATACGGCGTATTTCATGGGGGTCCTCGAGAAGGTCAAGCAGCATCTGTCTGAGAGCACCTGCCCTAGAACCTAACTCAACCTAGCAATTTGGAAGGAAGCAAATAAATAACTATAGTGCTATCCCAGTACCATTGAAGATTGGTAACTTATTGGGGAAAAAACTTCAGACAAAAATACCAAAGTTTGTTTGCTAATGCGAAGTTGCTCCAATATATCGCCAGTTAACCTGTTTGGCAAGACCTCAAGAAGAGCTTGAACCTAGGGCCAAAAGGGAGACAGATAAAAAGAAAATAGTTATTCCACTCAGGGAGTCAATTGGGAGACTGAGAAAAGCTGGAAACTTATAATCTGTTATGAGCTCAAAAGGCCAAAGACCAATCTACTCTATAAAATATTTCAATAAGAAAGTTTCTGTTTTCAGACACATGCTATGCTAAAAGTATCTACTAAAGCACTATGGAATGCACTTTATGATACTTTTAAGATCTTATAGAATGCATGCATGAAGGGAGTGGCAGGAATAGATCACACAAGAAGAAGTAGATAAAGCCCGGAATTTTCCAGCAGTTGTGGTTCGCAGGCAGGTTTAGAAAATACTGTAAAAAGCATGAAAAAAAAAAAAAAAAAAAAAGAGCACCACACATGCAAGCGTGCGCATGCACACACACACACACACAGATAGAGAATTAACATAAATATACTCAGTTACTCACTATGTTCCCATACTCACACGAGGTTCTAAGTTCATCAGTCTCTGCTCCAAACGCTGCATTCGTGAAAGCAATGCCGCTTCAACAACCTGAAAGTTTCACCAAATAACTAAGGGGAAGACAGTTCACAACAGCATGTCTAAGATGAGAAGCCAAATTGAAGACTCAACAATAAACAAGAATGAAAAAATTAACCCATGGTAACCAACTAATCATATGCATGCTCATATGAACAGCAACATTCAAATTCACTAGTTTGTTTAAAGTGGGTATTTACCAAGAGTAACAAGCCTTGAGCCCAAATACTTGGGATCCACTGCCCAAACGTCAAAACCATTTAGGGCCTTGTGTTTTCTCTTTTGGCATTCTTACATTAAGGCCACACTTTTCTCCACAATTTAGCAAATGTAATTATCCATGTCACTTCTACCCATGTCCCCCTCAGTTTTCTTTCCCCATAGTAGATTCTCTATTTAAGCTTTCTTGGCTTTCTGCATTGGAGTTGTCATCATCTTAGATAATTCTGGCTCATCTTTTTCCACATAAGTTACCATTTTATTTGGTATAATATAGTCATTATTTATTATTCCTCCAATTCCCAAACATCCACTTCAACTATCTTTACTTGTTCCAAAACTTGGGGCCATAAATATGTACCAAAGTATAATTCTAATATTTTTCTTGATTATCTTCAGCATAAAATTAGGAACAAATGCAATTCTTTTGATATCATATCTATATAAAAAAAAATTACCACTATTAAGTTGATTCAAGCTTGATTGGTGATTATCATATTTCAACCAGTGAAAATAAACCAGGAAAGAACTATATTCAAATAAGTTTTTCTTTTTCTTTTCCTTTCTTTCTTTTGTCTCAGGAGACTGAAAAACACATTGTGCTCCCAATGATATAGCAGAACACAAGAGATGGGAAACTGTGTTTCTCTTATCTTAACTTGGATCCTGACCAAAATAATTAAATTCAGAAATCTTAATGGATTTAAGAAACAACGGGTCAGCAATTATTTTAAAGTCATTTCATCTACCAATCACAGGATTCTTTATCAAAATAAAACTTGTTTATAGTCTATACAGCTATGTCTCATATATAAACTTTTTGCAAATATCCAACGACAGGAATCTTGTAGATATGTAATAGAGATCTGGGAATGTTAAATGCAATACTCTTTCTTTATTTGTATGATGATCAAGTAGAAGAAACATCTCTTTATTCCATTGAGGCTGTGATAATTTAAGCAATAAAAGGAGATAGTGGGGTTCCCCAATCCATTTATAATTACTGTTCATATGAAATTATCACTCCTACGGAACTCCACCTGCAACCATAATCTCAGCATCTACTGTAACAAAGTTGACCATTTCTCCTTCATCACTCTCTTCTTCTCCCTCTCAAACTTTCCCTTCCCCACCCCTAATCATAAAAGTATTTCTCTTTATTATACAAATATGAAACTGCAAATCCAAGCAAAGGGAGTTATTTGTGATGTGCACCAATCACCAAACACGCTCGACAATGATGGATGAATTAATTTGCCAAGCTACAAGTATGATTTTTGTCATTATGCTGAAAACTATAGCATTAGTGCACAATAATATATCAGGAGGTGACTGCAACTCTATTCAGTTTTGTATTTCTGCTATTCAGTATGCTAAATGAAAGAAGCAAATAACCTCAAGCTCAAATGGCATTGATGGTCCTCCATTGTTGTTCTTGGGGTTCAACCGAGGCAGTAATGACTCAAGAAAAGCTTTCCCTCCTTTACTGATAAATATCAACACAGGCAGAAGATTTGTTTTAGTTCATTCTGTTAGTATAGTAAATAAATAAATATAGTGATGCAGCAAATAACATTTAAAAAAAATTTAGAAGTAAAAAATTACCGATTATAGTCAAATATAAGTACACATTCTTGCTTCACTATTGCTCGTAGTGAACCCAGATTTAGAAGTATAGCATACTCACGGACCTAATACAAGAAGCAGAAATTAAATAAATAATTAATTGACAAAGAAGACCTTTGATATAGACAATTTACTAGATGTTGTATATTCATCTTTACCAAGAAAATTA
>NSJW01000666.1:0-19345 GCA_019955255.1 Castanospermum australe
ATATGTTTTGTAAATTATTTTTTTTGAGAGAAAACCATGTCAGAATGCTGTACCTAACAGCAGTAAATATTAACTTGGTGCACTTTATAATCAATTTGATCCTAACTAATTGGGGAATACTAGCTTAGTAGGTTAAATGGATTAGATATCATTTGAGCATAGGAAGAGTTAAGTAATTAAAATAAATACCATGAAGTACTATTGCTAGACAAAAAGTAACCATTGGGTAATGATATGCGTGCATGGAAAAATTTATGGAAGATAAGAATTCTATGTAATCTTAAGTGATGTCATGAAGATAATTAAATTTTTAGTTAATTAATAAAGACAGTGATTAAATTAAATAATTTTAATAAAATTTATTGTGGTAAAAGAATTTTATCTCTAGTAGTGAATGAAAAATAGTCAATAAAGTGTGAAAATTTATATGTAATCAAATTAAGATATAAAATTTCTTTTATTTTAATTTTCATTAACCAAATAAATATATCATCCTACGATAATCATGGAGAGAAACTGATTTACCATAGATAAAAAATTATCCAACAAATCTATTAAAATAACAGTACCTTAAACAATCCACGAAACACCACCTGCACTCATCATCTTCCTCACTCCACACATAATCACTGCACCCACAATAAAATCCCACTCCCCTACTCTTAGTTATTAAGGCACGGCCAGCCCAACACCACCCACATTCCATCCTAGTTTTTGTCACCTGCAAAAAGAGGAAACAGAGAGAGGGTGAGAGCAAGAAGCTGGAAAATACCTAAGAAGCTGTATGAGGGAGAAAAACCTGAAAATTTGGCCACACTGTAGTGGAAGACTTTGTAGAGGGAAGCAAGAGCTGTCTTCTGCAACTAATTTTTCCCTGTTTCGGTGTTTCTAAAGGTAGAATCTCGACACAATCTTATTCTGTGAATTTGTGACGATACGTAAATTAAAAAAAGATTAAGATGAGTTTTAAAAAAAGGAGATAAGTTTTTTTAAAAAAAACAAAAAGAGAAGTGGTTGTTATTTAAGTCCCATATTGGAGAAAAAAAAGTTTTATATTGTCTTAGTTTTAAGTCCCACATGAAAAAACTAGTAAATTCCTTTCCCTCAAGAATGGTTATATATAGACTTTAAGGTAAACAAACTTAATTACCTTTCCCCTCTAGGCTTTTGTAAAAGAGTAAGAAGTTCTAGTTAAATTTTGGGAGTAGGATATGATATCGATTCAGATTTTGAGTTTCCTGACTTAAGTTAAGTGAGCAGATATTTTTTTTTGGCATTTTTATGTTTTTATTTATTTTATTTTTTTCATTGGGCAATGTTGAGTAGTAAATTTAGACTTTGGCGTATAGAAATATTTAGAATTTAGGAATTCAACATAAATCAAGTGTTTATAATTGATAATTGAATTATTGGTGTTTTCTATTGTTAAAAATGGTACAGAAAACCTCCAATTCATTAAGGCAAATTGTTGGAGGAAGACCCTATTAGAAATCGCTAAGTACTTTGAGTGGTTACTATCTGCTATATGTGTATTATTGATTTTTAAGCCTCAAACGAATTTTAGAATTTTTATTTTGAATATTTAGAGCCTTAGGTACTCTTGAGATAAGTAAAATTTTGGAAAACTTACATTTGGCTTCCGAGCATGGTTATAACAAACTGTTAGTTGAATTTATTAATTTTGTTGATAGAAAATATATTGATGATAGTTTTGGAATAATTATGATAGTTGTTTCATATAGAGTTTTGAACAATGATAGTCATTGTTACAGATAATGGTTTTTGGACCATTAATAGTAATTGTTTCAGAATATGATCTAACACTATATTGATAGCTATAGGCATTAGTTGCTTATGAAAAGTATATGTGAAAATATTTTTGAGTGAGTTTTCTGATGTCAGAAAAATGTTCTCTTTGAGATAAGATTTATTTTAAATTAGAATTTTTTATTCACATTTGAAATTTATTTTATTGAGGAATATCTTACTGTATGTTTTTGTAAATTATTTTTCTTGGAGAAAAATTATGTCAAAACACTACATCCAATAGCAATAAATGTTAGCCTTGGTACAATTAGGATTAGACTCTGCATAGAAGATGTTAACTTTATGTTAAGTTAGTACACATGGGTTGATTATGGATTTGGAGCGTGATACTCATTAGTTCAAGCTTAGAATTTGTCAGATTAGTTAGTTTACCTGTGAGTTGTGTGCCTAGTTTGTTCAGTTTAAACATTAGGCTAGCTGTAACACCAAAACTAATATAGGCATTGCGAAATGTAATAAATTATAAACAACCACCAGCAAACTAAAAATTTAATTTATTTAATAATTTAATTTAATCAATAAACTTGTGGATTACGTGTCTATTTAATAAAAGTATTTAGTTAATCAATTGATTTATTTAATTGATTACATGCCTCTTAGTTAATTATTCTTACCAAATAAAATTCTTGATTATGTGTCTAATAATCTAGAATTTACTACCAGTCCATAAGATTTTAATCACATAATATATAAATATTTCTAACATAAATTTTTTTTGATTACATGATATTTCTATTCAATTCAATTAATGCCTTTTATTTGATTATTATGTGACTACAAAATGTATAAATATCATTAAATTTTAGTTTTTATTCGAACACGCTATTGATTCTAATTTCACCATACACATAAGCATTTAAAATTCAATCATACATCAAACTAAACATAAACTACTAAATTACCATTTCTAACCATTCACATATACAAATATATGTCTGTTTACTATATATTCTACATTCAAAACATTTATTAGAGTTGGATTTCTACCTACATACATACATACATAAAAAAATATACTTGGCCTCATTAGGTCATGTAGGGGAAATCTTACATCAGTCAACTACATAACTCTATACAAACTACTTGCAAGTAACATTCTGAACAACTAGAACAAAAATATCTTGCTCAGGAGAATATTCTATCTCTACATCTATAACTAGTAGTACAAAAACTGTAACATTCCCATTTAAGTAAATATAAATTATAAAATTCTTAAATTAGTTTTAAATTTTATTTTATTACTTGTCATTAGTAAATGTTTTATTTAATTTTTAGTTTTTTTATTTTAGTATTTAAGTAAAAGAGAACAGTGAAAATTATCTAAAAAAAATTAGAAATAGTTAAAAATACTTGAAAGAATAGTAAAAATTATACAGTGGTAATTTAGTAATTTTGAGATTACAAATGATGATATTTTTGTCCAGTGAAAAAATTTAAACACAGAAATTAGATAAATTTATTCTCTACTTTATTAATTATCTTTTAAACATTTATTAATTAAAATAGGTGAAATTAGCATACTCTAACCCAATGAAAATGTGACATTTAGGGAAGTTTACATATGCAAATCTATAGTTGGACCAGAATGACCAATGGGATCATGACAAGTGGCAAAATCTAATTGGTTAAGAAAAATAATTATTGTTTAGTTAGAGTAACTAAACTAGTTTCCATTTAGTTCTTTCCATTTAGTTCTCATCTAACTAACTTAGTTACAAACTAATTAAGAGTCATGATTAATTGGATGAACATGGCCTTTGGTTGGTGGCCTAACAAACAAAATTGAATTAAAAATATTAAACATACCACTTAATTTCCCTTGTATCCCATAACCCTACGGCTAAGCGAAGTGAAAAAGAGAAAAGAAAAGAAAAAAAAGAGAAGGGGAGCAGCCATTGTTCACGACCAAGGAGGGAGGAAGGAGAAAAGAAAGGAGAGAAAAGGAGAACGGAGAAGAAAAAGCAAGGAAATCAAGGTTTTAGCCATTTTCAAGAGGTAGGGAACTCAAAACCATTCTTATTCCTCTCTAAACTCATAGTTTCATGGTGGTTGGTTCTCTTGAATTCATGGATCTCTCTCTCTTGAGTTTTTGGTTTGGCTATGGATGATTTGGGGCAAGATGAACAATTTTTGCGAAGTTTGTAAACCCCACTTTCAAGTGTGAGATGATGTTCTTCAAGTAGCCATAACTAGGGCTCGTAATGTAGATTTTTCTATGATGTGATTTTGAGGATTCTGCATAGTTATAAGCTTTATAAAGTGATTTAGGTTCATTTTTGTTCATGAATCTTGTTAAAAATCACTTAAAATCATGAAATTGGGGACCCTATAGTTCACCACTATATTAGGATGCTTATAGAATATTTATGTTTTGCTTGTTTGAATTTTTAGTTTGAAAAAGGATGATGATTTTGGGGTTCTTATGATGTGTAGTTACCTTAAGGAGTTCCACAATCCTTATTTGAATTTTAGAAGAGATAGGAATTTCTTATGAGGTACATAGCCTTGAGGGTTCTTACGAAGAGAGGTGTGTGTGTTTTAATGTTTGTTAGATATTTGGAGTGTTTTGGATGACTATTCAGATAAAATTATAGTTAGATGATTTAATCATGGCATTATGCTATCCTATGCTACCCATGGCCAAGTAAGGTTGTCATAGTCTTATAGTTAAGTAAATTGTTGTGAGCTTGAATTTGTGATAAGTAGGATGGTTTAGATGCAAGCCTAATAAATTACAAAAAGAAAAATATATATACATAATGCCTTAGTTGCTAAATTTTGACTATATTAGTATTCTAGGAAGGAAAATAGTGTTTTAAAGTTGCATTAGTGTTCTAAGATTTCTTTAGTAGAGAGAAAGTGGTTTCCCCTTTGAATGATGGATGAAAAATCCTATGAATCCTAATATAAGGCCGCAGCCATGTGGAGAGGGAAAAGGGCATGGTTTACTTGCTTATGAAATTTTAGTTCATGAACACAACAAAGATGTTACACAGTGAATTTGAGGTAAATTAGAGAATTTAGTCTTTCATATGGTGCTTTATGGAAGTGCTAGTGCCTTTAAATTCATTCTCAATGTATTACATGCTCACTTTAATTAAAGAGAAAGAAATAAGCTAAGCATGGATATGATCCTGTAGAGAAAGAAAATGAAATTGAGGTGATCTGTAAAGATTAGAAAAGAGTTTTTAATAAAATATCGTGGAAGAAGTCCAGGAGAAGTCCTACATAGTCTAAGTCCACTTTGTGGTTAGGTCCACCAAAGGTGTGGATAGTAGAGTAGAATCCACCAGTGTACATGTGGAATAGCTACTCTAGTTTAGGGGACGCCCTACCAAGGAGAATTCCCAATAGATTAAGTTTTAGACCATGTAGGCAAAGAGAAATAAAAAGGGGTTAAGCCCTTGTGTAAGCTCAGTGAGCATGTAAGAAAGAGTAAAGTTTTATAAAATTATGTTTATAACATATTATTCACATTTGAGATTTTAGGCTAACCGTGAAACTATGTTTTCTGTGTTTAGTACAGTTGAAAATGTTATGGAATTTAAATTCTTATTTTTATTTGTTTGAATACCTATTGAGAAATCATATTTCTCACCCCTATAAATTGTGGTATTTCTAGAGCCTCCTACTGAAGACAAAAGATGAGGGTTTTAGTATTCTGTATATGGATATGGACTTGGTTAGTCCCCAGAGCAGGACAAGTTTATTTTGGTTATTGAAGCTATTAGTTATAGGTGGTTGGTGGAAAATTAATTTAGTTGTAATATGTATCTGTAGTGAGTTAACCCTGAATTTCCTTCCTGCAAGGCCTAGTAAGGCCAAGTAGTTTTTGGGATGTGCAAAACAATTATATATATATATATATATATATATATATATATATATATATAAGAATGTATAACGTTATCTTTATGTTATCTTTCAACGTAGTAAATAATAACGTTTTAGTTCTACGTTTGTCTGTGTGTAGTTGAAGTTTATCTAAGATTACGTGTGGAAAATTAGATTTAATTGGGGTTTATAATTAAATATAAGTTTAAAAAGTTTTGTAAGAGTGTTAGACACATAATGGTTTAAATGGAATAAAGTTATATTCTGATAAGTCTCATGTAATTAGATATTTTGATACTCTAGAGCAGTTCTTTTATTACATAAGTAATATTTTATGAGTCAATATTAAATTCTAGATTTTTCAACACATGATTGGTAATTTTATTCTTTAAAAATAATTTAATATAGATATGTAATTATGTAAATAATACATTAAATAAATTAATAAATTCTATTAAATAAATAGACACTTAAACATAATTTAAACAAATAAATTAATTAATAAATTAACTTGAATTTTTATTTTACTCACTATCTCTAACACATAACATAATGCCTATAGTAGGTAGGGTGTTACATTTTTGTATCAGAGCAGTTTGTCCAGGTGTATTGAGTTAGCTGTGACCTTTAAGGGCTATGTTGGATGCATGGGTATTTAAATGTTTAAGATTTTATTTTACTTATGTTATGCTGTCTTTGTGTGGAGGTTGTATATTCTGAGCCACTAGATAAGTGATATTGAAACTGATCAACTTAATATTATCTTTCCATGTGTGCAGAAAAAATATGGCACCACCAAGGTGAAATCCAGTACCTCCTAGAGATGAGGGAATGATGGCAGCCTTAGGGGAAATACCTAACGCAATGAGGGAATAGGCAGCTGCTCCTAATAGGATGTTTGTAACATTTATAAGAGAACCCGAATAGAAACAATAATAATCAGGAGGGTGGAAGTGGAATTAGAGTTAGTACATAGAATGGAAATGGAAATGGAGACCCAAATAGGGATGCACCAGCTAGAAATCCACAATTTCAAAGTATTTCTAAATTTTGGAAGGCTAAACCACCAGCCTTCAGGTAGGAGTATGACCCTGTAGTTACGGAAGGATAGTTGAGGCAGTTAGAGAAAATTTTTGAGCTGATGGGTTGTACCAATGCTCAGAAGGTAACTTATGCCACGTACATGCTAGAGGGGAAGGCAGAATTTTGGTGGCGTGGGGTCAGAGTTTTACCTGAGGCCCAGGGTACACAGATTACCTGGGAGGTATTTCATAATACTTTTCTGGATAAATATTTTTCTGCAAGTGTAAAAGATGAAAAGGAAGCATAATTCATTCAGTTAAGATAAGGAAATATGTCAGTAGACCAATATGTGGCCAAATCTATATTGTCAAAATTTTCTTCTCCACCTCAAGTATAACCTACATGAGAGATGGAAGGTAGCAAAATTTGAATGAGGTTTGAAACCTAAGATTAAAAAGGATGTAGGAGCTTTTGAGATTAGAGAATATGCAATGGTAGTGAATAAGTGTTGAATAATGGAGAAAAATATTATGAAAGTGGCAAAAGATAGGGAGAGGCAGAATTTTTTTAAGAGAAAGGGGGATGAGGGTAAGCCTGGAAGCAATAACACTAGGTTTAGACCTAACCAAGAGAAGGGAAAACAGGTGTAGACAAGCACTACTTTTAGAAATGCAGAAGATTTCATAGAAATAAACCGTGTCTACAAGGTTATAATGTTTGCTACTCCTGTGATAAGCTAGGTCACATGGCGAGGGAGTGCCTTCAGAAAAAGGGAACTAACCCAGTACCACCACCTAGATCCCAAACCAAAGGCAGAGTGTTTACTCTTAGTAGGGAAAATGTGACTTGTTCACCAAATCTGATACAGGGTAAGTATTTAATTCAAAATAAACTTTTAAATGCATTGTTTGATTTAGGAGCTACTCACTCTTTCGTATCCATTGATTGTGTGAATCATTTGAATTTGCCTATGTCTCTGTTACCATATGATTTGTCTATTTCCACTCCCACTAGAGGGAAAATATTGACTTTTCAAGCTTGTTTGAAATGCTATATTCAAGTAGAAAATAACCTATCTACTGCTGATCTTGTTTACTTACCTCTATCACAAATTGATGTCATTCTTGGAATGGATTGAATGTTTGCCAATAATGTCATTCTGAACTGTCTAGAAAAATCAATTACTTTCATGCCTAAAACAAAACACACACAAACACCTGATGAATCTTTATTTCTGACTGCCATCCAGACCAGGAGATGTTTAAATGCTAGTTCACAAGGACTTGTTCTCTTGTTTTCTTTAGATTTTGAGGTCAAACAGGATGTAAATAATATTCCTATAGTGAGAGAATATCCCTTAGTATTTCCTTCTGAAATAACTAGTTTACCACCTAAGAGAGAAGTGGAATTCTCAATAGATTTGATTTCCAGAGTAGGCCCAATACCTATAGCACCCCACAGAATGTCTCATTTAGAATTGGGTGAATTGAAGAAACAGATAGAGGACCTACTAGCCAAACAGTTCATATGGCCTAGTGTATCACATTGGGGAGCTCCAGTATTTTTTGTGAAAAAGAAGGATGAAAGTTTGAATTATGTGTGGATTACATAATTAAATAAAGTAGCCATTAAAATAAATATCTACTCCCTAGAATAGATGATTTGTTAGATTAACTTAGAGAGGCAATAATTTTCTCAAAAATAGATTTAAGATCTGGTTACAATCAAATTAGAGTTAAACAAGGAGATATTCCTAAAATTGCTTTCAGAACTAGGTATTGGCATTATGAATATCTTGTGATGCCATTCAGACTTACAAATGCCCTAATAGTGTTTATGGATTATATGAACCAAATTTTTAGGCTATATTTAGATCAGTTTGTGGTTGTCTTTATAGGTGACATTCTCATCTATTCTAAGGCAACAGAAGAACATAAACAACACATCAAGATTGTACTACAAATTTTACAGAAAAAACAACTATATGCAAAATTAAAAAAGTGTGAGTTTTGGCTGAAGGAGGTGAAATTTTTAGGCCATATTGCATCTCAAGGAGGAGTGTCAGCAGAACCTAGTAAAATAGAGGCAGTAGTTCATTGGGAAAGGCCTATAACCATAACAGAAATTAGAAGTTTCCTTGGGTTGGTAGGGTATTTTAGACAGTTTATAAAAGGATTCTCCCAGTTAGTTATGCCATTGACAAGATTAACAAAAAAGGGAAACCTTTTGTGTGGTCAAAGGAATATGAAGATAGTTTTCAAGAGTTGAAGATTAAGTTAACTATTACTCCAATGTTAGTGATCCCTGAGGAAATTTTGTTATCTATAGTGATGCATCTTAGAAAGGTCTTAGATATGTCTTGATGCAAGATGGGGGAGTAGTAACCTATGCTTCTAGATAGCTTAGACCTCATGAGGAAAAGTACCCTACCCATGACTTGTAATTAGCAGCAGTGGTGTTTACCTTGAATATATGGAGGCATTATTTAAATGGAGTTAAATTTGAGGTTTTTAGTGACCACAAGAGTTTGAAATACCTTTCTGATAAAAAAGAGTTAAATACGAGATAAGGAAGGTGGATGGAATTTCTTAAAGACTATGATTTTGAATTAAAATACCATCTAGAAAAAGCTAATGTGGTGGCAAATGCACTTAGTAGGAAGCCACTGCATGTGTCCTTTTTGATGATTCAAGAGTGTGAACTGTTAGAAAAATTTAGAGATTTGAAATTGTTTGTAAATATACATTCAAGTAGTTTGTATATGAATGAGCTCAAAATTGAAATTGAACTTAGAAATCAAATTAAAGAAGCTCAGGGAATGGACACCATTTTATAAAATGTGAAAAATCATATTTTTTAGGAAACACAGAAGAATTTCAAGATAGTAGATGATGGGATAGTACTATATCAGGGAAGGTTAAGTGCTCCAAACAATCAAGAATTGAGAAATAAAATTTTAAAAGAGGCACACTGTAGTAAATATACGAATCATTCAGGCACCACTAAAATGTATCAGGACCTTAATGTGATGATAAGTTAAAAAAAAATGGGGGGATAAGTTTAAAAAAAAAGAAAGAGAAATGAGTTGTTATTTAAGTCCCACATTGGAAGAAAAAAAAGAGATTTTATATTGTTTTAGTTCTAAGTCCCACATCAAAAAGTAATAAACTGCTTCCTCCTAAGAATGGTTATATATAGACCCTGAGGTGGAGAAGTTTAATTGTCTTTCCCCACTAGGCTCTTTTGTAAAATGAGTAAGAGGTGCTAGTAAATTTTTGGGGTAGGATTTGACATCGATTTAGATTTTGAGTTATCCTAACTTAAGTTAGGTAAGTAGATATTTTAATTAGAGGCATTTTTTTTATGTTGTTATTTTATTCTATTTTATTTTATTTCATTTTGTTTTTATTTTATTTTATTTTTTTTATTAAGTAAATCTTAGATAGTAAATTTAGGCTTTGAGATATAGAAATATTTAAAATTTAAAAATTCAATTGGGAATATTAATTTTCTATGATTGATATTGATATTTTCCTATGGTTATATAACAGTATAGGGAACCTTTTTTTTTTATCAAGGCAAATCGTTGGAGGAGGAATTAATTGGAAATCACTAAATACTGTGAGTGGTTATTATCTACTATATATCTATTTGTAATTATTTAAATTTCAAATTAATTTTATAATTTTTATTTTGAATATGTTAGAGCCTTAGGTACTCTTGGGATAAGCAAGTTTTGAAAAACTCACATTTGGCTTTTGAGTATGGTTATAATGAAATGATGGATGGATTGATAAATTTTGTTGATAGAAAATATATTGATAATGGTTTTGGAACAATTATGACAATTGTTTTATATATCAATTTCGGACCAATGATGGTCATTGTTATAAACAATGGTTTTTGAACCATTAATGAAAACTGTTTCAAAAAATGGATTGATGTTATATTGATAATTATTATCGGCATTGGTTGCTTATGAAAAGCATATCTAAAAAATATCTTTGAGTGAGTTTTTCAATGTTAGGAAATGTTCTGTTTGAAATAAGATTAATTTTAATAAATTAAAATTTTTATTTTCACTTGAAAAATTTATTTTTTTACGAAATATGATATTTTTGTAAATTATTTTATTGGAAAAAAATCATGTCAGAATACTATATCTAACAACATTAAATGTTAGCCTTGATGCACCTAAGATTAGACTCTGTAGAGGAGATGCTACCTCTGTGTTAAGTTAGTATACATGAGTTTCTTATAGATTTGGAGCGTGATGCTCATTAGTTCAAGCCTTGGGCTTGTCAGATTGGTTAGTTTACTCGCGAGTTATGTCCTCGGTTTGTTTAGTTCAAGTCTTGAGCTTGTCAGATTGGTTAGCTTACTTCGCAAGATGTGTGCTCGGTTTGTTCTAGTTCTACTTTGGTGAATTATTCCGTTTGGATTTTTTTATTTTTCTCATGTGAAAGATTTGTTATTAGAAATTGTTTATTGAGTTTAATGCTTTGTTATATATATATATATATATATATATATATATATATATAAAACTAAATTTATAATGATTGATATATAACTCTTATATTATAGAAAGAATTGTAAATACTTGTTATATTTTTTTCAGGTATTTTTTATTTATTTTATTTTTTATATATTACTTTAGAAATTATTTTGGTATTACTCATGAAAAATTCATGCCCTTGCTTGTGCTGTTTCTAGTGTAGTAGGTACTAACTGTTCACTGAATTGTAAACTCACCCATCGCTATTATATGATTTTTAGATACGGGTAATGAAATTGGTTATGTTTTAATTCCTTTGACTTAATTGAGGGAGTTCTCAAATGTTTGGTGAGCTCATCATGTTGTTTGTGTAAGCAAGTTTTGCTTATGATTATGTATCTGGAAGCCTAGTAGGCTGACTTTTAGTGTTGCTCCATTATTTCTACAAGTAGGATCCATGTCAATTAGAGATTGAATTTACATTTGTTTCTGAGTGAATTATTAGTGATCAGAATTCACTTGTCTGATGTTTTATAAATCTGAACTTACAAAGTATTTTTGAGACCTTATGGTGGCTATTTTGAATTATATGTTCAAAGTTATAGTTTTGAGGCTTGTGTGGCTTGGATGAGCCTATAATAAGCCCTTGTCATATGCCGATCATGGACCCAAGTTAGGGTCGTGACAAAGTTGGTATAGAGCTTTAGGTTGTACTTGTAAATAATGGAGCAAGTGTTTTATAATAGTGTCGAAATTATGATATGAACCATGGCATACTCATAATTAAGAAGCTATTATAGACTTGTTAGGATCGAGGCATACGAAAGGCCTATTAGGATGTTCTTTCCTTCATTAATTATCAGTTCATCTTGTTTATTCCATTTTGATAGTATGGGTATTGTTTATGGTTAGATCCTATCTTTCTTGATAATACTAATGGGGTTAGTAGGAAAGGTGATAGATAGTTAAGATGATTCAATCCTAATTATTGATCAATAAATAGGGCTACATTCCTTTATTTGAGGGATTTATTGGGTACAGTTAAGACATATAAATGTTCTAAATACGACTTTGACTGTTGTTTGTGTCAGTCAGTCTAATTGAAATAAGGTTATGATACTAGAAAATTTGTAGATATAGAAGATGTAAGTGTACGGATAAAGATATATATTGTTACAGAACTTCTTGACATATGAATTCGGAATACAACATGAGTATGAAAGTGCAATATTGACTTAAGGTTAATGAAGATCTGGCTTGAGAAAAATATTGTTATAAGTAGGTAATAACATATTAGTACTAAAATTCAAGTAAATGTAGTAATGGATAACTAGATGGGATTTCTAGAAGTTGGATAGATTTTTAGCAATGATTTAGAGGGAGATTTATTCTAAATCGATACTATTACATGGAAGTTTTGTGAAACCTTCTATTGTTGACGATCGAGGAAAAGTATATTGATACTAGAAGGAAAAATCATGAACATTTACTAATGGCTCTTAGGCTAATAATATTGTATGTTAAGGATTTAAATTATAGTTCAGTTATGTTGTTGAACATTTAAGAGATGTTTGATGGATTTTCAGTAAAATGATAGTTGATATGTGAGAACTGGACTATGTCTTATCTAAAAAAAATATGAAATAAATTTTAGTTATGAAGTTACATTAATGAATGGTTCTATTTTGAAGGCTAAGATAGGCCTAACAATGATTGTAATGAGTTAGGGTACATTAGTTACTAGTAAAAGTTTATTGGTTATGTTTGGAGATGGTTTGAACACAAGATAGTGTTGGAAATATGAGGTGAGTTCATTGTTAAATAGATTATCTGTAAGCAAAGTATGGTGGATAGAAGATCACAATTTAGAAATTTCATGTTTAAGTACTGATTGCGGTTTATGTTTAAGTGTTTGAAGTTAAAGGTATATGAATATAGAGAAATGTAAGGCTTTCGGATAGGAGAGTAAAGCAGTGATTATATTATTGATATATAGGATTGCTTTGGAATGGTTTCCAAGAAAGAGATTAAATGAAGCAAGATTGTAATGAAATTTAGTTTTATAGTGATTAAGGCCATCATTGTTACTTATGGACGGTTTAGAAATGTAAAGTTTAAGAATTTAATTAATTGAATTGAAAGGTTTAAAAGGTAGTGATTGACATTGTTTGATAATAGAATAGTTTTAAAATTTTTACTCATAAGGGATTGAAGAATATAAATTTTTAAGGTGAAATTTGGATTTTTTTTTCATACGCTATGAAGATTTTAGTGAAAATGGGAATAAGATGTTTAAGTGAATTATGTTGTATACCTAATCCCTAATATAAAGGTGGTTTACTTACTTGTTAGAGTAAGGGAGTAAACATTTAATTTGAAGAACTAGCGGGTTCAATTTTGTCTGTACCTTTCGAGCTTTCTTATTTAGTGATTGAGGATTTTCACACTTGGTGGTTTGGATATGCGACCATGGTTTTTCGTAAACCAATAACTAATGTATTAGAGAGATTTTTAGAAGAGAATAATCTCTGCAAGCAAGTAGGAAGTAGGAGTTAAGTCATCCTATGAACCCAAAGAGAAAGGTATTAGAAATAAAAAAAGTTAACTTTGGTTTTACTCAGCTAAAAAGTGATTTTGTTCAAGCTAAAGTTGTGAGGAGGATAAAGTATATATACTGTCAATTCGTACTACTCTTGTTTATGGTATGAAACTAATTAAATGTTTTAAGATTTGAAGTAAATCTGTTTATGGATCATAGGTTAAGTCTCTATCATATCCAAATCTAAAACCATGGATGATGGCGTTGTTATGGAATAATTGACTTTGAATTTACAGCCACATGATTGTGATATTAAGGAAAATTAGATTTCTAGTGTAAAGTGAACTTATTGGCACAGAATCTTTCAGCTATTCAAGTAAGGATAGTGAAGTAAAGGTGTTAGGAATTGATATTTAGCCTATAAGACTAGGAAATGTGAGGAGTAAAGTAAAAGATCTATGATGTGTTATTGTTGAGATATGAATTGTGTATATCAAGAATTGACATTTGAATGGAATGTTTTGGTTCAAGGTGATCCTAGTTTAGTCAATGTTGCATTGATGTCTTAGTGAGTTATAAATGATAAGATTGAGAAAAGATCTTAGAGGCCAAGTGATTGCCAATTTGGGAATTGATTTTTTAAAGTCTAAGGTGTGACATTTTGTCTTAACATGATGTTTTAAAAGTTTTTGAGATTATTAAATGTTGGTGTGTACCCTAGATAATTAGATGGAAAAAGAAGTTTATTAGTAAGAACTTATGAATGAGGATGTTGTAAAGTTTGTGTTTGGATGTTGGTATGCCAACAAGTGAGGTAGAGTACTAAAAGTTAGTAGGCTTGTTTCATCAAATAAATAAACTCAAATGAAAGTATGAAAGAATATATATAGATTTTGTTACAGAGTTGTCAATGATATAATGACTCAGTTTTTAAAATTATGAAATAGTTAATGAAGTTTACACATATCTTGCCTATGAAAACCACTTATATAATGGTTTAGTATGTGAATCTCTATTTGAATGAGATAGTATCATAGCACGTAGGATATGCTTAATGCTTGTGTTCTAGACCTTGGAGGAAGCTAGGACCAACATTTACCTTTGATGAAGTTCGCATGTAATTCAGTTAATAGTCTAGTATTTAAATGACATCTTTCGAGACCTTGTATGTGAAACGATGTACATCACCGATTAGTTAGTTTGAGACTGGCAAGTCTAAATTTGTGAGACCAGATTTGATTTAAGCAGCTAATGAGAAAGTTAGATTGATTCAAGATCGTTTGGTGACTACTCAAAGTAGGCAGAAATCTTACTCAAATTAGAGACATCGTCCTTTGGAATTTTGGGTAGGAAACCATGTGTTCTTATGTGTTTCTCCTATGAAAGGTATGCTAATGTTTGGAAAGTAGGATAAATTAAGTTCAAGGATCAAAGGACCATTTGAGATTCGAGAAAGTGTTGGACAATTAGATTACTGCTTAGCCCTTTCACCTAATCTTTTAGGAATTCGTCTAGTTTTTCATGTCTCTATACTTTAGAAATACGTTATGACCTTTTTCATGTTATACAACATCAAACAATTCAACTTAATGAATGTTTCAGTTACATAGAGTAATCAGCGACCATAACAGATAGATAGGTGAAACGTTTACACACTAAGGATATCATTTTGGCGAAAGTTGTTTGGCGTGGGCCGTCAGGTGAAAGAGTGACTCGGGAAACTGAAGTGGCTATGCGTGGAAAGTACCCATACCAATTCAATAAACAAGGTTAGTAACAAATTTTAAATTTGAGGATGAATTTATTTTAACAGGGGAAGAATGTGACGATAAGCTAAAAAAAAGGGGGGGGGGATAAGTTTTACAAAAAAAAGAAAGAAAAATGAGTTGTTATTTAAGCCCCACATTGAAAGAAAAAAAAGAGATTTTATATTATTTTAGTTCTAAGTCCCACATCGAAAAAGTAGTAAACTCCTTCCCCCTAGGAATGATTATATATAGACCCCAAGATAGAGAAGTTTAATTGCGTTTCACATCTAGGCTCTTTTGTAAAAAGAGTAAGGTACTAGTAAATTTTTGGAGTAGGATCTGACGTCGATTTAAATTTTGGATTATCCTGGCTTAAGCTAGGTAAAGTACATATTTTAATTAAAGATATTTTTTTATGTTGTTATTTTATTTTATTCTATTTCATTTTATTTTGTTTTTATTTTATTTTATTTTTTTCATTAAGTAAATTTTAGATAGTGAATTTAGGCTTGAGATATAGAAATATTTAGGATTTAGGGATTCAATTAGGAATATCAATTTTCTATGATTGATGTTGATATTTTTCTATGGTTATAGAATGGTATAAGGAACTTTTAGTTCACCAAGACGAATCGTTGGAGGAGGACCCAATTGAAAATTGCTAAATACTATGAGTGGTTATTATCTGTTACATGTCTAATTATGATTTTAAAATTTCAAAAAAAATTTAGAATTTTATTTTGAATATGTTAGAGGCTTAGGTACTCTTGGGACAAGCAAAGTTTTGAAAAACTCATATTTGACTTCTGAGTATGGTTATAATGAAATGATGGATGGATTGATAAATTTTGTTCATAGAAAATATATTAATAATGGTTTTGGAACAATTATGACAATTATTTTATATATTAGTTTCGGACAAATGATGGTCATTGTTATGGACAATGGTTTTTGAACCATTAATGAAAATTATTTCAGAATATGGATTGATGTCATATTGATAATTAATATTAGCATTGGTTCTTATGAAAAGCATATCCAAAAAATATCTCTGAGTGAGTTTTTCAATGTCAGGAAATGTTTTGTTTGAAACAAGATTGATTTTAATAAATTAAAATTTTTATTTTTCACTTGAAAAATTTATTTTCTTATGAAATATGATATTTTTGTAAATCATTTTATTGGAAGAAAACCATGTCAGAACACTGTATCTAATAGTAGTAAATGTTAGCCTTAGTGCACCTAAGATTAGACTCTATAGAGGAGATGCTAACTCTTTGTTAAGTTAGTATACATAAGTTGGTTATGGATTTGGAGTGTGATGCTCATTAGTTCAAGCCTTGGGCTTGTTAAATTAGTTAGTTTACCTATGAGCTGTGTGCTCAGTTTGGTTAGTTCAAGTTTTGAGCTTGTCAGATTAGTTAGCTTACCCCGTGAGCTGTGTGTTCGGTTTGTTCTGGTTTTACTTGGTGAATTATTCATTTTATTAATTTTCTCAATGTGTAAGATTTGTTATCAGAAATTGTTTATTGAGTTTAATGCTTTGTTATATATATATATACACACACACAGACACACAGACACACACACACACACATTTAATAAAATTTATAATGACTAATTTAGAACTTTTATGTTTTGGAAAGAATTGTAAATGCATGTTATATTTTTTGCAGGTATTTTTTATTTAGTTTTATTTACTATATATTACTTTAGAAATTATTTTATTATTACTCATGAAAAACTCGTGCCATCGCTTGTCCTGTTTCTATTGTAGTAGGTATTAACTGTTTACTGAGTTGTAAACTCACCCATCATTGTTATATTTTTTTCAAATACAGGTAATGAAATTTGTTCTATTTTAACTCCTTTGACTTGATCGAGGGAGTTCTCAAATGTTCAGTGAGCTCATCACATTATTCGTGTGTGCGAGTTTTGTTTATGATTTTGTATTTGGAAGCCTAGTGGGCTAACTCTTAGAGGTGCTCCATTATTTTTACATGTAGGATCCATGTCAATTAGAGATTGAATTTACATTTGTTTCTGAGTGAATTGTTGGATATCAGAATTCACTTGTTTGATATTTTATAAATCTAAACTTATAAAGTATTTCTGAGGCCTTATGATGGTTATTTTGAATTATATGTTCAAAGTTATAGTTTTGAGGCTTGTGTGGCTTAGGTGAGCTTATAGTAAGCCCTTGTCATACGCTAGTCATGGACCCCAAGCTTGGGTTGTGACACTTAAAAAGGATATCTAGTGGCTAGGAATGAAGAAAGTGATCGCAAAATTTGTAGTGAAATGTTTGATATGTGAAAAAGTAAAAATTAAACATAAAAAACCAGCAGGTTTGTTGCAACCTTTAAATATACCTGAATGTAAATAGGATAGTACTTCAATGGATTTTGTGATGGGCTTGCCCATAACCCCTTCAAGATATGTTGCTATATGAGTTATCGTGGATAGATTGACCAAATCAGCCTATTTTCTTCCAATTAGAGCTAACTATCCACTTGATAGACTAGCCCATTTGTACATTAAGGAAATTATGAGGTTACATGGAGCCCATCTTTGGATAGAGACCTTAGATTTACTTCTAGATTTTGGGGAATCATGCAGAAAGTTTTTGGTTCTAAACTAAATTTTAGCATAATATATCACCCACAAACAGATAGTCTAACAGAAAAAAACAATTCAAAGTTTAGTGATATGCTTAGAGCCTATGTGTTGGAACATAAGAGAAGCTCGAAAAATTACCTGCCACTACTAGAGTTTGCATAGAACAATAGTTATCATTCTAGTATTAGGATGGCACCTTATGAAGCTTTGTATGGTAGGAAATGTAGATCCCCATTGTGCTGGTATAAGGTAGGAGAAAAGAGATTGTTAGGGCTAGAGATTATGAAAGAAACCACAGGGTTGAGGGTGAGTTAGTGCAGTTAAAAGATGATTTAACATATCCCATAAGACCTATACAGATTATTGACAGAAGCGTCAAACAATTAAGAGGAAAGACAATCCCTTTGGTCAAGGCTTTATGGAATGGGTTAAGTCCAAAGGAAATAATCTGGGAAATGGAGGAAAATCTCCAGAAGGATTATTCAGAGTTATTTATGATAGGTAAATAAATTTTGAGGGAAAAATTTCGTTTAGGAGGAGAGAAATGTAACATCTCCATTTAAGTAAATATAAATTATAAAATCTCTAAATTAGTTTTAAATTTTTATTTTATTATTTGTCATTGGTAAATGTTTTATTTAATTTTTTGTTTTGGAATTTAAGTAAAAAGAGAACAGTAAAAATTATTCAAGGAGAATTAGAAATAGTTGAAATACCTAAAAGAATAGTAAAAATTATATAATGGTAATTTAGTAATTTTGAGGTTACAAATCAGGGTATTTTTGTCCAGTGAAAAAAATTTGAATACAGATTTTAGCCAAATTTATTCCTTACTTTATTAATTAGCTTCTAAACATTTATTAATTAAAATAGGTGGAATTAGCATATCCTAACCCAATTAAAATGTGACATATAGGGAAGTTTACACATGCAAAATCTATAATTGGACCAGAATGACGAATAAGATCATGACAAGTGGCAAAATCTAAATTAGTTTGAAAAAATAATTATTGTTTAGTTAGAGTAACTAAACTAGTTACCATTTAGTTCTTTCCATTTAGTTTTCCATCTAACTAACTTTGTTACAAACTAACTAAAAGTTATGATTAATTGGATGAACATAACAATAAGGATGGCCTTTGGTTGGTGGCCTAAACAAGACAAAATTGAATTAAAAATATTAAACAAACCACTTAATTTCCTTGTGTCCCATAACCCTACGGCCAAGCAAAGTGAAAAAAGAGAAAAGAAAGTAAT
>NSJW01000667.1:0-72369 GCA_019955255.1 Castanospermum australe
GGATTATTTTATTTTATGATTAAAATAATTTATAATTAAAATTTTTCCGAAAGAACTTTAAAAAAAAAGGTAATTTTTTCTTAAATTTATTCCCAAACTTGCTAAAAAGTAGGAGACTAGAAATTTAGTTGCTTTTCCTAAGGGGAAAAAGATGAATATAACGGAGAGTCACGGGTTCACATTGACGCAAAAATTCACAAAATCCGAGACCCAATCCATTAAGAGCATGAATGACAAGATAAAGATTATCAATTGGGTAGTCAATTAAGGCAAGTTTATCTGTAATGCTTTTGATGGAGTGAAAATAGTCGATAACAGGAGAGGTACCCTTAATAAGAGAGCTAAGACATTATTTAAGTGACATAATCTGAGAACGTGACTTATTGACATTGGCACGTTGAAGTTTGTTCCATGCTGCAGCAAAAGTGTTAGTAGAGGACATAATAACACGAACTTCTTCACGGGATCCAAGGAGAGCAAAAAGCAATAGTTGGTCTTGGCATACCCAACGAAAGTATTCTAGGTTGGGGGTAGCATTGTCACCTTCACCAATTTTTGGAGAAGGGCAAGGACAAGAGCCATGGACATAGCCAACAAGGTCATGGCCAACAAAGAGAGAGCGCAATTGCTTGTACCAAACAGGATAATTTGCTCCATTGAGTTTAATAGTAAAATGGGTTACAGTGTTGATTTGAACAAGTTCTTTGGAAGTAGTAGAAGATGATAGGGGGTGGTGGTAGAAGAATTAAGAGGCCATTAAATCGAAGGTGCTGGTAAAGCAAAAGACTTCTGATGCCATATAATTAAGGAAGTACAAAGAGGGAAGAATATGGAGAAGATGGAAATTGCATTACATTACAAAAGAGTGGTTTTACAAGATATATACACGGTGCATAAGGAATTGATTTGAAATTCAAATTCCTTAATTATGCAATATAAATACAATAATGAATGAAATAATAACAAAATAAATACAGAATATTTACATAAAGAAATTACAATCAAATTATTCTATTGATTTAGAGGATCTTGATTGAGATACTACACTAATACAAGAAGTGCTGTAGGTGTTGTGGTTCATGGCAGCTATGCAGAAGTGTATGGAGATGCGATGGTGTGAATGAGGTGCTCTGCTTTGAGGGTAGAACACAAGGGGTGGTTGCAATAAGGTTTGCTGGGCATGACTTTGGGTTTGCATTTCAGGGACACAAAACAAGGGTGTTATGAACTTGAGGTGAAGTGTAAGGATGAGTGAAGTGGGTGCAGCGGCTCTTGTTGGTGACGTGCGAGCTTGTGGTTCCCAAGTTGGTGGTGTGTGATAGCTGACTCATGGGTGCTGGATGGCGGGGTGTGATGGTGGAAAATTTCTTACCTACTATTCTAAGAGTGGTACTCTCAAAAAGATACTAAGACTTAGATTTAATTTTAATTTTATTATTTTAAATCATATATCCAATCCAATGATTGAATGGTTATAAAAAATATGTGTCACATATTTACTGAATAAGTGTACTTCTGTAAGAGGAGAATAGGGGCTATTTTAGGGTTTTACTCATGTGCAACACGTTGAAGTGCAGGCTACTATGTTGTGGAGGAAGGGCTAGGAAGTACAACCAACAACACATCCGAAAATTCCAACATCATATAACAAAGAAACACCATGAAATGGAATTGGTGATGCTCATCGGTTAGAACGCTTACCTCAGATATTGTGAAGATGAAATAGGAAGAGGAAGGCATTTGAGAAGAAAGCCTCCCCACTCTCTATTTTTTGCTCTCCTATTTTATAGCCTTTATCTTTCTTACTCATTGAACAATTATCTCTTCCCTCTCTCGGTTTTTGTTTTTTTATTCTTTGCTCCACAGTTTTCCTTGTTTCTGGTTGCTCTCCGAATGCCCTCTCTTCCGTGAGTCCTCCATTCTCTTCCTTTCTATATTTGCCCAGGCTCTCTTGTTTTTTTCGTTTTTAAATTTACATCCCCTCTTCTCTGATCCCCTTTTGCTTCCTAATACTTTTGTTTTTTTGGGAATGGGCTTGTCACTAGAATGGTACAAGAGGAATGGTCTATGGAGTGGGTCTTTTGCAGGGGCATGGCATATGTAACTTCTCCCATTATTTCTCTTCCTATCCACTCCCTCTCTTAAAGTGTGTGATGTGGGGTTCGCTTAAGAATTGCAATTTGGTTACGACAAAAAAAAGGGGAGGTACGTAATGGCTGGTTTTGTTCTATCGAAATTGGGGAGTGGATTTAGAATGTGTGAGTTGGGCCATAGGTGAAGTGAGTTATGAATTATGGGTTCTAGGATCACAGGCTAAATGCCAAATGGATTAAATTGGAACCTTCATTTTTCAAGACAAAAAGATAAATTATTTTTGTGAGTTTTGAAATTTATTTTATTTTGTAAATTTTTATTTTTAATTTTTTTTCTTTATGTTTTAATTTCATTTTCAATTTTTTAAATTTTTATTTTTTAAATATATTTTTTGAATTCAATATTTTTTTAATTCTTGGGCAAAATGAGGTATTCACACCCAGCCTCTTTATCCATTAAATCAACTACTCCTTGAATTTATTGTCTCCAATTTAATGAATAATAGGATTTTTGCTTTTTTTCAATCGTTGCTTGACAATAAGACAACGAAATTGAATAAGATCAATACTAAGTTTCTTCATCTCCACACGTCTCAATTTTCTTTTTTGGTGTAAACACAAGTTATACTTTAAAATATGAATCGAGGCGTAATTGCTTAATTTTGTATCTACGACGAAAAATCAAATGCAAGAAGAGGAATACTTAACCTTGCAAAAAGCGTTAATTGGGCTAATTAAGCAACTCGCACAATCGAAAGATCATGAACAATACTTACATGTAATAATAAGAAAATTAAAATAATGGAAATCCTCGCATTAGAATCAGAAATAAGTAGAAAAAAGTTCTCACAAAATAAAATTAAATAAGTAGGAAAAAGTAAATAAATATAACATTATTATTTTTCATAATTTTGTAATGTGCAGGAGTAATAGAATAAGTCATGCATGCATTGGCGACATAGCATGAACAATTTTCACTTAAGAATATGTTTAGGATAAAAGAGAAGGGAGGAGAAGGAAAGAAAATATTTTAAGTAAATAATATCCTTGTGTGAAAGTTTTTTAAAAAAAGGGGATGATAATAAGGGATTATCATGTATCCGTATAAACACACTCATTTATTTATTTTTATAAATATTTAGACTGTTTGAGAATCTGGATGGAAGGACACAAGAAGAAGGGAAGAGACTTTTTTGAAAACTGAAAGGGAAGAGAAGGGAAGAGAAAGAGATGTTAAGTACTAAGATTTTTTTTTTGTTTAGTTGTTTAAAATTCTTCAAAATATTTTAAATCGAAAGATCATTATATTTATAAAAAATAAACAAAGAGACTATCCTATGCCACGTGACATTTATAGGGATTATCATGTATCCCTATAAACACACTCATTTATTTATTTTTATAAATATTTAGACTCTTTGAGAATTTGGATGGAAAGGACACGAGAAGAAGGGAAGAGATTTTTGAAACTGAAAGGGAAGAGAAGGGAAGAGAATGAAATGTTAAGTACTAATAAGTTTTTTTTTGTTTAGTTGTTTAAAATTCTTTAAAATATTTTAAATCGAAAGATCATTATATTCATAAAAATTAATAAAGAGACTACCTATGTCACGTGACATTTATAGGGATTATCATGTATCCGTAAAAACACTCATTTATTTATTTTTTATAAATATTTAGACTCTTTTGAGAATTTGGATGGAAGGACACGAGAAGAAGGGAAGAGATTTTTGAAAACTGAAAGGGAAGAGAAGGAAAGAGAATGAGATGTTAAGTACTGAGAATTTTTTTTTTTGTTTAGTTGTTTAAAATTCTTTAAAATATTTTAAATCGAAAGATCATTATATTTCATAAAATTAATAAAGAGACTACCTATGCCACGTGACAATTATAGGGATTATCATGTATCCCTATAAACACACTTGTTTATTTATTTTTATAAATATTTAGACTCTTTAAGAATTTGGATGGAAGGATACGAGAAGAAGCGAAGAGATTTTTGAAAACTAAAAGGGAAGAGAAGGGAAGAGAATGAGATGTTAAGTAATAAGATTTTTTTTTTGTTTAGTCATTTAAAAATTCTTTAAAATATTTTAAATCGAAAAGATCATCATATTCATAAAAATTAATAAAGAGACTACCTATGGCCACGTGACATTTATAGGGATTATCATGTATTCCTATAAACACACTTATTTATTTATTTTTATAAATATTTAGACTGTTTGAAAATTTTGATGGAAGGGCACGAGAAGAAGGGAAGAGATTTTTGAAAACTGAAAGAGAAGAGAAGGGAAGAGAATGAGATGTTAAGTAATAAGATTTTTTTTTGTTTAGTTGTTTAAAATTCTTCAAAATATTTTAATTTAAAAGGTCATTATTTTCATAAAAAGTAATAAAGAGACTACCTATGCCACGTGACAGTCTTTGAGTTCAAATTTAGGAAAAAAAATTCTGCCAATTCTTCATCTCTCACTATTTTTTCTCAGTCTCACTTAGTCGTTGTTTTCTTTCTTACCATGCCTTATCTTATGTTCTATTTTTTCGTTGCTTTCCTCTGCTATGTGTTATCTGTCTTGACAAAAATAGAAAGAATCAAAGGTTTGTAACGTGGTTATCATTGTTGTATGGGGATTACTCTGGTATTTTTTTTAGGGTATTATACCCTAATTAGTTGTGAAAATTTTATAACTCTTGCATTTTACAGTTCAAGTTTATTGTGTAGAGATTCTTAGGTATAATGAGTGTAAGATATTCTTCTTATACTGTATGATTAAACATGTGTCACTTTAACTAAACATCAATTTTTAATTTGTTATTAAACTAAGAGACAAAGATGACTTATATAACTAACATGATACATGCATGTTGAATAGTATAATATAAAGAAAATGTCTTTCACGCAACTGTTCTCTTTAATGTGAGAAATAACTAATGAAAATATTAGAGAAATCATTTAAAGTATTAGTACCTTAAAAAAATTAACTAGAATAAGATAGCAATACCAATACTGCATTGCAGAAAAGCGAAAACATTGTTTGGAAAAATAAAATATTATTTAATGAATAAGTTACTGTGATGTTGTCACAAGTCTAAGGTCTTGTATTTTGACGTGAGTTATAATTAGTTTCGCATTGCTTGCCTATTGAGAATTCCGATTTAGAAATTCAATATAAATCCTTAGGATTATATATCTTTTCATTATATATATATATATATACACACACACACACACACATATTTCCGTTTTCTACTATTATTCTGAAAAAAAAATGATTCTGTACTAAAATAAAGTTTTTAATAAAAATTAAAATCACTTGAGATATAAAATAAATAAATATACATAAAATATTAAGTCAAAATTATATGCTTAGTGAATAGTGTAAAAGGAATAATGAAGAAAAACATGAATATTAAAAAATAAACTGTTAACAAAAAAAAATACTAAGTTTAAAGGAGATAAAATGTAAAAGTTTCCGTCAAACTCATGGATGCATAGACTAGTATTAACGTATTTGAGATTAACTCGAATGTATAATCTAACTTCGTATATATCAAAAATATAAATTTAATTATATTTAACCAAAGTAACTCACAAGCGTCCTATAAGTTAATCATCAGATTATTTGAGCTTGGTCAATTGTATTATACTCGATCATAATCAATATAATAGAATTTCAAATTGAACTAAGTTAATTATCCGGTGTAATTTTACTTAAATTTGTAATCTTTTATACCTTATGGGTAGGAATTTATTTATTTTAGGAGTAAGTTCTGAAATACTAACATTATTGAATAATTTTTTATGGAGTGTAAATTTCATCAATTCAACCGTTATCAAATTTATAAAATTTTATAAAATTCTGTAATAAATTGTCACTTCATCTAATTATTTTATTTTAACGTATAATAAATTTTTCAAAATATAAGTAAATGTTTAACTATTAAATTAAATACCTATAGATGTCTATTTATCTTCAATTTGATATGCATGATTATCATGATAATACCATATAATTCAACAGTTAAATTGATAAAATTCGTACTCCATCAAAAGTTATTTTACAATGTAAGATTTTTAAGACTTAATCGTGAAAATATATATAAAATATTAAGTCAAAATTATATGCTTAGTTAATAGTGTAAAAGGAATAATGAAGAAAAACATGAATATTAAAAAATAAACTGTTACAAAAAAAATACTAAGTTTAAAGGATAAAAGTAAAAGTTTCCGTCAAACTCATGATGCATAGACTAGTATCAACGTATTTGAGATTATCTTCGATGTATAATTACTTCGTATATATCAAAATATAAATTTAATTATATTAACCAAAGTAACTCACAGCGTCCTATAAGTTAATCATCAGATTATTTGAGCTTGGTCAATTGTTTATACTCGATCATAACAATATAATAGAATTTCAAATTGAACTAAGTTAATTATCCGGTGTAATTTTACTTAAATTTGTAATCTTTTATACTTATGGGTAGGATTTATTTATTTTAGGAGTAAGTTCTGAAAGACTAACATTATTGAATAATTTTTAATGGAGTGTAAATTTCATCGATTCAACCGTCATCAAGTTTATAAAATTTTATAAAATTCTGTAATAAATTATCACTTCATCTAATTATTTTATTTTAACGTATAATAAGTTTTTCAAAATATAAGTAAATATTTAACTATTAAATTAAATACCTATAGATGTCCGATTTATCTTCAATTTGATATGCATGATTATCATGATAATACCATATAATTTAACAGTTAAATTGATAAAATTCGTACTCCATCAAAAATTATTTAACAATGTAAGATTTTTAAGACTTAATCGTGAAGTAAGTGAATCTCTACTCATATATGTGTGTATATATACATATATATATCACTATATATGAGTTTCTTTTCTTTCTGTATTTTTTTTTCTTATACGTTCGTGATTCCTCTTAGGCTTCATTTCAATTTTCAAGTTTTTGCATGCGTCCAAAACAGTGCACTGCAAAATCAGCTGGAACGTTAATCCTTCCAAAATCAAAATGATACGTATTTGAAAATGGGAACAAATTCGAAATGGCGGGGCACGGCAACATAGGGCGACGCTATCTTGTTCAGCCTAATAAGACAACAATGACAACCAAGTCCTTAGCTCCATGACATCAAGCCCATTTCAAGTCTTTACCAACAAGCTTTGCCAATGATTAAAAAAAAAAAGATAAACACTCATTATACTTTCTTAAAAATATAAGTGACATTAATTTTATCTTTTAAAAAAAGATATTAATTTAACCTCTCAATTATATAAAATGACATCAAAACAATTTTTATATTACAAACCGTAAAAATAATATTGGTAGAGCCTTTGATTGAGAGACTAAATTAATGTAACTTTCTATTATTGAATTAATATCACTTTCTATGATTTAAAAACAAAATTAATGTCAACTTTTTTTAAACAACTAAATTGATGTCATTTTCTATCATTTACAAAGTAAATTAATATTAACTTTTTTCAAAAGACCAAATTAATATCACTTGCATCTTTAGATATTCAAATAAATGTTTATTCTTCAAATCTCTATATATATACAAACTACAAACAGTGAAATAAAAAGCTTATATAATTGTATCATAATTGCCATCTACCAAAAAATAAAAAGAAAATAAAAATCCAACTCAGAGTTGATAAGGTTAAGCAACAAACTGCAACAAAAGTAGGAAACTTATTGCAAATAAATTAAAGCTTTATATCGTATACCTCTACACTTTCTCAAATAGGACAACATAATGTACAACAATGCAAGAGCTGGAATCTTGTGGCTCTATATATATGTGGCATGGCATTTTCGTAAGACCATGAACGAACCCATTGCATTATAAGACGCTTCCATGATTCGGAAAGAGACATAGTTTGTTGTTGAATACATTCTCTTAAATGTTTTTTTTTTTGGCTAAATAACTACATTCTTTTAAAGTTTAATTAGCTGCATGCCATGCCCAAGAGATATATATAGTATAATATAAATTTATGTAAATATATGAATTGTAGCTAGAAATTTAATTATATATGACTGCATTAGTGTCCTTTCTTACAAAGTTTGGATGCTTTTGATCTTCACTTGCCTTTTAATCAAGAATTTAACAGAAAATTAATGAATATGGAGTTACTTGAAGTCTCTATTAACGTTGCTTCCAAACTAATTAAGCCATCATGATGTGGTTTGTTATGGAGGATAGCATTGAGAAGTCAATAGCGTATTGGCAAGGCAATTATGGGTCATGCACTTTATGCTTTTCCATGGTTCCGATGAAGCTCAAGTTTACTTCTTCATCGTGTATATATATATATATGAATAACATGGCCAACAATAAGCCACAACCTAATGTGCTGAGCTTATCATAAGAGTGTGAAGTTCAAACCCTAGCTAAGGTTTTGCTTAGATATGAGTTCTCTGATATTTGTTTTCGTTCTCTTTCTCGTTGCCCGTGGAGTCCTTGCTAGAGGAAGCAAAAGTAGAGAAACAAGCTTTGATCAAAACTATAAGGTTATCTGGGGTGACAATCATGTTGTGTTCTTAAACCAAGGGAAAGAAATTCAGCTCACCATGGATAAGTCTTCAGGTTATGATATTCCATTCTCCTTCCCTTAAGTGGCTTGCACCACCTTTTGTTTTTATCTTATTGATGATTATTTTCACTTTACAAATGCGTGTAGTACACTTCCTCTATGGCACATATATCTTTGGTTTACCTTACGTACCCATACCTGAATATAGTAGACACGTTTGTTTGTTGCTTATATCTATGTTCATATATATGAAGAAGCATATAATAGAAATAAAAGCAAGGAAGGAAAACATAAGCAGTCTTGCAGCCTGTATATGAAATGAGATAAAACGTATCTTTACACTATATTTGGGTTGAGGATAATATAGAGGAGAAGAAAAAGAAGAAAAATGCTTATTTTAAATATTTTAAATATAAAATTTTAAAATTCCCATTTTCTCTCTTTTTCTTCTTTATCATCCAATCCAAATATACTCTTAGATAATTTTCTTTTTGGGCATGAGGTGATTAACACCGAACAAATTTGATTGTGCATGCATTTGTACGAATTAGCTAAGAGAAACTACGTAAAGAGGAATTGAATACATGCATGGGGAAAATGAGTGATAACTAGCTAGAATAAGAATAGATAACTTGGCTTGAAATGTAATTGATACCGTTGAACTAATTGAAGAGCTTGCGTCTTGGAATTGAGAGCCAATTATATGAGAATGCTAACCTTTGTGTAGGTTAGCGACTAACTTACACTCTTTTTATTTTTACAAAAATATTTTTTTTTAATCTAATCAACTTAGATGATCATGTTTATTTTAGTTATTATCAATCTCATAATTAATTTATAAAGTTGATATTTATTATGAGAGACAAATTATGAAATTGATAATTATTAGGAGAGAGAAATACATGTTAGCATTTCCCACAAACACACACACACACACACACACACACACATATATATATATTACCATGAATTAACTATTCCAAAAATCATTATATATCTAAATGTGAACAATATGCAGGTGGTAAGGATCAAACTCTTAACCACTTAATCATAAAAACTCTGATATTATATCATGAACTAACTATCCAAAAAGCTTAAGCTATTAAGTGAAGACACAAGAATGATTTTTTATATTTAACACACACGAACACACACACACACACATATATATATTGGTACAATGAAAACATGTATATTTATGTTTTCGTGTTGATATGCTTTTTTATGTTCTATAACAATGTTGTTGAATTTTCTTTTTAGTTTTATTTCATACTAAGACATATGGTTTTGGTCATGTGATACTTCCACTAGATGTTTAGAGCATTGAAAATGGCATTTGTCATTGAAATTACAATTTGGATTACACGTTAAAAAAAAAATCGAATTGTACATGCATGATTCAGTTGAGATGTCAAGATCTTACCAAACATCTACTGATTAATATTATAAAATTCAGTGAACTTGTGACTTGGTAGTACTTCCATTAAACAAATAAAACAAGCAAAGTTAGATAATGGGCTTTTGCTTTATTTATTCGTTTGTCCAAACAAGAAATGATGATTGCATAAACTCACCGTTGCTATGTGAATTTTGTTGCTATTTGCCAAACTATTAATTGTAATTGTTCATTTTTCAACTCACATGCCCATTTCCAAATAAGGTTGAAGAAATTTATAGGCTTATAAGATATCAAAAATTTGAGGCAGCTAGTTAGTGTGTGTTTAGATTAAATGTTACAAACTTGATTTTATTTTTGGTGATATTACAAACTTGATTTTGAAAGAATGTGATTTTACAAGTTTGATTTTGATAAAAAGTGAATATGAGTAAAATGATTTATATTTGAGCAAATAATCAAAATCATGTTTAATGTAAAAAAAAAAATTAGTTGTTCAAAACAAACGAATTTTTTAAGTCAAAATTACATTTAAAAAATAATACAAAAGACATAACAAATAAAAACAAAAAATGGGCAAAAGCCCATGCAAGTCTTCAAAAGCCCTTTTGAATAGCGCAAACGCCTACCTAAATACACTCCATAGAAAGTAATTAGTAGACTACTAAACTATGTGTATTTTAAAATATCTTATTTTATATTCAAATTAACTTATAATCAAAATCTTATTGAAAGAGCTTTCGAATAAAAAAGTAATTTTTTTTTAAAAATTAATCAAAATCAAACATGCATTAGATATTTTGGCCTGATACTGCTTGTTTTTGCTGATTTGATTTCTATTTTCTTTTAACACATTATAGGATCTGGCTTTGGATCCAAGATGACCTACGGCTCTGGATTCTTCCATCTGAGGATCAAAGTACCAGATAGGGATTCTGCAGGAGTTGTCACTGCTTATTATGCATGTTCTTCCACATTTGAGGCTTTGATATTCATTACAATTAATTTAAAATGCATTGCATGCCATAAAAAAGCAAAGGGAAAATTGTCCTTAATGAGTACTAATCTCAAGGATATGTATTATTGATTCACAATGTATTTTGATGCAGCTGACTTCACAAGGAAATAGGCACGACGAGTTAGACTTTGAATTATTGGGTAATAAAGAGGGAAAGCCATACACATTGCAGACCAATGTATTTGTAGATGGCCAAGGGAATAGAGAGCAAAGGCTTCGCCTTTGGTTTGACCCCAGAGAAGATTTTCACAGTTACAAAATTCTTTGGAACCCACATCAAATTGTGTAAGACATATGACTCTGACTGATCTCTTGATATGCTTCTGTTTGAAGTACGAGTGGTTAAAATATATGTACTTACACTAGTACTTCTCCAATAAAAGCACTTCTACAAATTTGAAAAAAAAAAAATTGAACTTCAACTTGCCCTTACTTCTTCATAAGATGTTTTGTATAAGTTATAAATTTGACTTTATAATCAAATATAAATATATTATGTGGACTCAACAACTTTTGTGCATTCATCAATTGCTTATAAGCTTATGACAATAAATAATTGCTTATATATAAATCAAACAATCATCAAAATGGAACTTAGTGCATGTTTGGTTTTGATTAATTTTTTTAAAAAAAATTGCTTTCTTTTTTTTAATAAAAACTCTCTTAATAAGATTTTAATTATAAAATATTTTGAATATAAAATAAACTAATCGAATTGTCATCATGTTTGGGAATAATTATTTTAAAAAAAAACTCTTTTTAATAAAATTTTGATTATAAAATGTTTTGACCATAAAATAAATTAATCTAAACACATATATGAATCATATTATATATAACCATATAATTTCAGTTACTAATCAAATATTTGGATTGGCAGATTTTATGTGGACAATACCCCCATTAGGGTATACAAGAACAAAAGCAATATTGGAGTGGGATACCCATCAAAGCCAATGCAAATACAAGCAACTTTGTGGGATGGGGATAGCTGGGCAACAGATGGTGGCCAAACAAAAACCAACTGGAGCTATGCACCATTCAAAGCAAACTTCCGAGGGTTTGATGTCAGTGGCTGTCAAGTTCAGAGCTCAAAGGGTCAACATTGCTCTTCTGATAACTACTGGTGGAACAGACAAAAGTTTTGGCAATTGGACCCTCTGAAACAAAGAGAATATGATAATGTAAAACAGAAGTATATCACCTATGACTATTGTGCTGATAGGAAAAGGTATCCAACACTTCCCTTGGAGTGCCAATAGATGGATAATTAGCTTCAATCACCTCATAGTAAAAATGAATCATATAAGGCTACTGCCATGGAATTCAACTGCCACATATTAGTGCAATTATATTCTTGATATAGGTATCAGGGACTGAAAATAAGAATCCTTGATGAATTTATTTTTGTGATAAGTATTGTTTACTGAAATTTGATATGAGGAATATATCTATCTTTGTTAATAAATTTTAAATTTTGGGTATGCATGCTTGGTAATTTTGCAATTGTGTTGATTAAATGAAGTTTTTTTTTTGGAAAAAAAAACCTATGGCTAAAATTAATGACTTTTATTTTTTTATTAATTTTTGTGACTTTTATTTTTTTATTAATTTTTGTGAATAAATAATGAAAACACTGGTTAATTTGTTTATTTTAATTTCTATTATTACAAGTATTAAAGATATAAAATCATTCATGTGTCTTCAAACTTAAACTTTTGAGATAGTTCACAACATAATATCAGAGTCAAAACCTAACCGTGTCACCTGTTTCGCCAAGCATCTATCGAGGGGGTGCGTTGCATGTTCTAACAAGCATCCGTGAAGGGAGAGTGTTAAAGTCACACATCGCCTACCTCAATATCCGAGATACAGTTTATATATCTGTTGAACAACTTCTTTAATATCAATTAGTTTTGAGTTAGAATTTAACATAATATCAAAACTTTTATGGTATTAGAGTCTCCACCACCAAATAATTAAGAAAGCTCAAATAGGGCGTGTTATAAGTGTTTGAAAAATTTTAATGCGAGTTCATAACCTGCATTTTACATTCACTATCAGAAATACAAGAGACAAAAGGTAAATGTTTGCATCAAAATGGAAACAAAGTAAGGATAAATAAAAACAATATAAAGATATCTTGAATTTCTCGCCCATAGGAAAAACAAATTCAGAAGTCATGGATTAATTGAAAATACGATCTGACGTATAACGTGGGACAAGCATTTTTTTTTTAATTACAATAAAGGTTTAAGGCGAGTAAAGAGTATAAAGAGAATATGTTAAATTCAGGCAAGTCAATATGAGCGAGATTTAATTTTGAGAACAAATAATTTCTAAAAAAATTTAGTATCACTTAAGATATAACCCTTGGACAAAGATTAACATTTTTGTTAAGTCATATGCTAAAACGTAACACAACTTCTAGAATTTATATCAGATAATGATTTATGGACTTTTATACGAAATCATTAGTATTTATTATATTAAATAAAGATAGCAAATTTGTAATTTATTTTTCTAAAATTGTAGACTCGAATGACCTTAAAATAAAATAAAATAAAAAGTACCTTTTCCATTGATAGTATTTGAAAGAAGAAAATTGTTATCTTATTTTGAATAAATTCTTGTATAAACTTGATCTACTTTTGTAAACTAAGATGGTACTAGAAAAAGTATCTAAATTATCTAATAGTGGATACAGTTCTGGGAAACCTAAAAGTTATAGGTGGATAAACTTCCAAAAGAAAAGTATTTCAATTTTGTTTTAAAAAACGAGTTCTATCAAACATGAATTTTGAGGAACACCGTCTCAATATTTAAAAGGCTGGTGCAAGTGTTGCAGGATGATTTCTAGACTTTTTTTTATATATAGTATAAGACATAATAATATAAGTTTATATTATATGATCTATTTTATTATATATTTAGTATGTGTCATTTAATAGGATAAAGTTTTTAATCTATTAATTTTTATCTAATGATTATAAAATAAACTAATTAATTAATGACCTTATAAGACTTGATAAAATTATTTTATATCAGGTTAGATAAAAATATAATATTTCAATCTCAAATCAACTCTATTCTTTAGCCTCATATTCTTCTTTTATAATATTATATTATATTATACTATTAATATTATATAACATATCAAACAAGACCTTAACAACCAAGATACAAACCAGATAGTCGAACATATTAAAGTGTTGCTTATAGGAGGGAGTGGATGTTGAAAATCTATCATCATGTGTTATGGGAAGCCAACAAATGTGCAGAAATGATGGCGATGGTAAATTTCAGTATCAACCAGATTCCAATTTCAGTTGCGGAGGGATCCTCCTGCTAAAAAACAAAACAACAACAACTCCCCATACTTGGGAATTGGGAACGTAGAATTATTCTAAAAGCTAGGATTTTAACTATACAACATTTTGGATTCAACTTGTGGAAGAATAAATTATACAAAACCCGCTCTTCAGCTGAAGGTAATGTATAATTTGCTTCTTTGTTCTTCCAATTTGAAGCAATTGACTCCTTGAACTTACTATATTGTCTAAATCACATATTTTGAAACCGCCACATATGTAAATGCGGTATTTGTAAAAACTGTCACAATTCAATTAGCAGAGGTCAAAATCTGCTACAAATTTAAAAAAAAAAATGCTGCAATTTAAAGCTTTTTTTTTTTTTTTGTAGTATGAAAGTATGCATGTGACATATATAAAGCTTAAAATATATCTAAACTAAAGTGAACAAAATTCTCTAAAATTTCTCAATATGTTCCTGGGTACTAATGCTTAATTAGTTATTAAACATTGATATATTTATTATTAGTTATACTTATAAATTTTAAATACTTATTATGAAAATTAATAACTAATAAATATTTAATAGAAGAGTAGCTAATAAAAAAAAACTTAAATACTGTAGTAACTCACCTGAATAACTGGTGCCATTCAGTGAGGTCCACATCCTAAACACACCAGCTTCAAAAGGGTCTGGGTCGAAATTGTCATTGCCTTGGGCCTCCGGCAAGCCCAATAACATGATTTTTGTGACCAGGAATTACCAAAACAAAAAAGAGCAAGAAGAAAAGCTATTTTGCTGTTTCTGAGAGCTTGAGCTCGCACCGCGAGTGCGTTCATGGCGGAATTTCTATAGCAGACGCAGTCACTGTGTGTTTCCAAAGAAGCCAATGGCTCTTCTACCAAAAGCGACTCTCCCCCTCTCTCTTCTGCTGTGGCTCGTGATTGGATTTTCGGCAGCGGCCATCAGATCGGCTTTTGGAGAAGAAGAGTTCTCGGAGGAGTTGCTGCTTAAGCCTTTACCCGATCGCAAAGTGCTCGCGCATTTTCTCTTCCAAAGCAAAGCTCCTCTCGCCGATTCCTTTGCTCGTCACCACCACCTCTTCCCCAAAGCTATTTCTCAGCTGGTGAGTGTGTTTGTTTCTCTTACTGCTTACCCTTTGTTTGGTTGCTGAGTGAATTTGAGAGTGAAACTCAAAAGAAAGCAAATGCCTTTGGCCTTGTATCTTAGGTCCATAGACAGTTAAGACACCCATGACAGTTAAAGAAAAAAAAAACAAAAAGAGGTTTGAATGCATAGATTTTAGTACTGTTACAACTGAGCTGTATTTTTTTGGTTTTGAAAAAAAAAATTTCTTTGAGTTTTAACCCTTAACTTTTTAAGTTATTTCTTGAACTGTTTCACTGGCATCTAGATATGAATGATCGAAGTTATTAAAATATTTAGATGATATAGATATTGTTGTACTTTAGGCTGATTGTGATTCTTTTAAGTTTTAGTATGTTGAATTCATTCATTCTTTTGCTTGAATTGTTCCTTTGGTAAATGAGATGTGTGGATGGTTTTCCTTTAGTTTAATCTATGGTCTATCACTCTATCCTGTATCCTCCTGTTCCTTTTGTATCCCTTCTTTCTTCCTAATAAATTATGCTTCTTTTATAAAATTTAAAAAAAAAAAGAAAGAAGTTTGATCAAGAATGCAGAAAGAGGATACAGAGTTTCAAGTGCTGCCTCCAGCTGTTGTTCCTATATTAGTTTTCAACATACGTGTTGCATGCCTTCTGAATTGATGAATTCTGCATATGACTCGTCCCTTGATGAAGAGATATAAATATTTAGCATTCTTGACCTGACTTTCCTCTTTAATTGTGACCAACAACATATCATATCTTCAGGTGGTCAAATTTTCTACGAGCATCAGTATGCATGTAAAATCATACGAACTACAAATCATTTTTTAAGATATGAGTAAAAGATGGGATTGAGTAAAGCATGGAGAGATTACTCTAAACTGAATTCACCTCTAATTACAGTATTCTCAATGCACAGTGATTAACAGTCACTATTCGTTCAACAACTTGTTTGATTTTAGTAGCCTTGCATACACATTATGAAGGCAAATATTATTTTGATAAAAATTATGAAGGCCAATATAACCATTTGACTTTGACAAGATCAGTCATATGCACTGAATGTAATACAATAATTGTTGAATTTTGATTTATAAAGTTTGCTAGTTAGGTGGATGGCAGATAGGTGATGTTTGGTCATAGTTTTCTTGCTTGTTCAACAGGACATTTGCTCACATGTAACTTATCTTCTAAGTCATTGTATTTTAGGCAGCATAATGGCTGCTGCAAGCTTTTGTTTTTGTTTTTGTTTTAAGGGAAGAGGGATTGCAAAGAGGAGGAGGATAAGAAAGAAACAATATATAAAATCTTTAATATATGGGGAGAGAAATGAGAGACACTCCTCATACTGCTGCAACTTGAAACTTGTCTTTGAAATAGATTTCAACATGTTTTGCTATAAAAGACTCAGCTTTTCTGTTTTTGACATGTTTTCAAATGCAGCCACATGGTTCTTTATCCACCAATTGATCAAAGTTGCAAAAGTGTAAGTTCATAGAATTAAGTTTTAGTCATCATGTATGAATTGCATGATGGTTCTAAAGATATGGAACTAAAAATTAATGTTTTACTTCCCTAAAATATAACAATGAGCCCTTTCCTTTTGCCTCCTACTATAAAAGTTTGTCTTTAGTACATTAGGATGGTAATTCCCTGTTGTCCATGCACTTGTAGTCCAAACCAAGGAAAATGTTCATTAATGGAACATTTCAGGGTTGGGGCACCAAAAGTCAAATTTGGGATCTTATAAAGTAAAAGAGCTTTTGAGTCTGAAATGCTAATGGCAGAATTGTGTCATTCTGTAGAAGAACAAAGAGTCAAGCAGGTAGCCACAATTAGTGCAAACACATTTACATATATAACTGCAAGGTCAAAGCTCCCTGCTTTTCTATTAAGTTTTTCATGGGGCTCAATTTCTTCTGTACCTCTAAAATCTTTATCCTATGTAAAAAGAGTGTTGAGAAGAAATTAATTATTGTGCTTCTAACTTCTTATACATGCACAGGATAGTTTTTGAGAAAATCCTATATTTGACATTAAATATTAGTGGGCCTTGTAGGCCTCACTAAGTTCCTAGTTTTAATCATGTTTTCTTGTCCTTACACTTTAGTCTATGGCTCTGTGCTTTGTTTTTTTCTTAATGAAAATGCTTTTGCTATGGATTGTAGAAACAAGCTTGTTTCATTTTTTGTTATATTCTGATGACTCATAAAAATTGTTGTGAATATGCTAAATAACGTTTGGATTAGTGTTGGATGGGCAGGTTCAGAAATTTCATGTTAAAGAAATGGAGTTATCTTTCACACAAGGTCGGTGGAACTATGAGAGCTGGGGTGGGTTTGATCCAATATCAAGCCGCAATGCAAAGCCTCCTGGAGTTGAATTGTGGGCAGTATTTGATGTCCCCTACATCAGGTTGATGCTTATTGGAAAAATTTAACCCATTCTCTGTCAGGTCTCTTTTGTGCTTCAATCAACTTCCTAGAGTCTTCTACCTCTTATTCTGCTCCTGAATGGGCATTTCAATCAGATTCAGGCACTTTAAGATATGGTACACTGCCACGTGAAGCTGTCTGCACTGAGAATCTAACTCCCTGGTTGAAACTCCTCCCTTGTCGAGATAAAGCTGGACTCTCTGCCTTAATGGATAGACCATCCATTTATAGAAGCTTTTACCACTCACAGCGATTGCATTTGACGTTATCCAGAACTGCTGCAGATGGGTTAAAATCAGGAATTATTCTAGAACAAACCCTTACAGTTGTACTTCAGCCTAGTATTCAGAGAACTAATATGAACTATGGAAGTGAAACAAAGATACAACCAAGTTGGTCTCTGAGTTCAATATTTGGAAGAAAAATCAGTGGAAGATGTGTTCTTGCCAAGTCAAGTAATGTTTACCTTCAAGTTGAGGGAGGTCTAGTCACTCAACTTGAGAATCTCCAGAAGGATACTGCTATATTTGCTGCTAATGACACAGGTCCTGAAGATTTTAGAAGTAACATTGGCTTTGAATTGTCTGTTAATCCTGACAGAGTGCATAAAGAACTGGAAAAGAGCTCCTCAATTCTGTATGAATATCCAATCACAGAGTACAAAGACACTAATCAATTTGATTTAGGCCTTACATGGAAACATCCTGTTGTCTGGTCAAGCCCACGTGCACCTTTATATGCCAGTAGATTTTTAATGGGAAGTGGAAATGAAAGGGGTGCTATTGCAATATCCTTGAAATCCACAGAATTGACTCGGGCTAGTAGTGTTGAAGAGAGTTGTAAGTTGCAAGTTAATGTTCTCCAAATTGTGCCTTGGTATATCAAGGTATATTATCATACTTTCCAATTATTAGTTGATGAACGACCTCAAGCGGTCACAGATTTTGTTGAGAGAATGCGTGTTTCACCTTCTGAAGACAAAGTATCGCCAGGGGTGATGGAGCTGGTCCTCAAATTTCCTTGTGACATGAAGTCAGCTCTATTAAATTTAGAGTTTGATAAGGTTTGCTCAAGCTCTTGTTTTCATTTATATTTATTTTTCTTCTGGATATTTACTTCACTTTTGCTTGATTGGCATCAAAGTCTATTTATATAAGATAATGTTAGAAAATAACCTCAGAAAACTTAATACTGAAAGTCTGAAATCATTACAGACAAAGGAGATAGGCTGCTGATGATGTTATATGAAAGTATGAGCAATCATGTGAAATATCAATTACATATATGACATTTTAAACTCTTAAAAGTATGCTTTTATGGTGAATATTCACACTCCAAATTCTAAAACATGAAGAGTGAATGCTATATATTGTGTAATGTTAGTAATGCAACTTTCTGAATTTGGATAGAAATCTTTCAACTTAACAGACATTTGTTTCCATGGTCTGTATAAGCCAACATTAAGCCTTCTTCAAAATGCATTTGTGCTGTGGTCTGTATAAGCCTGTCTAGCGTCTAGCTTCCACATTTCCCTAAGACATGTAATATTCATGGTCCTAATCAGACATGCTTATCACACTCTTCTAAATTTGCATGTGTGATCATGCGGTATGGTCTGGCTTTTTGGCTTTTTCCTTCCTGCTTTGGCCTTAATGTATCTAATTTTTTCTTTTTGAGTAATTCTACTTACACAACTCTTGTATTCACAATTGTGAACAGCTGTATTGGTGGCTCCAGTTTAGCTTAACTTTTAGTAGTTTAAGTGGGCACCTCAACTCACATAGGCCATCTATAAAGTTGGGCACAATTTTCAATGCAAGAGTTGTGTAGATAGCAGTGCTCTTATTTCTCCCTATCATTCCTTTGCACTTACTTTGTTTTCTTCAGGAAAAATAGCTTTAATTAAAATTATTTATAATCTTTTATTTAGAACAATGGTTTCTTCAAATTTGAAGCATGGATAGAGAAATTTCTTTCTCCCTAAAAGGATTTTTTGAAAAGTAAGATATTATATGTGTTTGAAATTTGGGTATAGCATAGACTGCTAAAGATATGACCAATATGATTAACTATATTTATTAGGTCTTAACTGTGACTTGAATGGTAAGATGGTGCTAGTGGATTTGGAAGTCATTTCTAATTTAGATGATAGTAAAAGACAACAGCAATTTAATTGGTAAATCTTTTAGTCAATCAGAATGGCCACAACACAAATAAATATAACTCCACTACTTTCTTAAGTAGAGCACTACAGAAATTGTTTGATTAAGGTTATGGACTTTAGACCCTGCTTATTAGATCGATAACAAGGTATTGTCCGCTAGGAAGTTCTCTGCACTGTGTTATTTTGAATTTTCATGTATATTTTACAATAAAAAGTATGTAAATTTCTTGGTATTATTATTCTTGGAATATTTTGATTTGAACATGCAACATCAACTAAAGCAATGGAAGGTAAGTTTGACATTCTCTTCCTTTCATAGAAGTTTTCTTTCTGATTTATTGACTTTGTAAATAATTTTGCCTTGCACTCGTTTGAGCTTCAGTGATTGGAAAAATTAGCTTTCTAAATTACTTTGAACAGTATAATGACATTGGATCTGATCTAAAAGATTTTTAATATCTTAACTCTCTACATCTATCTCTTGTGGTTAACTAAAACATAAAGGTATATGTCACTGCTGCATAAAATGTCATAATCATTTTGTTTTTATATCTGTTTGGCACTGGAAGCTGATGGTAGCTATCTTGTACGATATGTTTGATGTGGACACTTTTAGGATGGATGAATACAAAATTGGTTTATTATTCAGATAAAGTTAGTTTTTAACTGCTTTTGTTGGTCTGCTTAGGGCTTCTTGCACATTGATGAATACCCTCCAGATGCTAATCAAGGTTTTGACATTCCTTCGGCAATAATAAGCTTTCCCAACTTCCATGCTGGTTTGCAATTTTCTGATAATTCTCAAAGCAATTCACCAATGTTGTCTAAGCTACAGGTTATTTGAATCTGCACAGTTTTAGTCATGACTCTGGTACATTTAAATTTCTCAGTCATGCCTAACTCTAACTGTCTGGATTGTTAATGCAGGAGAAGAGTCCTGTTCTCTCTTACACAGAAGTTTTGCTTGTACCCTTGACAACTCCTGATTTCAGTATGCCTTACAATGTCATCACAATTACATGCACAGTTTTCGCATTGTATTTTGGATCTTTGCTAAATGTACTCCGAAGACGAGTTGGAGAGGAGGAAAGACTTCTGAAAAACAAAGGTAACGCTTAACTCTTGTAGAGTTTGCATCCTGGGACACACAAGTAATTCTACTTTGTAAAACGAGTAATACCTTAGTATGGTTCTTTTTACATCCTCTCCTTCTAAGATTTACTATGTTCTCTCTTTGCATTAGTTTTCAAGATCATTGCCAAATGCCTCCAACAATTTTAAGTTTTTTAACTAATATATAGGTACATGCCAAGTCAAAATCCCAGATGGATGCACATTGGATGTCAAGAAATCTCAGTCTTCACCTGTATTAACAGATTCAAGTTCTTCCCTTTTGCCTATATTGTTTATCTGATCAATATCAATTAAAATTATGCACTTAAATTTAAGTGCAATAATATTTATGATATTATCACAAACTGACATGCATATTTAATAGCAAATTAAGCAAATGAGTCATTCTGGTAGACTGTAATCTACACAAGCTTTTGGGGATGGTGATGCATATTATACATGTCCTAGTAGTGCAAGTTTGGCTATGGAGGCTTTAATCTAAACAACCTCACCTCTGTGATCTCTAAGAGCAACATGTACTTTATTATATATCTTATCTTTAGTTAACAGGCCTAGTACTATGTATTTCCCCGCTTCCGCCCCCATTCTTTTTAATTATGTATTGCTACCCAGTTTCTGATTTCTTATTATCTTTCTACTTTTAGATGCAAGGAAAGTTGGCTTACTTCGTCAAGCATTAACTAAATTGTCTGCCAAACTTAGAGGGAGATCATCAGAGTCTACTCAGCCACCGCGGCTGCCACCACCACCATCATCATCATCCTTCATCAGTCCAAAATTGATTCTTAGAGTACTACTGGTTGCAGGAATCGCTGTTGCTTGGCAATACTACTCAGAATGATACCCTCCAACTAGGTAGTTTGAGTGTACTATATTCTAATTGGCTATAATTAATGTACAATAGGAGCCTTACTTCCAAACTTCCTCATGTGCTTGCATTCATGTCTGCGTTACCACTTGATCAAAAGAAATCCCTGACTAAATTTAAAGCGTGTACGCCAGGAAATTGATTATATACAAATTTTGACCATCTGATTTTAGTTATTGTCAAGTAATAGAAATTGCAGTACTTCTTTCTGTTCAATTCTCCATATAATCCTAGCGTTGCCATTGGAACAACCTAGAAACATGAGACACTGCTCGATTTACCTGTACATACAATTGCAAATACGTTATATTATTATTATGCATCTTACCTTCATTGTCATTTGCACAAGTCAAGGGAAAACAGTTTCTGATCTACCAAACCAAAAGAAAATAAAAAACTATTGCTAAAGTTTCTTGTTGGGAAAATGAAGTTCAAAGTGACCTGAGATCTTGTACGCAAGAAAAAACTATTATTATGCGTTTAGCTTCTCACTTAAAAAAGAGAAGTTCCAGTGTTCAGTAAGAGTTTCATAATAATAGATTGAATAAATTTAAATATATTAGACTAGTTTTAATTAATAAATAATTTATAAATTTATTAAAATATATTTATTGGATATATATATATATAAAATTTAAAGAATAAAATATATTTAAATATAAAAAAAATATAAATACATTTAATTAAAAATAGATAAATTAAATATTTATTTATTAAAATAAGTTATTCATAGAATAAATAATTTTAATAATTTTTTAATAAATTTAAAAAATTTATTTATTTATTAATAATCTAATCCCAACTTTATTTAATACATTCATTTGTTACCCTTGCTGTTCTGTCCATTGAACGCCTATAAAGCTCAAGATCCTTATAAACAAGGCATGCAAAGCCTCTTCCTGTTGATCTTTCGTGATAGTTAAACTGCAATGAGTTATCAATTTCAAATGCCAGAGTGCATATTCATAACTCACTAGAATTTAAAATTTAAGTTTCTTCATTATAAGAATATTAAAATTTAGTTGTGTAATTTAAGTTTCTTCATTATAAGAATATTAAATTTTAGTTGTGTAACCCCCATTATGAGGAAAAATAAATAAATCTTTGAGCAATCCTGGATAAATCTCTACCTGTTCTGGAATCCTTAGCATACTAGTAGCATGATCCATGTTCTTAGAATAACATTCTTACTTTTATTATTGTCACTAAAATAAATAAATTACTTCATGAAACTTATTAAAGTTGTTGCCGCTGCCTATCATTTATTCCCATTTTTTCAACAAGAAAACTATTTTCTCTTCAATATTTTCACAGGATATCACACACACAGATCAACAAAATTACAGCATGTATTTAACTAAAGGAATAAAATGGAAAAATAAAGGTAAAACTAAAAACAAAAGGTTGAATAATACAAAAAGGGAAAAGCACAAAAAATAAACCTCCAAAAAAAAAAGATTTTATCTAATCCTTTTGTAATGAGCAGCTACAATTGCCTCATCTTCTCTTGTGCGCTTAAGATTCTTACTTGTATAACTGCATGTAAATTGGCTGAGTGAAATGCTGCCAGAGAGGTCATTGGCTTTATCTCTTATATCTGTGGAGAGTCCATTAAATGTGTTAATGTTGTAGACAAAGTTTACCAAAACAATGAGTAAGATTTGCCACTTTAGTGAAGAAACCACACTTGTAACAAAGCTGATGAGAAAGGAAAAAAAAAAACAAAACAAAACCAAATTTGAAGAAAAGTGGTAGAATCAAGGGAGAGGAATGCTGAATATAGCAAGATATGAGGACCAGGAAAAATATGAATTTCTATTCATGGAAAGAAAGGCAGTTGAAAAAGAGAGAAAAAAGAAAAGAAAAGAAAAGAAAAGGAGCAAGATGAAAGAAGGATCAGAATGAGCACATGCCTGACTTGTCCTCATTTATTTTTAGCTTCTTGAATAGGTTGACACCTTCCAATAGTTGCTTTCTCTTGCAGCCCAGGCCATTCAGAATCTTGCCTTCGAAAAAGAAAATAGGAAAAGAAAATCAATAATAGTGAGAAAATACAAATATACCTCAACACAAAAGTGCGCTAAAATGATAACTGCAAAATTGCACAATGTTTCCTCAACTTATCATCAAATGATTTTAAACTGGCACGTTTTCAAACTTGCTGGTGATAGCTCCTGAATAGCACAAGCTTGAAAATACATAGCACACAATCGTATGTTATTATAATAATCAAACTGCGTGCCGCATCTGCTTTATATCTTGTGGAAAATACTAGATAGCCAGAATAAATTTGACAACATATTTAATAAAATGAGTTGACATACTTATTAACTCTTCGATGAATGAGTGATTTCTAACTATTTTATTTTATCCAACCCATAACTCTAGGTGAATTATGGTCAAATTCTATCAAATTTTTTCAAACTGTGTACCACACAACTCCATATCCTGTCCATGATTCTTCAAGGAAACATTAACTTCAAATACTAGTTATATTTTCATCACTACACACTAAAAACATATACCTGAGTTGCTTTCTCTCAACTTTTTATTCTTGAGCAAGTTGATAGCTTCCAGTTGTGTCCCTCTACTGCTACCAGCATTCTCACCTTCCATCACTTTGCCAGTCCCATTTTCAAAATCTCGAGAGTCATGTCCTCCTGCAGAACCACAACTCAATCTTGATAAGGAGAAAATATGGTGTAAGTAGCAAAACACAACACTTCACAATATCAAACAAGGTGTGTCTTCTTATCCTATGTTGAACATAGGGAGTAAAAAGAAGAATATGAGCACTCCATTAATTTACTACCAATGAAAAAGATAAATTGACTAAGCCAGGAGTGGGAGTGAATGGAATCCATGTCCTCACAGATCCAAAGAAATGGGATATCTTAGCCAACAAAAAGTAAAAATGGGATTTCTCAGTATTAAATTCTAAAACAAGCAAGAAAAGCTGCTCATGAAAATTTGTGTACTTCTCCCATCCATCTAAAATTTTCTCAGTGACAATACGGAACTCTATATTTAAAGAATTGGACATAGGAAAGGGACTTCAATTTTTGTCAAAACAGAAGAAAGTATCGTGCTCGTGGTTCTCCCAATCAAACCCAATGAATGATTTCATTTAGAAGCAACCAAACTAACAGCTAAACTGATATGGAAATCGATACAGAACTTCTCAACAGAGAATTTATATTATATTTGACGGGTGGGGGCAGCTTGAAAGAATTATATCAAATTGGGACTTCAAAATTCCTCTGCCCTGCAATGTCTCAGCAATCAGAGCTGAAGACGCACCCTAATTGCCACAAATTTTAAGGAAACCAAGACAACCTCCACCCCTTTTTCGCTCCAAACGAAAACAAATCAATTGGAGTGTAATTCTATCCTCAACATATTTTCTCAGCAAACAGACAGTTCTTTTATTTTAAAACACAAGAGATAGCCAAAAAAAAAAAAAAAATCAATTTTCTTTCTCCAACACATGCATCCCAACTGAGCTGAGATAATGCTTCATTCATGAATCAGACAATAAATAAATTGACATAACAAATAGTTATAAACCTTGTCATCAACCGAGCACGCCTTTTTTCTTTTTTCGCCCCTCTAAAAAAAACAAGAAAAAGCAAAAGTTTTCCACCCAAGAAATCCCCTCCTTCTCATGCTTCAGAGAGAGGGATATGAGATATCCATCAATTGCTACCAATTTCAAGAAAAACAAGAAGAACCCATAAAAAGATTAAAAAGTAAAACAGACATACGCTTATTCCCAACTTTGCAGAGCTTGCCAGTCACCACAAGAGCGTCATGGTGGTCTTTCCCAGTGGACAATCCTTTGGCAGAGAAGAAAGAGAGCAGGGACCTCCAAGTCACAGAGGAGGAGATGAGGTCAACCCCTCTACTGATAAAGTGACCATTGAGCTTTAACGTTGATGGGTCGAGCCCAAAAGTTTGAGCTATGGAGCCAAGGTCGATTTTCTGTTCATCCCAAGCCACCACCCGGGCTACCTTTGACAGGGAAGGGCACAGAAGCTTTATCTCTCTGGGTCGCTTCTCTGACATCTCTCTAACTCCACTTCACTGCTAATATAATCCCTCTCAATAAACTTCAAAGAAGGAATCAAGGGGAATTCTTCCCTGCACTTCTTCTGGTCCCTGTCTCTTTCTGTGCTTTCTATTTGTTGCCATTTCGGGTTTGATTCCAATGGTTTCTCGAAGGGTCTGAAGTGAAGCCACCTGTATCACAAGTAGGTCCCCATGAATGTTTGGGTCGGGTGAGATGGATCGGGCCTCATGCACTTTAGCACAGTAACATGTAGTAAATGACCAATGACCCAAACTCTTACAAATAATTTGATTGTCTCTAATCTTAATTATCAACTTATAATTAAAATTTTATTAAAAAAATTTAAAAAAACAAGTAATTTTGTAAAAAATAATTAATTTTCAACATGCATTTAATTTGTTAGTACTAATGGAGTATTCGCAATGTATATAACAATTGTAGTGAGAAAATTATAAGATATGAAAAATTGAGAGTGTCTGTATATATTATCTTAAAATCTTATTTTACTTAAAAGTTTTTCTTGTGAAAGTACGACAAGTAATTTATTTCTCAGCTAGACTATTCTTCCTATTCATTTATGGTACTTTTCTAAATTCCAAAACATTTGGACATGCCATTGGACTTTGAAATGGCTGTACAGATAACATGTTACTCGTGTTCAGAGTTTGAGCCATTTGTTGTTTTGTCTTTCAATACAATCGATGTCAGTTCTGTTTCCAAATAATCCCTACGAAACTTGTAAGGTAAGTTCTTCAAATTCTATTTGGTATTGTCATATCTAACGATGGAGTACTAGTAAAGACACTCTAACATTTAAATTAATTTCATAGTGAAATGAGAATTAGGTATAAGCAGAGAAAATAAACATATCTAAAGATAGTTTTCATGGTGAGCTTAAATTAAGGGTGAGATTCCTAGACTTTGAGATAATGGGGTGGAGACTCAAGAGGACTTATCAGTCCACTAATGTTTAAAAAAAAATATCAAATGAAAAAGTGAAACCATTTAATATATTTAAATTTAAAATATATTTAACACTTTCTTTATTAAATAATTAAAAATATGATTAAATTGATTTTTTTAAAAGAATATAAAATTATTCTTAGAGAATTCATGCAAGAGTCATACGTTATTTGGACAGTGAAACAACATTAGCTTTAATGGCAATATCAGCAGCATTCACATCATCCTTCTTGATGAGTGGTTTGCTTTCCATCCAATAAACAAACGAGTGAAACGACATTCACTTACTTTTTCTCCAATTAATTTTAGAATTCATTCTGGTCATAATTTTATATTACATCTCACAGAGCCACAATGTATAAGCTTTCATAACAAGGGACAAATTAAAGAAAAAGCACAGAGCCGGAAGTTAAAAGGAATCTGTTGCTTCATTCATGACTTTCATGTTGATGAAAACAATGGAAAATACAAGCCACGCCAACATCTTTTTCAGAATCAACTTCGACTTTTTCGACAGATTAAGGCATGTCGAGCTTCAATCCCTTGGCACTTCTTCCTATTTATTTCAATCCTAAATATTCTGTAGAAAAAAGTGCTTCAAGGTTATTCAGTAGGTTTACAAAAATATATAAACTCTCTTCTTGTCTCCATTTTTTTCCTAAAAAATGGCCTCAGTTTCATCTTATTGTACAAAATTTACCTCGAAAACACATTTTATAGATGAAATCCAAGCTCTAGCTAAGCAATTCTCATAATGTAATTAAGGACGTATTGGGGATGGATGTTTGAACCATTCAAATGAATTTTTAGAGACTCCAACAACTTTTTACTTTTTTTTCATTTTGTTTATTTTGGTTTTGTTTTGACATTTATATAATTTCTCACATATAATTCTGATTTCAAAAGCTTATTTAGTTTAAAATAATTATTTCTTCATTTAATATTGAACATGATTTTTTTTAAAATATAAATCATTTCACTAAAATTTATTTTTGATTAAAATTAAATTTATAAAATTAAATTAATTTAAAATCAAACTTATAAATTTAATTCAAACACATACTAAGTTACTATTTAATCCAAACATACCTGAAATTCAACAAATTTAAAGCCACGTAGTATGGATGATTGTTTTAGAACCTTGACGGCATTTCTCAATTCTTCAGTAGAATTTTATGCAAAATCGTTCCATTTCTTTGTTTTTACTTAACTATTTCCACACTTATATCAAACTTCTGCCCCGTTTTAATCAAGCTTCTTTTGATTATCTATCTATATTCTCAACTATTATGAATCACATGCTTTTCCATCCCTTACTGGCATGAATTATCTGTAATAATCCACATGGAGTTTACAACTATATATATACTTCATGTTCATTGACACTTTTTCTTCTTCTCCTATTTTGTATTGAACCTCACACAAAAGTCTCATCATACAGTCACTCAAAGTTTGACTCAATCAAGTTTCTCATGTAACATTGATATAAATCCTTGGCAGATCAGAAATCAAACCAGATGAAATTTTTATTACTTGAAAAGCATTCGTGCGCCTAGGGCATTATAAGCTCATACAGCCTGATGGTATATGCAATAAGAAACAAAAGACAATTCAGGAAATAAGTCCCCAAGCTTGATGCATGATGTCGTCATTTATGAAGGGCCGCAAAGACCACATTAGGCAGTAGCTTTCCAGTTCACCTGATGATGACTTGAGATCTAAAGCAGAAATGATCCTTTCCTGCAACATTGAGGAAAATCTTAAGGGTTCTCCATTTGACTATGATTGTAAAAGTCAGAGAGTTCATTACCTGCATCAAATAGTCTTGCTTCACCATACTGTACATGATACCCATTAGGGTGGCTAAATGTGTGACATCAGTACTTTGCGATTGAGACACAGCCAATTCCTCCTGAGCAAGAGGTAGTTATTATTCTTAAGTGAGCTAGAATTCCATTATCACGTCTATCAAGAAGAGCATGTAAATGGTGCATGAATCTAGTTAAGATATATAACTTCCTGAAAAAGAGGACTATGGCCATGCAAAGATGAGTCTCATCCTAAAGCTATTATTATCTAGTTTTTCAACTTTCTTTGTGGGAGTTGAGAGGGGGAGGGGTGGCTGTTGCAAGAAAGAGAGGATAACAAGCTATAAATAACAGGTTTTATTCATAAAACTTGCAATAAGATGTATCAGATAGTAAAGATAATATGCGGATACAAAACCTTTCAAGTATTAAAAACTTCATAACTACACACAACAGGTATTTATTAGATGAGACCATGAAATATGATATTTTACTTTTGAGTTAAGAGAGGTGCAGAAAATTAAAGGAATATGTATAAGGGCAAAAAGATAGCAATTGCATTAAAAATTCTCTTAAAATAATAAAATATTACCGAATCGTTATCGGTTGTCTGTTCATTCAATTCAACACCAAAATCCAGATCTGAGAGGGCTGGAAAATTTCCATGTGTACTTTGCAAGGCACTTGTTACATCACCCAAAAAACCTTCAAGTTCATTAAGTATTATCTTGGCTGCAAGACATACTTGACTAGTTAATTGTCAAAAGACAAAATGCAAGATCAGCAAGAGGATTCACATTACGTTACATCCCAAGAATATATACAACACACAATTCAATAAAACACTGGATTAGCAACTTGTTCTACTTGCCCCCACTGCAAAGAAGGGGCCTGGTTTTATTAGTAAGGACCTTAATATTAATGATAGCCACGTTATTAAACATAAATTTACTATCTATTATAACATTTTTATAGAGAAGCAGGAAAGGAAGTCGATTACTGATTAAGTAATGCAGATAAGAAAGCAATATTGAAAAAATGAAATGAAGCATTTTCCAAAAGCAACCTAGGAAAAAAAAAAAAAAGACAGTTCCACATAAGTATATATCGTAGGTAAACTGTAACCAAACATTTTCATGAAACTATCTGGAATTAGAATTCATTATATCAAGCACAAGATTTTCCTCAATGTCATCCCAATACAAAAAATTGTATGAATGTTAGCTAGTTGCTATAATCCAAGTTGGAATGCATCTTCATAAGATAAGAAGCCAGGTTATTTATTCCAAGGACAAATGTTGAATGCAAGCCATAGTGAAGACTGAAGACAACATACATAAAGGCCCAACACTCCATATGGTTAAATAAAAGAAGTAACAATTATTTTTTCAAATACTCAAAAGAGATATATATATTCCAGAAATGCCTGTGTTATTATGAATATAGAAGTAAGTGATCAATCATATCAAAAAGAGGCCATACCTTTGTTTATATGGTTAAGAAGTCCTTGTTTGCATGAGTGCACTTCCACATGCACATTTTGCCATATTGAAAAAGTTATTATTGACAGGAAAACAAAGAAATAGCAATAAAATTACAATTAATAGCATTTAAATTGACAATTGATAACAAGACTTTATAATGCTGTTTCAAGCACAAGATGACTTTTATCCAAAAAAAAAAAAAAAGAATCATAAGATATGTTCAACTCGTGACTTCATACAAAATTTGTCAGCAGTAATACATTTGAAGGCAAAATGACAAAAAGAAAGTGAATAAAAGCATTAGAGGGAAGCTGAAAAGGAGTGAAAGAGGGAGAGACTGGAGAAATGAAAAGAAACAAGAATTACAAGCCAGAAATGTAAACCTAGCTAAACTGACGCTGAAAAAGTTGCTTTGTTAAATTCTATTGACCGTGGCATTAAAAGTGAGTAGAATCATTGAATATGAACAAATTTTGTAAAGAAAAGTTAGACTAATTTTTGTAAAATTATACAGTTTTGTGAAAAAATATGAAAATATAATAGCCATTGCAGAATCCAATATTCAACTTAAAAAACTGCAAAAAAAAAAAAAACTCTTGGTTTCATTTTTGTTGAATAAAGAAGATTCATGAAATGCAAACAGTCTTGCAGAAAACTAAGTTTGTTTACTTTTCAAATATATCTGCCACAATTTTAGAGGTTCAATAATAATGTAATTACACTTGGTTACATTCTGGAAACTGTCATTGGGGTTCCTACATCCAGAATTGACATAGGATTTAACTCTGTTTGTTTCATTTGCTTCAATTATCTTGTTGACTAATTCAGAAGTCTTATCTATAGGAGGCTTCCGAATAAACTCTGCATGATAAAAGTGAAAAGTTGTAACATCAGTGATGAATGACCAAGAAATTTTATTTTACACTAACTACCAACACATGGTAAACATAATTCTGTAAAACTACCAAGTGCTTGTTGAAAGCCAAACAGCAGCCTACTTCCAGCAGTTCCCAACTCATCAATCTTTGTAATCCTATCAAAAGGACCAAATAATGCTATATACTGTTAATTCCAAAAGAAAAAAAGCAAAAAAAAAAAAAAAAAATTGTATACAAGGACAGCGTCTCATAACAATATACCTTGACAAGTAGCTGTGATAAATTTTCATAGGGCATTCTCTTCATTTCCTTATTATTGAACCTTCTTTTTTTTTTCCAACTACCTTTGCCATTTGTTACTGCCTCCAGCCCCTGGGTGTAGGGATCACTTATTGCATATCTAGAATTAATCATCTAGAACCCACTAGGAGCAAGCTACTGGTTAGGGCTTTAGGTAGTTTGTAGGAGGTCTTAGGATCAAACCTCCATACTGTTTTCATACCAAAATTAAATTATAAAAAGAAAACAACTGATTATCATGAAGCTTGTTGATCCTCTTGCTCATTCAAACAGTCCAAACACCAAAGCAACAATAACTGATGCTTATAATTTTTGTCACCACATAAAAATCTTCTTTCAATTAATTTATTTCATTATGCATCTAGACATGGATTTGGTGTATTGAATTGAAGCTGGCTTCAGGAACTCCAAGGAACGAACTACTATTCTTGTTAGATAGCAGTCATGTGAAGGAAAAAATTATTCCTCTTATAAGGGAGTTCCCAACCTTACAAAAACAATATTCCATGGAATTTTTTAATCTTGAAGGCTCAGCCAATGCAACCATAATCTATTATTCTATTTACACTTGATAATAGAAAACAAATAAAAACTATCACAAATTTACCAATTATTTTGGGCACCTATCAAAAATACAAAAAGCTAAAAAGTAGTAAACTTAGCAATTACCCAATCATGGAATCTCTAAATATGCGGAAAATTTCCTCCTTCGAGGTTAGAGATCAACTTGTCCTCTCTGCTTCCCATTCTGCAATTCATTCAAGAAGAGTAGAAATTAAAAAAATAGATTCTACAATATGAGAAGAGGAACTTTAGCAGATCACTTCCTAGAAACTTACATTTTTGGCGTGATTCTAGACTCACAAAGACAAAAATGAAATAACTTCCTAAAGAAACCCATAAATTAGATTAAACAAATTAAAAAGGGTAAATAAAACCACTCCAAAATGCTTTCAAGAGAAATTCATAAATTTTGTTGATATGTCATAAAAATTTTAATAAAAGGAAGAGAAAGTTAATGTACATAATTAATTTTAAAAAATTGAACAACAAAAGTTATCTCCAAATTCTGAAGTGGGAGATGACAAAGGGTAGCCCAGTGTATGAGGCTCCCACCATTATGGGCTCTGGGGAGGAGGGTCATATGCATGCAGCCTTACATTTGTGAGTGGAGAGGTTGTTTAAATCAAAATAAGTGCAAAAGAAACAAATGGCCAAAAGAAAAATATACAAAAGCCATAGATACTTATGTGCACATCCTTAATTTAAAGTTAACTGGGGGAATTTCATAATTGACCATGTAGGTCTGGTACAGTGCCTGAAACTTCATTAACTCTAGGCCTGTTATCACCCTAAGATTATCTAGACCTGTTATCGTCCACTTATGAATTTTAGAATATTGGTTGTAAAATGTAAATGTTTATTGCAGCTCTAAGTTTGCCAAAAGGTTCTTTGTTTAGACGCTAACATGAGCTTTGCTGCATTATCACTTGGTTCTGGTAAATTTTTCTCAGCAGTCAGCACCTCTATCTAGATTATACCTACCACTTCAAAGTATATTTTATCCACTTGGGAGTTTCCATCAGTATCTGGGATTTCTTTCCATGGATGAGTGGTGTTATGAAGTTATCTACTATGGATTAGTAGGGAATGAAAACTGATATCACATTCTTCTTTCTGTTCATCATCACTCTCCTTTGTTATAGTGTTAGGTCAGGGGGAGCTCAAAACACTAAAGAGATGTCCTTCCATGGGCTTAGTGAGAAATCATACTTTTGGGCTTGACACCACATATTGACCCAAAACCACAAGGTAATTAGATCTATGGGCCATTCCACTCATATATGGTCCCTTGCTAAGTCCATTCCTTTTCAATGTGGGACTTCTTAATTTGCTCACACTTGAATTCCCAACGTAGACATTCTAAAAGAGCATTTGAGTTAGGAAAAACCTACCTACATAGTTAGGCCTAAAGGGACATCATATCATAAATATTACTAAATACTTAATCATTAGTTTATAAATGCATAAAAAAAAGAGCATAGTAAAAATAAATTTGTTAAATAGAAAGAATTGATGCCTTGAAAAAGAGAATAGTAAAAACACTTGGAGGTTGCCAAGTGTTGAACCAGAAATAGCAGAGAGAATCTACTTCAACATTGAAATGATCGTCAGTTCCCTTGCCTTCCACAGACATATCTCAATTATGGACCCAAAACCCAAGATTCATCTACAACAAGAAGCCATATTGCACGTTTTCCCTTTATGTAATCAGCTTCAGCCTTCAGTCCTAGTGTTTTTGCAATAGGTACAAAATTTAAACTGATGAAGACATACATGGTGGACTTTTTTGATTTTAATGTGATTTAACATTTCAACTTAATAAAGGTGCCACTAAAATGATTAAATGAGATTTTATCAAAGATTTTATAAGGAGACACAGTATTGAGTATCCACAATAGATAGATAGACTTCCAGAACTGTTGGGAAAAAAAAAATAGTAGGCCGTAGGTGACAGATAAAATAAACGGCAAAAATAAAATTGACTTATCAATGGCTGAGGCATGCAAGCACTAGGCTTAAGAGTATTTCGCCACCATAAGTAGATTACTCGGTGCAGATGATCTCGTAGCTAATACTCTCCAGGATACAACAGCCACTTCTTGCTAACACTGCACTTGAACTAGCAAGGCTACAGGAAACAACTTTATGGAATGCTCTCAAGAACAAGAAAATAAAAAACAGAGCAGAAAGGGATGTGTATTTTTTTTTCTGTGTGTTTTCTCCGTAAGCCACCCACCAGCTGTATATATTATGACCCCGAATCCCATGCTACACTGATCATGGGAACGGCTAGTAGATGTGGGAAGTTAAAATTGAATCCCACAAATTCATATATATATATATAATAAAAAAAAACTGTGAAGTCAATAGCTATTAAACTGTGACTGTAACCAAACTTTTTCAGTTAAAAAAAATGAAATGAAGTTATCTACATTTCAAAACAGCTGCTGAATCAAGGTAGGACCAAATAAAATAAAGCACAGTGAAGTCAATAGCTATTAAAGAACAACAAAATTCTACCATTACTATGAACCTTTACACTCCTAGTTCCCGATGACTGCACAAACACCACTCATTATCAAATATTACTGTTGCCGTAAACCCTTAGCACCCTTGGTTCCAATGGTTGCACACACCACATCACAACCAAAACACATACAACACCCCTAGTTTCCACAGCTATGAGCACCATTCTGCACCAACATTGTTCTGCATACAACACATGTTACTGCACCAATGTTTTTCTGCACATAAATACAATACTTTACTTTGTTTTTCTGCATATAAATACATTTTGTTTTTCTGCTTATAAATACATATACTGCACTACTAATTTTCTGCACATAAAGACATAACCGCACTACTGTTTTTCTGTACATAAACACAAAACAGCATCACTGTTTTTCTGCTGCTCTAAACAGATAATATACCCTTGTTTTAGCTGCTGTAAACATGTCAAACACCTAAGTTTGGCTGCTGTAAACATAATTAAAATGCTAAGTTTTTCTGCTGCTATAAACCTACTAAAAAACATCTATTTTAAGCTGCTGTAAAAAAAAAAAGAAAATGAAAGAAAACAATTACATCTTCATGCATGTGTGCATTGCCTCCCTATGTTGATAAATGGGTTCTCAAGGAAGAAAAAATAAAAAATAACACAGACCAGGATAAAAATGAACGTTATCAGATAAGGAAATTTCAAACAAGAAAAAAATTGCATAATCCTATTACTGTTAAGGCATAAGACAGCTAACTCATGTTTAGAACTGACTGTATAGTATAACTTCATCATAGTAGTACCAACGATAATACTATATTTTCCTTTCTAGCAGACAGTTTTAGATACCAAGCATGTGTACAGAATTTGCAACATATAGCAGTAAGCAATGCTCCTAATTTACAGGAATATTTGTTGAGGATCTAAAATTCTCCAATCTGTATGCTGCAAAGTCACAGAGGTCATGTCATTTTTTGTACACAATTTTGTAAGACCGAAAAGACAATGACTCTTGATAATTCTAACTGGAAAACTTAATTTCATATTCCAGCGATGTTACAACCCACTTCCAGGGAGATCTTTTAACAAGAAAATGAAAATTGATTGTATCTGCAACATAAAATAGCCTCACACAGATAAAAACTACGAACAACGAAACAAAATGGTGGCTTCCAATGAAAACAAATTATGCAGAGCAGAGTCAGCAGACACAAACAACGAACAGAGTCAGCAGACACCACAAATCTCGTAAGCATCCAGATAGAGAAATCACTCGAAAACAGAAACAATGACAGTAGAGAAAACATAGCAAAACCATTTGCAAGATCAAATCACCGCAGATAACCTTCCCCATTCTCGGCATCCAGATACAAAAACCTCAGAAAAAAAAAAAAACTATATTCATACTTAGTGCAGAGATCTAGAAATTACCCACTAGGTTCAACAACTTGGGGATCTCCGACAAGTCACCAAACTCACTTTCTCTGCGCCGTGGGTCTTCAGTCTTGGCCGTCGCCCGTCGGTTCGTTCTCGCCTCGGTTCGTTCTCCAGTTCTCCAGTTCTCCGAGGGTTTGAAACTTTCAACCCCCCAAAACGACGCCGTGTCGATTTTTTGATTTTTGTAAAATCCGGAGTAAAACGACGTCGTTTCACTTAACGAGGTTCAAAAAAAGAAAAAGATCAGAACCGGCAACCGCTTTCATCCGGTTTGTAACCGGTTCACCGGGTTTTGACCGGTTTTTGACCCTACCGGTTTTCAGAATTCCAAACACCAGGCCAATCCGTAATGCTGGAAGGACGCGCAGACGGCGACGGAGCTCCTCCAAATACGATGCAGGGAGCGGAAAATGACCGAAACGCATCCGCGAATTCCGATGCGGGTCCTCCAGTTCCACAACCGCCGCTTTCCAAGAATGCCCAGAAGAAGCTGCTGAAGCAGCAGAGGTTCGAAGCGAAGAAGGCGGATAAGAAGGCGTTGGCGAAGGAGCAGAAGAAGAGGGACGCAGAGAAGAAGCGGAAGGAGTGGGAGGAGAGCCTGGCAAGCGTCCCCGAAGAGGAGAGAGCGAAGCTGATCGAGTCTCCGGAAGAGCCTCAGGAAAGAGAGGATGGAGAAGAGGTCGGAGGAGAAAGAGCAGAAGAGGGAGAGGCTGTGTCGAGCCAAAGAGTGCGGCCAGAGTGTCGTCATTGATCCTCGATTTCTCTGATCTCATGACCGCATGCTGAAATCCACAGCCTTGTTCAACAGGTTTGTTATTTTGTTGCATTTCTTTGCTTAACCCCTTTCGCCCCTTCATTGGACACTCTCATTTGCGGCACACATTCTTGGGCTTATCATTAGAGAGTATGAGTATGCGATAAAAGTAGCAAGCTTTTTCTTTTTCCTTATACGTTCTTCTCATTTTATGCCGCCCCAGTTTCTCTTACCGCCATATGCTTTCTAGTTTCAATTCACCCAGATTTTGTTTGTGTTTTTGTGTTTTTTTTTTTTTGGAAATCCTTGAGTTATATATGATTCAGCGAAGTATTATGTTGGATTGCTTCGCTAGGATATCAAGAAAATATGGACTACTGAATCTAATGCTCACTAGAACCCAGATGATACTATAATGTGGACTAAAAGACGGGCTTGCTAAGAGGATGGTGAATGGTGTGTGTGGGCGGGCATGTGTGCCTTGTGAATAGAGTGGTGATTGGGATGGGTGAGAGAAGACAGGGTGATATTTGCTGGGAGGAGAGTAGAATAGAGAGGGAAGCACTGGAAGAAATGAGACAACAGGGACAATACAAGTAGAGAGCTATAAATATGAGCTAAGCATAAGAAATTCACACTTGAAAACATGGGATTAGGCCTAACTATTGTGGCACCCAGAAGAAGCAAGAGAATTGGAAGGAACAAGAGGATCAGACCAAGGATTATAGCAGCTTATTGTGGATGTTCTCCCTCAACCATTATATTTTGTTATTTACTGAGCTACCCCATCCAAGGTGAGTCCTGTCACAAAGGTAAGGTTGCTGCCTTTTGACCTAGTGGTCATGGGTTTTAGTCACAGAAATAGCCACTCTTCTTGCAAGAGTAAGGTTTTGTACATATGACCCTCTCCAAACCCCACAATGGTCGGGAGGTTTGTGCATTGAGCATACCTTTTTACTGATCTGCTCCGTCCATTATTACCTTTTACCTGAGGTTTTCCCATGGGTTTATGATTTTTTACATCTTATTTCATTTCATTTTCAGACTTCAGATTCATAATTTTCACCTGGGCCTCCTTACAAATTATATCCTTCCAGCTCCCTTTGTCATATCTATTCTCTTCCCCTAAACCCCTTGAAAAAATAAATTTCGTGAACTCCATTGTTTGATTCATTTCTTCCTTCTTAAGGAAACAATCTTAATCATTGTGTCATTGCTAACTATTGGAATTATCTTTCTTTGTCATTGAACCTGCAGATTATGTATTGTTATGCAGTAAATGGAAGATGCACTTCCCCTGCTCATCTTTGGCTGACCGGTTGCAATGGAGAAATGGAAAACCAATTGAAAAGGCTCCCTGGATTTGATAAGTGGATAATTGAGAAGGAAAATAATTCCTATATTAAAGCCTTGCAAGATTGCAAGGAAAATTTGGTATATCTCACAGCCGATTCAGGACACTGTTCTTGAAGAACTTGATTTAAGGAAGATATATATTATTGGTGGGTTAGTGGATCGGAACCGGTGGAAGGGGATAACCATGAAGAAAGCAAAAGAGCAAGGAATCCAAACAGCTAAACTCCCAATAGGAAATTTAATGAAGATGTCTAGTTCTCAGGTATTATTCATCTTAAACACTCATTCCTTTTCTTTCAGAAATTGAATGTAATATTTGATTTTGCCTTGATCTCCTGCACATATAGCATAGAAGGAGCATTTCTAAAAGTAAATGATTGCACATTTTGTGGGCATTGTGGCACTGTGCTTTGTTTTTCCTTTTCTTGTCATCTGCCAGAGACCATATATGGTGTTTTTGCATTGCACATTGTTGCCATTTCGAAACTTGAGTGCCACAATAGTTTGCGCTAATGGATGGTAATGTTCTCATTTCTCAATCTGAGAAGTTGCATGTTAACAGAGAGCTTATTTTTGTATACAAATCTTATCCATTAAAATTTTATACCAATTTTTACCCTAATACCAAACACACACTTAAGAGAATAAGAATCCTAGTTTGCTGATCTCTGAAAAGTGACAATTGTCGTCTTCCACCTAGAAAATGTAAATTCTCTTTGTATTCTAATTCATCCCGTTTCTCATTTGAGCATTCAGGTTCTTACTGTGAATCAAGTATTAGAAATACTTCTTAAGTTCCTGGAGACAAGGGATTGGAAAACATCTTTCTTCGCAGTTATCCCTCAAAGGAAAAGATGTCAAGCCGAATTCCGAAGAAAATGCAGAAGATGCAGTAGGAGGAAGAAAATGAAAAGAATGATGATCAAATGGCAAGTAAAAAGAAATGTGTTGAAGTCCTTTGTAACAGTTAGAAACTTACAATAGTCACTGTTTCTAAGTATTTCCGCAAAGCTTTTGATCTTTCACCCTGGCCATTGCATAAGAGTGTCAAAGCCAACACATCAAGATTGAAGCTTCAAGTTAGAGCTTCACATGCACTCTTCATACTTGACGTGAAGAATTAGCATAGTTTTTGTATGCTTTATTACAAATCTGTATTACTGATGCTTCATCAGGTATGTGCTTCCGAAGTTCTTCAATGAGAGAGTTCATGTTACTTCGAAGGTCCTCCCTTATGATCGTGGAACGGAACGAACCTTTTTGGGATATTGCTCTTTGGCATTTGGATTCATTTCGCAGTTTATTGAAGTTGTGATGGAAACAACCTGTGCAGGAATGGTTGTGTTTGATTCAGCTCTTGGCCTTTTTGATGAATCATTAATGAATAATTCATTACCAATAAAAACTGTTAAAAGTGGCACTGCTGCACTCTCTAAGGTTAACATCAACAGCTTCTTCTCAACTCACATCTTAGCTTGCCAATTACCAACAAGAAAGCATACCCAAAAAAATCGAATCCAAGGATTTCATCTAATATTAGTATAAAAGATTTCTTTTTTTTTTGGTTGGATTTTGTTAATATTTGTCCCTAAGCGAGTAATCTGTTACATAGTGTTAGGACTTATAGTGTGTTTAGTTTGGTTTTTGAAAATTTAAAACCTTGATTTGGGCAAAAGTTACAAGAGATATGATTTTATCCAAATCATGAGTTGGAGCTTTTCGAAAGCCAAACTAAAATACACTGTTGGTCTTATTTTGTTATCCTATATTATCATGCTTTGTATTACGAGTAGAAGTGTCAAAATGGGTTGGTTTATATCTTCACAAATGGATTTGGTCGGGCTGAAAAATATACATGTTTTTGTGATTTTGGGTTAGCTTGACTCGATTTTAAAGTAGCTGGAGCAAGTTGGCTATGATGGATTGAGCTTGCTTAATGGCTTGAATGTAATTTCTTTTATTTGTCATAAAAATGATGATTTTTAACTAACAAATATGATATCATTTGATAATTTTGATGATAGTATGATTAATTATATACATAAATAAATGATGACTATTTTATATTTTTCATTAATAATTATTATTTTATAATTTTATATTATTTATTAATGTAATATTTTATATTGTATAATAATAAAATTTCATATATTATAAAAATAAAATAAAATTAGTTTAAGAGTACATAATATGATTTCAATTATTTTTTAAAATGTTGTAAAAAAAAAAGCTTTTTATCATAAAAATATAAAAAAAAAAAGGCCAAATGGCCCAAGTGAATTGGCTCGCAGGTCAACATAAGCTAGGCTAGGCTAGCGAAATATTGACTCGCATCTCTTTCAGTAGATTCAACTCGACTCGAAAAATGTTGAGTTAATGCAAGCCTGTTTGAATGGGCTAACTGGACTCAAATTGACACCTCCAACTACAAAAACTCATAAACATGACTTAAAATATAAAGCAAATTTTGGAGTTTGGGCTTTCTTTCTCAAATATCTTGTTGTACTTGTTTTGTAGATTTGATTGGGTTTAGACTCTCAAGGCTTAACATTAATGTACATGACCTTTTAATTAAATTCTATTTTAGATTTACGTCTAATTACACTTAATTTTTTTTCATGAGAAATTTATTTTTTATACAATCACATTTGAATTTTTCATGACAAACTTATTTTATATACAATAGCATTTGTCATTGTAGCTAGATGTGACTCTAATGATTATGCTGGTAACATTATCTTTAAACTTATTAGATAAACGTTCTTGAAAAATCCAATAAAATTACCGTTCAATTATATTATTTAGAAATTAAGTAACATTTCTTTTTTTTTTAATGGTATTCAAAATGGCAAATTAGATGCCACTATAATATTTTTGCAAGTGTATAACTACAGATAATATATTTTTTTTTTGTTGTTTTAGAAATATTTTTGTTATAAATAATGTATGATAATCTTAACCATTAATGTGTATTTGATTCTTTAAAATGTAAAATACATTTTAAAAGATCTAAACATTTTCTTTTGACTTAGTTCTAAATATTGGGGTTTAAAAATGGCACTGTTGTTTAACAAATATTTGCTTGGACTTTTAAATTACAGTGGAATACATTTCAATCTGTGAATTTTTTAAAGTGTGTTTCATAAAAATTAAAAATAATTATAATTAAATAATCAATAATTGAAATTTTTATAAAATAAAAATAACATGATAATAATTAAAAAATTTACAAAAACCAATTCACCTAATTTTCTTATGATTATCTAACATGACATTTGGAACACATGAGTGGTGATTCCATTCCATACCCATTCTAAGAAATAGAACATTCTTATATTTGTTTGTGAAAAAAAGTCATGAAATGATGATTTCATTCTATGTTCCATTATATGAAATCAGGAATTGAGCATATAATCCATTCCCTCCTAGAGAGGTAGGATTGTGATTCCATATTCCTTGGAATGGGATTAAAATTATTTATTTCTAATATAGTCTTAAAAATTTAATATAATTACACCTATTGTCTTTCTTTTTTTTTAATAATAAAATATTTTTATTTTTTATTTTTTCAGTTTATGATATAAATTTTTTATGGCGAAATTTTATATATTTGATTACTTATTAACCTTGATAGTATTTTAGTTTATCATTATAATTTTTAGTTTCTACATAAATTTTTTGTATTTGATTTTAAAAACTTATTTATTTATAAAAATAAATATAAAGTATTTATTTGATGTAATAGAGTTATTCTTTTGAAAGATAATGACATTTATTCTAATCAAATTATTAAAAAAATTAAAATTAAATATTATTGTTAATGTTTAGAAGATTTTTCTTATAAGGAGTATTTATGTCATTTATATTAAATTTGATTCAATTCTACAGTGATTTTATGTATCAAATAGTAAAGTATCTTGAAAAAGTATTATATTTTAAAAGTTACTAAACTGTAAAATAAGAATGATCATTTTATTCTATTCTATTCATATGTCATTCTAATTTTATAAAATCATCATTTCATATACCAAACGTTCCGTAACTATTTGCAAGGATTCATCCATTATGTGAATCAATCCTTAAATCTACATTCTTTTGCGGGTTTCGAGTGATATGCATGCACCTTTTTCATTTCTTTTACTTTCTTACCATAGTCATTACCCATTGTTTAATTTCCAAACCAAATGATTACAAGTTTAGACAAAAAAAATATTCATTAATTGTTTGGAATATAAATTTTGGTCACAGAGGAACTCTCGAGAAACTTTCAAGTATTTTAAAAATAATATCTTCAATTATTTATATTTTATTATAAAGTATTACAAAATTATTTTGACAATATAAATTCAATTTTTATGCCACATGTTATACTGTTTTTCTTTTTTGAGTTGTATGCTAAAGAGTATGTTCAGATCATTTTTCACTTCTACTGATATAAAGTTTCTCTTTGAATCATTTTAACGGTGCACTCCTCACCGCCTAACACTTTTATGATAATTAATTTTTTTAGATGCTAATCTAATATTCAAATCCAATTAGTAATAAGGGAAAAAAATACAAACCATTAGGCCAATCTCTGAAGTTCACAAGTAATACTTTAATTAGATTAATGTATTATTTTCATAATATGTAAGAATTTATCTTCTCCTCTTCCTATCTTCAATAATGAATAAAATACGGTCAACTAAGAAAAAATTACACCTCTTTTAATTAGCAGTACTATTCCCTTTCTTAATTGATAGTATTTTATTAGGGAGACAAGGAGATGGGACAAAAGATTTGAGTTTGTAATCCAAATGTGGTTAACACAGTAAAAGTAAATTGCACCATAAATGAATTTTACCTGCAATGTCTATGGCTTAAATTATGGAGTTACCATTTTGAAGACATTCAAATTTTAGAAAATATACTTGATTAATATAACTTTTACTATAATTATAAAGTTGCTATTATGTTTTCAGATTTTTATATTTGGTCTCATTTTTGAAAATGCTTTTTAAGAAATATTTTTAGTAAAATTCAATTAAACATGTTTTTAAACCAAACACATTTTAAGTTTTTTTTTAATTTCGTAACTATATTATTAATAAATTATCAAATATTTATTAATTAATTGCTGATTCTTATAATAAATATTTGAAATATATATCAAATTTAAATAATAATTAATAAATATTTATTAATTAATACCAGCACACAGAAAAAATTGTGTACCAACGCAGAAAGGATATGTATGAGGAAGGTAACTGATGTAAATTAAAGTTTCTTTCATTTTCATCCAAATAGTACATTGCACTTTTATCCAATTTCAATTTAGAAACCTAAATGAAAAATTAATGGCTTTCAGTTTTATATCACCCTAGTTCTCTGTACCTTTTCTTTTTCTTTCACAATTCTCTGTACTTTTTTAATTTTTATGTACAAAATTAACCATCAACAAATAAATATTTAACAACTAAATAATATATATCCGAACCTAAAAAAATTTTTTTTAAATACTAGAGCAATTAATCCAGAAAAAGAACATATAAGAGAAAGGTAACTGAATCAGAAGTAAAAGGCCCTTTGACCCAAATAGTACATTGCATCTTAAACCAATTTCAATTTAGAAACTTAAACGAAAAAATAATGGTTTCCAAAATTCTAACATTATCCCCTTAACATGACCTTCATTCTCTAATCTCTATATCCCTCTTTTTTTTTTTTTTTGGGTACAATCTCTCTATACCCTCTTTAATTTCCATATAAAAAACCATGTTCATGAATGAGCCACAAAACTGTCTGATATGAGGCAGAATTACAGAGAGAAGCGAGAACACCTTTCTGTGAGACAAAATGAGCAATTGCAGCTGCAGCGACAACAGAACTGTGGCAACAGTGCTGATGGGTTTGCTATTACTATCCTCTCTTCTGATGTTCCCTTTTTATATGGCCCCAGAACCTCCCATTTTCTTGCTTCTGTGGTTATGTTCTATCCCAGTTTTTACCCTCCTTTATGCCCTTTTCCTCGTAATTTTCGTTTGGTGACATCTCAAGGATCACTCGCATAGTCATTCGATCGCAGAGGGTGGGGAACGAGGATGCTCCAGCACTGCGCTCCAAGGCTTTGCAAGTGCAACTACGCTGTGTTCTTCATATGATGAAATTATTGTTGTTTGTTAATTTGGACCATGGGAATTGGCAAATGTACAGAGGGGGATTTGGTTCTTTCCTTGTCCAATATGAGGAAAATCAAGGAAAAAAGAAGGTGAGGGGAAAAGTTTATGATTTTTTTTTTTTTGGATAAAGGAAAAAAGTTTATGATGAAATCCTTTTCTTTTGATGATTCCCTCCGTTGCCATAAATTTTGAAGAGAGATTTTGTGATAAAATTCAAGCCGTTAATGTTATGTCATTCATTCTTCCTTAACGCTTACCTTTTTTATTTTTATTTGTATTTGTTGTTTAGAAAGATGAAAATTCTATGTTAGAATTCATTAGGTGTTGGTATAGTAAAAGTGAATTACGTCACATGACATGAAAATTGTATTTTAATTTTTAGGAGCCGCGCATTTCAAGAAAAGAGCGATATCATTATTACTTCTGGGAAATTAAGCTTATAGATCGGTTCAAATGAGGTCAAACCCTGTAAAAATATTCTTGATTTATATCAAAAAATATTTTTTCTCAGTTCAATTCTCATCATTGTCTAATCAAACTTCTGAATTTTTTAAGGTTGAATTTAAGACTATATTTATTTCGCATGTATCCCTTAAATTTTAGTTAAAGATGATATAGAAGTCGACTTGTCAAGTGTATGTGAGTAGATACAACATCCCTCCATTGTCAAATCGGAGTATAATGATTTAAAGAAAAAAATTAAAAATTAATTGCTTGTATATGTTTAAAATTATAAAATTTAAGAATTGATTTGATTTATAAAAAAAAATTTATTTAAAATTCTTATAGTTTTAGTTATTGGAAATGATTGTTAACACGAAAATTTTTTTGTGAAAAAATTATTATCAACATGAGTTATTCTTCTTTTTTATATTTATGTACTAAAATTTTAAATGAGAAACGGGTCTGATTTTCGTCACATCTTGTGTTAAGCATTTCTATATAAAGTAGAAATGCTTTTTGTAGGAAACAGTATCGTAGTTTAGTTATTATACAGGTAAAAATTCACTCAAATTTAGTTAAATTTATTTTTAATTATTTGAATTGACAATTTTTTTGCTTATTCATTTAGTCATTTAATTTGCCTATCTGGATAATAAAGTAAAGTTATTAAAAAATAAATTTAATTTAATTTTAATATATCCTAAATATGAAATTAAAGTTGATTTACAAATTATATCAAATAATTTTTTATTGATTTACAAACACAATATAAGTATTTTATTAAAATTACATGAATATCTTTGTGTTTTGTAAACTTAGATATACACACAAATTACAGTATGTTTGGATACACTTTTTTTTAAAAAGTATTTTTTTAAAAAAAGTACTTTAATACTTTTTCGAGTGTGTTTGAATGTAACTTTAAAAAAAATAAAAATTAAAAAAAGTTAATTTACCTCTTTTTTTAGAAACCAATGATCTCTAACTTCTGAAAAAAGTAGAAGGAGAAGTAATTTTTAATATAATTTTATGACAAAAATATCTTTTACTTTTATTAAAAATTATATTTTATATCCTCTCTTTTTCTTTCTTATAAACCTTATTTACATAAATATTCCTAGGTAATTTTATAAATTACATTTTAAACAACGCAACTTTAAGTTATTGTATCCTAATATCTTAAATTGAATTTTAATTTCAATGACTATATCACTTAGAGAAAGTAAAATAAAACAACATTAACAATATGTTGTTAAGCTATTGGGTACACAATTAGACATGTTGTTATTACCTTATGTCTCATTTTTCACAACTCTATTATCCATGACATACTTAAAAATCTTATCGTCCCTATTATGCTAGCTCATTTAATTATGTCTTACATATCATAATTCATCATATATTGCATTTAAATATCTTTTTCAGTGATTTTGATATAAATTAAGTGTTTCTATTTTTTTTTTATCCAAACAAACTTAAAAGTCTTTTTATTATTTAAAAATACTTCTTAAATATTATATCTAAATATAAAATTATTTTTTCTTAAAAAAAATTAAAAATAAGATATATAAAAAAATACTTTTTTTAGAAATTTATCCAAACGAGCCCTTAATTAGATTTGTGAAAGTTTCTAGCAGAGGTTAACTTTAAGAGAGATTTATATAAATTTTAAAAATAAAAATAGGGTTCATGTAATTTTAATAAACTATAATAAATGCAAATAGTAATTTATGCACATCCCTATTTCACATATATGCCGATAAGTGAGAATAAATACATGTTGATTTTGAAAATCCAAAACATTACTCTTTCTTCTATCATATTTCGCTCCTTTAAGACAACAAATGTTGAGTTCTCAATGCATATTTATGATAAAATTTTTATCTGATATGATAGTTGATTTTGCAAATCACAATCATCATTTTACTTTGCTGCATAAAAGCAATAACTTCAAAAAGTTTCCATATAATACTTCTTCATGGAATCAAAGATATAGATAGTATTTATTGTATAAAAGTTAGAGTACACTTTCTAACAAGACATAAATCTAAAACAATTATGTTTATTCGCTTGCACAACACATAGGTTTACATCTACTTAAAAATAAACATGTATAAGATGTGCTCATTCAGCACGGAATTTTAACACTTACACACTGGTTAAAAAATGTGGGAAACATTAATTACACACTAATATTAAAGGAGCAACGCTGTCAATATGTTGTGCTTTTGAGCAAAAAAATTAGAATAATTCAGTTATTCAATTATAACAATTTTGTTTAATTAGCCAAATTTGAGGTAAATGCAATAATTGGTATTAGGTACTATTGAGTTTTTAGGTTAGATCTTGCTAATTAATTACGAAAATAAATTTAGGTCAAATATTGTCTTATTCAACCCATTATATTTGGACTCTTTTTTTTTTTTTGGGTACATATATTTGGACTCTTTTATTCTCTTCTTTTAATATTTCTTAATGAATTCTCTTTACTTCTAAGTGTAATTCTTGTATACACTTACATTATTGAATAACTTTTATAAAATATAAATTTTATTAATTTAATATTTAAATCATGTAATATTATCATGAAGACTTCATACCAAAATTAAGATAAATCAGATATTTATAAGTATTTAATATAATAGTTAACATTTACTTATATTTTGATAATATATTATGCCTTTTAAATAAAACAACTAAATGAAATACCAATTAATTTTAAAATTCTATGAAATTTTATGAGTTTCATCTATTGTGCAAGCTTCCAATGTTACAGTTCAATTGACAAAATTCAACATTTACAAAATTTTATTCAATAGTTTAAGTGTGTCATGATTGATTTTCCTCTCTATTTTTTTTTTTTTGTCTCTTCTCACACATTTAGAACATATTAATTGCATTTATGTTTTTTTTATAATATGATTATTGATTTCCATACTATGAAAATTGATTTCAAGATATTTGGTCTATTTTCCCTTTATTTTTGGGTAGAGCATATATATTGATTTCATTTATGTTTTACATATTAAGATTCTTAATTACATCAATTACATTGCATCAAATGGGTAATGACACCACATCAGAGTTTTAAATGACAGCCTCTACTGCAAGTTTCTTCTTAATTACTTCAAGTTTATTATTATTATTGTTATTATTATTATTATTAAGACTATAATTAGAATTTGCATATGAGATTTTAAAATGGGCTTTGGCCCGTTAATGAGTCTATTTAGTCCTATAAATATGTGGCGTTAGGTTATGATTTTAATCAACAATTCATTTAATATGTAAGGTTTTTGGGTTCAACCCATGAAGCTTCAACTCACAGTAAGGATGGGTTGGGCCTAGGGTGTGCAATTAGATTCATGATTTCATAATTTATCTAATTTATCTATATTTAAATTCAATCTTATCCATCAAATGATAATAATAGATTTAATAGATTATTAGTTTTAGTTAATGAATGGTTAATGAACTAATCAAAACATTTATTAAATCCAATAGATATATATGTATAGTTTGAAGCATAACATGTATTTAGACATAGGAAGAGTTTAGATGCATTTAGTTGATGATGGAAGGATATCCATTAAAATAAATTAATGAATGTAATTGAATATTCATCCATTAAAATAAGTCATGGATTAATTGAATGGTTTAACAATTTTATAATAGATTCCTAAATGGATTATTGGTTTATTTTTTTCTATTAAATTAATAATTTAATCCAAAATTTATTCAATCATTCCATTTTCTCATCCTTAGGTTGGCCTATCCACTTTGATGCATCTACTTATATCATGACACATGGTGTACTACGTATTCTAATTAGTAATTACTATATTGGCATCATAATTAACTTTGTTATAGTTTGAAATTGAATCAAATCCAGTCCAGTTCATTATAGTTTGAATTTGGTTTTACTGATTTCCTCTTTAGGTTTTTTTTTTTTTTTATCAGAATTCTCTCCTATTGTTCAAATAATAGAAGATTATCCTATTAGAAATAAATATACAAATAATTTGAATATAATTAGAAGATTTATAACCCATCATGATGGGTCTTTGTAAATAAAAAACTTGTGTTTATCTCTCTCCAACAACACGATCCTGTGACATGAGAGGATCCAATTTTTTTTTTTGTTTTTTTGGTCTTTTCTCCCATATTTAGGACATATTGATTGCATTTTACACCATATTAAGATTGATTTGCAAAGATTTGGCCCTTTCTCCCTTTAGTTTTGGATCTTTCTCCTAAATTTAGCTCATATTAATTACATTTATGTATTTTCATATTTTGAATTTGATCTATTTTTCTTCTATTTTTGGGTCTTTTCTCTCTCATTTGGCACATATTAATTGCATTTATGTTTTTACATATTAAGAGTTTTAATTACATCAAATGACATATGCTATAGCACATCAAATTGTACATGGCAACCCTCCTTCAAGTTTCTTCTTATTAAACTATCTCTTTATATATTATTAGAGTAAAACTCATTTTTAATCCTTGAAAATGCTTCCATTTATCAATTTAGCTACTTAATGATTCATTTTATGAATTTCATCTCTCAAATTCGAATTTTAAGTCACTAATATGCCTTTTTAATTTCATATACAGATGAACAAGATTTGTTAGTAATTTAAAGTTTAAAGAATTAAATTATTAAAATCAATCCCTATACAATTAAATTGATATATAAATGATGTTATCTTCTAAGGATTATGAAGAGATTTTATCTATATTATTATTGTTGTTGTTATTGTTATATAAACTAGGATTAGAATTTGAATATGCAATTAGAGGATTTAATTTGGCCTATATATGTGCGAGTCTATGTAATCATATAAATATTAGTGTTGGGTTGTAATTTCGGTAATTCATTTAATACGTAGTGTTTTTAGCCAACTCATGAATCCTCAACTCACGTGAATTAGGGTAAGGATGGTTGTGCCAACCCACTTTGACACATCTACTTGGAAACCATGAACTATGGTGGACTAAATATTTTAATTACTCCAATTATAGTGGCATCATAATTGACTTTTAGCTAGTATTCGTGGTCATGTCCTACTATATTTTTTTCACCCTAAAAAATGACCAAATTCTAATTTGCTGTAAAAAAAAAAAATCTTCTTGATTAAATCATGTCCTCGCAATTAGTTTACTAATTGACTGTATCTATATGCAACCCACATAGCTTAAGGTGAAATTGAATAGTATTCAAAACTGTAGGATTGAAATTAACTTATAACCTTAAAATTTGACAGAAATCTTAAATGGACCGAAATATATACTTTAACTATTGTGTATCATAAATTCGTCTCCTTTTTATAGTATATTAAAAAATGATCACGACTTAAATTTTAAATTATTATCTCTGTATACCCTAAACTATAGCTAGATTTTTCATGTTTCATGATGTCACTTTGACCACATGAACTTCTATTTAATTCTATCTAAAATGTGCCATGCATTTGGAAGCGTATTTTATAATATAGAATTTCGGCGTATATAGCAGTTCTAAAAATTTTAATGAGAATTATTAGAAAAGGAAAAAAGGATAAATTAATAATTTTTCCATTGATAATAATTCTATCTTTTTAAAATGTTTTAGTTACTTATTCCATATATAGTTTAGCATGTATAGATATGCTTCGGACTCATTTTATGACAATCTCTTGGGTAGCTCCGAACATATTGAAATATAAGAATTAAAAAATATAACTCATAAATTTAAGACGCTTTGCTATCAAAAAATAAATTTAAAATAATATTTTATATATATATTTTTAATGAACTAAAAAATCAGCAGATACATTTTTTTATATAAAATAAACAGTTAATTTGTATAATTTTTATGACATAATAATGAAATGAAATGAAACAAAACATTTTCAGTTTACAAAACAATTAGAAATTTTTTTAAAATTGTTTTTACTAATAATATTAATCTTAATATTAATGTAATTTCCAATTACCGGTTTCTTCCATTTTGTTTTGGTGATATACATTGACAAATTTATCTGTCTGTCCTAAAAAGGATCCATACCCATTAATTTATTTGTGTGACAATATTGCACCGTTTAAGATCCATATGTGGAAAGTTGAGGCTCGGTTACAGTTATGCCCCTTGAACCTCGGTCATCACCAACACCAAACGTTGTCACACACAACTGTACATACGATAAGGGAACGAAATAAAATGATTCAAACGATCATGTCCGAACCTCAAAACGTTGCCACGCATTCACCCTTCAGACTCTATTTATAGACCATGCCACACTTCATATCTGCACATTCGCCACTGGTATCTTTCACTACATTTCCATCAATCTTCTTCTTGTTCTTCTTCTTCTTCGTAGCAGGCGCAGAGACTCGATCGTTTTCTCTCTCTTTGGTGAAGAATGAGGCAACCTGAAGTATGGGGCCATGGTTCCGTTGCGGTGTTTCTGGTGATTGCTGCTATACTTCTGTTGGGGCCACTCTTCATGGGTTCGGTTTCCCCACCGGGACTTCCTTTGCTGTTGGTGTTCCCGGTGGTTCTTGCAGCGGTTCTCATCTTTCTTATTGTAGTCACTAGACTCTAGGTACTGCTCCATCCACCATCAGATATACTTGCCCTAGCTACCAGTATCAACTATCTTTTGGTTTTTCTTTTGTTGAACAATAATATAATGTTTATTAGGGCTTCGATTTGTATTTTATAAATTATAGTTGTCATTACGATCGAGGGAAGAAGCATTGTGTGAACCACACGCTATTATATATGTACTCTAATTGTGTATGTGCTATCGTGAAGATTATTCTTCGGGAAGCAAATTAATATTGTGGAATACACCCCTTATCCAGGAGCTTTCAGTGTATAAAATCTTTTTCTGTTAGTTTAATTATCTATCTGGTGATTTCACATATTAATTTATCTGTTGATTCATCCGTTCCTCTCTCTGTGTCTCAGTTTCTTTGAAGTTTAGCGATTATATATATAATACAGTATTTCGCTCTGTCGAAGAACTTGGCCATTAGCATCTATGACTTCTTTTTTTAACTTAGAAGAGGGGAATTTGAATCTGGTTTAAACCTTTATCCAAATTCAGATTAAGAGAATTTCAATTTAATATAGTTATGGTCTGTTACTTATTGCAAACTTGCAATGTTCATATGGTTGGAGTTGACGAAATTTGCACAATGACCCGTCTCTCTCGCTCGTTTCATGGAAGGAACCAAACCGTAGAAAGAATTCCATTTTTCCCGCTTTGAATTACTTTTGGCCCCCTTTTTTATTAATTATTATTATATGAAATAGACGAGGGACAGAAATTAAGGGTGTGACAGTGCAAAAAACAATATGTTTTTCTTCATAATTTCATCTCATTTACGGAAATTGTTTTTTTTTTTTTAATTTAATTATTGTTTGGGTTTGATCCAAATTCCTATTTCGATAAGTGTTGATATGTATATAGCAGCACTCTATATCTTTATTCAATAAATAGAGTGTAAGTGATTGTTTGTAAAGCAAATTCTTACTTGTATTGGCAAATAGAGTGTCTTGTTTGCCAAGCAAATTCTTGTGAGGTCAAAAAATACTTGCATTGAGAAATTGTTTTTGAGTTACGAAAATGAGAGAGAGAGTTTTATAAGAGAGCTTTGTGAGGTTTTCAATGGAGGCTCACAGGGCTTGGTATGGATCTACTTAGGTGATGGTGAGATATGTTGAGACAGTCGTAAATAAAGAAGATTGTGATTTCCCACAACAAATTTATTATCTTATAATCTTATTTGATAGTAAGATTCCATCTCTTTTCTTAGGTGAATTATGGATCAACTTCTTATAGTGTAGAAGAACCGAAGTAGACATTCTGAAGCGTTTCTGGGTCCAGGCTTGAATAATGCGCACCCTGACATGGACACACGTGCACTCACACAATAAAGAAACTGCAGACCTTTATAGACGGACATATTAACGATATTGTTGCTTGACTACAGGCTCCAGACTCCAGTGTTGTCTTGTCTGTGTACAATTTCGTGTGTGAATCTACCGATGATGAAGTCCATGGATGGGACCACACACTCCGTACTATATAAGTAACAATTATAACGTACAACAATTAACTTTCAGGCACACAAAGGAGATGCCTCCATATCATGTCTTGAGTCAGTCTCACTGATTAAGTTTTTGTTTAGATTGAAGATTGAAGATGTGTGGTATATTTTTTAGTTTTTCTGTGCAGTAATGCAAAGATTATCAAATTAATGGTTGGGGGATGTAGAAAAGATTTTTAGTTTCTAAATATTGGAAAATGCTAATTCCCTAACAAGCGATTTTATGTGAAGAGTATATTTTTGATTTATTAATAATATAAAATTTTTTATATTATCATCTAATCAAGTGTTAACACCTCAATAAAAATATTTTATTTTTTAAAAAATTATTATCATAATCAAACTCTTTTAATATGTGTCAATATATAATCCATTGATAGTATAAATTAAGTAATTAATAGTCGATCAAAATTAAATCTTTATACAAAATAACTTACACATGAATTTGGATCCTATCTTTTTTACCAAAGAGCAGGAGAGAGTCTTATTATAAAAGAGACACACAACTTTTATATTTGAAAAACCCATCATAATTAGTTATGAGATCTACTAATTTTATTCAAAATCACTTTATGTCTTTTTCTTTTGTAGCAAAACCTTCTCCTAATTTTCAAAATAAGAAAGAATTCAAATACAAATTAACTCGAGCGTCTTATATGAAATGCACATAAATGAGTAACAGCAAGTGAGTGTGTATGATGTGTCCATGCCACATATTTGATAGGCCATTTCATAGAAATGGCTTCGAGTGACGATGTATCTTCTATCTTTTATATTATGGTTAATTGCTTTTTTTTTTCTCCCATACAAATGTATATGTGTATATTATGTCATGCAAAATTTGTATTTTAATGGTTTGTGAAATTAAGAAGAGGGGTACACAGGAGCCTTATACATACAAATCGTTTTCTTTCTTTCTGGCAAAGAATTTTTTTTTTTGGCGCAGGGGTATAGGAGGTTCAAATACCATGGTAGGGAAAGAGGATAGATGACATCACGAAAGATCGAACTTCTGATATCATCACATCTCATTCTTAAAGACTTGAAACTGGTGACAGTTTGAGCTACAAACTCATTAGCAGCTAAAAGTTACTTTGAATATGCCTCCATCTTGTCGTGTCTTTATATTAGCCAATCTCATCTTAATTTTAATATACTATATGTTCATAATTCCAAATATTTGTAGGAGCCAAGACGATTTAATTGCTGGTGGGAAAGCTTCGTTTTTTCCCTTCTTATCTTCTCTTACTCTTCAAAAGGTTATGTAGAGAGAGATCAAGGCAATTAATTAATGTGTGTTCATGTAGATTGTCTTTCGTGAATTGAATAAAACTATGATAAATGCACAAATTATGGATTTGACGCCGGAAATAAACTCATTTATTATCACCCTTTAATTCCAATTAGCGAAAGAAACGTCTCTATGGATTCCAAACATTCACGATCTTGTGTATGCAGTATTACGTTACACATCATAGTTGACTTTTGATTATGATTATTTTTAGTTTCATGAATATATAAGCATGGCACACTAATGAAATAATTCAAATAAAGTTGATCTCTCTCTTATGTATTCACATATCTATGTATTGTACAGTCAATAGACCATTAATATTGGCATCCATTCAAGTTCTTAAAATACGTTAAGTTTGTTATGAACTTATTGTCCTTCAAGTAAGAGAGAGTTAATTATGAAACTTATGGTAGAAATAAGAAAATTATCTCCAGCATATGGCATTTGCTTCCATAAGCCCCACTCTCTCTTTTTCTTGAATCATTTGCTATTCTATAAGGTTTTTCTTGAACCATCATTAGCATTAAGTTATGCTATTTTATGTAATTTGTGTCCAACTTGATATAAAAAAATTAGTTGTAAAAGTTTATATCTTTTTTTCTTATCTAAATATCCAAGTTTTGGATTCTGCATAAATTTCAAGAAAAAAATGTCTATATAAAAAATTTTTGATGTGTAATAAGGGCTACCTTTATACAGTCTTTAATTTGTTCATTAATTTCTGCTGGAGAAAGTAGACAAAATATTGGCACGTCCTTACTTGATTTCTGAAGAATCCTTCTATAGTGATCAAGGAGGACTCGCTAGCTAGGTTTCTCATGTCACGTTGAGACACCCTTGAATTTTGAAGAATGATTCCATAGTATATGGAGGACTAGCTCACCTCTTGTATTGGTGCATATATGTCCTTTAATTACCTCACATGAACGTTGAAGAATGTGTAATTTTTCTCATGTTCAGATTTGGAATTTCTTGGTTATAGAGGAAGGATCCCCACTCTCATGTTCGATCGGTGACTATATATTGAGCCAGACCATAGTCTACTTTAGAATTTCTTTCAATTTCAAATTTTGGGATTGGGATGAAAAGATAACATTTCCAGCATTTCAGCAAGGTGGTGGAGCCCTAGCATTTCCCTCATAATTTAGGACATTGTAGATTTGTAGGATTATTTCTCTTTTTCTTCCTATTAATTACTAAAGAGTAAAGATCTTAACCATGGTTTCATGCTTTTTGTTTGAACCAAAAGATCAGCAAACCAATTTTGTTATTACCAAAATCAGTGCTCCTACCATTGGCGCCTGCTATATGCATGCATAATGCCAATATGCTCGCCCTTTTGAGAAGGCACTTCTGGGACGTACGTAGGTGGAGCTCACCATGGCGAAGAAAAGGAGGTTGAGAGAGAGGAGGAGGGCAGCAGAAGCAGATGCAACACCTTCCACAAAAAAGTATCACAGTGCTGCGATGCTAATTAGTTCGTGAATGCTGGCTTGTGGCTTGAGTGTTAATCTGAGCTATAAAAGTTGGAGAAGTGAAGGAGGTGTTATATATATATAAATCTAAATCCAAAGTTATGACGATTCTTTCGTGAGGGGAGTGGGACCAAACCATGTTACCAAAATTTATGTCTGGTACTCCTCAACAAAATAAGGTTGTTGAAAGAAGAAACTGTACTCTTATGGATATGGTGAGGTGCATGCTCAGTCATTTTACGTTACCAGAGTTCTTGTGGGGAAGATGCATTGAAAACTGACATTTATATTGTAAACCATGTGCCTAGTAAATCTGTGACCGAATACTTGGTTGTAAAGCAGAGGTGAGACCCTATAACCCACAATTAAAGGAAACTTGATCCTAAGACCATTAGTGGTTATTTTATTAGGTTATCGTATTGGCTCAAGGGATTTAAGATTCTATTGTCCTACTCACTCCACTAGAGTCATTGAATCCGATCAGACAGTTTATTTTGAGGGTGAGTCAAAGCATGATACTAGTCTTAGGGCCACGTGTTATTGATTTTAGAGAGGAACGAGTAGTTGTTCCTACAACCTGTTGTTCCTGTTCAGGAGATAATGACATATCCTATGATCCATGATGATGTCGTTGAATCAAATTATTAATATTGATATTTCCTCAACAAGTTGAAAATGACGAACAGAATCAAGAAGTTGTTTTGGCATCCACTTAGAAGATCAGAGAGAGTTCCTAAATCTACCGAGTCTACAAGATTCAGGGATTATTTTGTTTATTTGCAGGAACATGAATTTAATTATGTTGAGGACTATGATCCTATCTCTTTTTAGGAGGCCATTTCTAATCCGCATAATTCACAGTGGTTGGTTGCTATTAATTGGCTTTTATGAGAAAGAATAATGTTTGGGAGTTAGTGGAGTTACCTGCTAGTTGTAGAACAGTTGGTTGTAAATGGATTTTTAAGACCAAACATGATGCCAGAGTTAAATAGAGAGATATAAAGCCAGACTTGTTGCAAAAGGTTATAACCAGAGAAAAGGCATTGACTATAAGGAGACGTTTCCTCCTGTTTCCACTAAAGATTCGTTATGTGTTGTGATGGCACTGGTGGTTCATTTTGACTTAGAAATTCGCTAGATGGATGTCAAAATAGCGTTCTTGAGTGGTGATCTGTATGAGGATGTGTAAATGGATCAACCCAATGGTTTTGTTGAAATTGGCAAGGTACACATGGTGTGCAAATTGAAAAGATCTATTTATGGTTTGAAACAGACTTCTAGACAGTGATATGTGAAATTTGATGAGATTGTTTGCTCTATTAGTTTCAAGGAAAATGTTGTTAATCAATGTATTTATCAGAAGAATAGTGGGAGTAAATTTATCATTCTTGTGTTGTATGTTAATGATATTTTTCTGGCTAGTAATGATGTGAGGTTCTTATATGAGACTAAAAAATGTTGACGCCACATTTTGATGTGAAAGATCTTGGTGATGCTTCTTTTGTTTTGGGCATAGAGATCCATCGGGATATATTGCATGGCATTCTTGGTTTATCTTAGAAAGGTTATGTTGAAAGGATTTTGAACAGGTTCAATATGAAATCCTGTAATTCTTATGCTGCACCTATTCAAAAGGGTGATAGACTTTCTAATACCCAGTGTACTCAGAAAGATAAAGAAAGAGTAGATATGGAGAAGGTCCTGTATGCCTCCGCTGTTGGTAGTCTAATGTATGCTCAGGTTTGTACACATCCTGATATAGCTTATACTATTAGTGTGCTTGGGAGATACTTGAGCAAACCTGGTATGAGTCATTGGCAAGCTGTAAAGCTAGGAGATATTTACGGGGTACAAAAAAGTATATGCTCACTTACAAGAGGTTAGATCCTTGAGGTGGCAGACTATTCCGACTTTGATTATGGTGGGTGACTTGATGACCATAACTCCACATCAGGATATATCTTCATGTTGGTAGGAGGAGTTGTTTATTGGAAAAGTGCCAAACAGACAATTACAGCTACCTCAACTATGGAAGTAGAGTATATAGCATGTTATGAGGCCACACGCCAAGCAATTTGGTTGAGAAATATGATTTTAGAATTCGGTGTTATGGAGAGTATCTCCAGGCCTCTTACCATTTATTATGATAATTCTATTGTAGTAGGCTTCTCTTAGAACAACAAGAATACTAAGCGCTCAAAGTATTTTGACACCAAATTTATGTTTGTTGGAGAGAAGGTTCAAGAGTTTCAGACTCGTATTGAACATACGCCTATGAAATAGATGATTGCATATCCCCTAACCAAAGGTTTGACTGTTAAAACTTTTGTGGATCATGTAACCCATATGGGTCTTATGAGATCTTTTGATGCCTTGGGTTAGTAGGAGTCCATTTTTTTTTGTTATAGCAACATTATATTTGGTTATTATATCTCAAGACCTGAAATAAAATTATGTTGCTATTTATTATTGCCATGTGATATTGTTGCGTCAGTCTTATTTGTGTATTAATTATGGCATACTACTAGAGACATTTTGGACCCAGTCTCATTTTGTTGTATTGAGATTTGTAAATCTCAGTTAGCATCTTGGGCAGATGCAGGGCCATTCTATTTGGAATTGCATAATTGATCACATTTTGGTGTGCATTTTCATATATTTTGCATTCCACATTTGTTTTTTGGGTCATCGAGATGAGAGTATCTTGCATGCATGATATTAGTACTCCTATCGGGTATGATTTTCTTTATGTTGAGGTATTTGTAATCTCATTTTTCTGACCAATAGTTGAGAGTACTAGCTCAATTTTGACATTATATTGTGGTCACATATTGTTTAATTAATCTGGATAGTCTGACTTATGTTGTCTAAGTAGGAGAATAAAAGATTTTTCTATATAGACTAGCATAAATCAGTACAAATTTAGATAAATCTCAAATTATTAGATGTCAAAATACTAGAGCATATTGTTAATTTTGTTAAGCCCAAATAAGTAATCAATTTTAATATAGGGCTTATATTGTTAGACGCTCTCATACATGTGAATTTTATTTTATTATTGGGTTTTATTGTGAGCTAAGCTATGATGGACAGGCATAGCCCATTTGGTTGGCCTAGGGGAGGGGCCCCTATTCTTATCCTCTTAGAAAAGTTAGTTGCCTTATTGATACTGGCGTAATTAAATACTGAGAGGGAAAAAGGATAGTGAGCTCTCCCAATTCCAAAACCTGATATTCTCTTCCGCTATCAAATAAAATTTTTGGTGGTGGTACACCCAAAAACTATTGCTAAAAATTTTATTTAATGATAGTTGGAAAAATACGGTTAAAAATATATTTGGTAGCGGTTTCATCTAACTGCCACTAAAAACTCGCGGTTAAGATGCAATTTTTTTATAGTGTCAATACCTTTACAATTTATTTTATCTCTTTCATTCACTTACTTTCACTTGGATTGAAATAATACATAGGTACATTTGTTTCATTGTGTATGCTTATATTGTATGATAATTATATTTTCATTGACTTACATATTTGAAGACATATATTTAGTCTTTAGTTTTGCCCCCTAGGATAAAGATCAAGGTTTTAAATTATGGACTATATTACTTGATGCGATTGTAACATCTTGGTTGCTGATCCTTTTGCTTGATTGTGTTAGGAAAGAACTCATTTGAACTGCTTTGGAGCTATCTTAAGTTATGCAAAAATCTTCACTTGGAATCTGGACGTATGGCTTTGTCGCAATGCTAATTCCCCATGAAATTAGGAGGACTAAAGATGTAACTAAACCTTCTAGTGCAAGAGTTTGCTAGCATTTTAAAAAGATAATTATACAATAATATGAAACAGAAAAAGGAAAAAAAAAAAAACAGACAAAAGAAAATTATGGCTCCAAGTTGTGGTTTGTGAATGCATGCACTGCCATTAACATAACATGTCTGGTATCATTAATTTAAAAAGCTCAACTCATTACAGCATATATATATCACCAGACTCTTATTAGATACACTTTATTATATGACTAGCAAGCGTCTTGCATTCCAAGTGCATGTCAATGCACTGTTTTATTTATCTATCTAGAGCAGAATAGAGGTAGGAGTGCATACCCACTGCCACTGCATCTACTTGCAGTGGATGTGAACGTCCAAAAACCCCACTGGACTGCCGAATTTTACCAGTTTAGGATTGGGATGGTTGGCAAAGGAATCCTTAGTTAAGTTCTTGTCAAGGTAAGCTTTCTCTATATCAGCGATGTACCTTGGGAGTCCATTGGTCCTCACGGATTGCTTTCTCAACGTGCGCAATCTGCTCAGGAGTCCAGTGCTGCTCGTGGAGGCCTTTCTCTATGTTGGCAAGCTTCTGGGGAGACCATTGGTACTCCTTCGCAGTCGCAGCTACCAGTTCCTTCAGGTTCTCTGGGATGCTGCCAACCTGGCTCGTCATTGTTGCACGTTTGCACTTGTGAGTACTGAAGCTTCAACTCTCTTTATGTTTCGCCTTGATGCCTTCTGACTTCCAAGCCTGCCTCATTTATATATACACGTAGAAAAGCTATTGCCTTCTAACCCAATCAAAAAAAAAAAAAAAAGCAAAGAAAAATTGTTCCCTTAACTTTTCTATCTTCAGTGGCTCTACTTAATTATCATAAATTGGTTCTGTTATGCCAGCTGCTCTTGAATGAGACAGATTGTGTGGATGCCATGTCAAGTGCTTGTGATATTCTTGTATACATGCCCCCAATGACTACTGAATACCTTGTCTGTATTCGTCATTTAATATGGAATATTCTCCTACTACATATGCAAATTAAAGCTAGAGAATAACTTATCTGTATTTTGCATCTCGTACTCTTTGGTGCTGCTTTTCCATTGAAAGCATGATTCATATTCATCGTCCAAATGGAAGTAACCATGTAAGAACACACCAAGTATTCCTACAAGGAAAATTGAGAGATACTTCACTACTTAAATCTACACTAATAATTAGCAAAGTACCAATAGATCTAAACCAAAGTCATGAAAATTGGACCGGCTAACTGAATTAATGAAGATACCTATTACGGCTCAATTATTCAACTATAATCGAATCGAAATATAATTAAAACTATACATACTAAAAATTTATTATATATATGTATATTACTTTCTAATTAAAATTTACACCCTATAAATTTTAACTTTAATAATACATATCTCTCTTGTGCATTAGGTAACCATTAGATGTAATAGAAGAATAAAAAGAAAGAAAACCATATAAAGACTAGCTTCTCTCACAATAACATGAGAGGAGCATTGGAACAATAAAATCTATTATCTAATATTATAATATATAGAAGGAGAACTTTATTTTAACTCTTTCGCGTGAAAGTTGACTCTGCCATATATATAAAAAATAAAATTGTCATTTGTTTTAGTATAAATGGCTTATATAGAAATAACATCTCCTTTAGATTTCTCCCAATTTTGTGTAAAAAATTAATGTAGCTTTAGCATAAGAAAGGTCACAATTTAGATTAAAATAAAAAAAGATCGTAATTAAAAAAATAAAAAAAATGTTACATCGGAACCCTTGCTTGTTGCATTGGAAACTTGCCCCCATGATTTTCCGCAGCCTCTCTTGCCATGGCCTCTTCATTCAAGGTCGATCTATGAGTACATGCGTAAGTTAAAGTAAAAGGTCTGATATAAAATATAAAATATAAAAGTTCTAATTTGTTAGAAAAAAAATAAATCATAAAAATAGTTGGTCTAATATCTTAACATATTGATAAAATAATTGTGCTATTAAAGAATTAAAGCATTAATACTTAAATTATTTTTTGATATATTTTTTTTATGAATTCAATTTAAAATTTAAATTCTCCTTTCACCTAAACTTTCTTGAATAAAAGAAAATATTAAAATAATATTAGAAATACTAAAAAAATATTAAAACAGGTTAAATGCATATGCAATTTTAAATTATGTAAAATTAAAAAGTAATAATTTAATAAACATCTCTTTTAAAATTATTATAAGTAATTTTTTTATTTTTATAGAATATTATATTATAATTTTTAAATAATATATCATTCTTAAAAAATATTATTTTTTCTTTTTAAATTTTCTCGTGCACAAGTGTTATGCTCGCAATATTAAAAGGAGATAATAGTAGTTTGATTTTGTCTCCTGAAGTTTGATTTAGTTATATAAAAAAATAATTTGACATTTGACTATAATAAATAATAGTTATGTAGTAAGTAATGTTGATGTGAATTTTAAATGATATAATATATTTATTATCTCAATTAATTAATAAATGATGGTTCTGAATTTTTCAGGACGGATTTGACTCCTCTAAAGTGAATCCCTCATTTTAGATAATAAAGTAAAAAATATTAATCATTAATAAGAAAATCAAATATGTATATTTTAATAACATCATAATTTATTATACATGTATATATAGTTTATCATGATTTTAACCATTAATTTTTTTATAAACTACTATAAATTCCCACTTTACTCTAAAGTGTGACCCTCACTTTAGCATAGGCAAATCTCCCAAGGAGAGGTAGTTGATAAGTTATGTATTTTCAGGTAATTAATATGTCATAGTATTTATTGTCTCATAATGTATGTAAAGTGTTTTTCTTTATCTAATTTTATTTGGTTTTTTGTCTTTTTTTTTTTCAAGAAGCAGCAGGTAAAAAGTTAATTGTGCATAAAAAATTTAAAGATTTATTTATATGTTCGTATTTAATAAATTATCAATCAACTATATATAATTTGTTTCCTAACTATCAGAATTCATTTTAGTTTTTTTTTTCTAACTAATAGAATTTGTTTAAATCTAAGTTGTAATTGTTAAAATAAAATTTAATTTAGTTTGCAGTAATTATTGATAACTCTATGTCATGATGGTTATCCTTTTTTCTTTTTCTTCATGTTTTAACTTTTAGTAGGTATCAAATGTGCTGCTCTTAATTAACTATGCAGAATTTTTTTTTCTAAGTGATATAACGATTTAAATGTTTAGCACTGTAACTTTTTTTTAGTTTTTATACATACATATATATATATATATATATATATATATATATATATATATATATATATATATATATATATATATATATATATATAATATATTAAATAAATAATTAGTCTCTATAATTTTAATTGATTTAGATTTTGACCCTTGCAATATTATTTTTTAAATATCAGTCCTTATAATTTTATTTATTTAATTTTTAATCCTTAAGAGACTAATACTTTAATAATTAAAAATTATAAAAATTAATATTTCATAAAAAAAAGACTAATACCTTAATGAATAGATATTATAGGGACTAAAATATAAATAAATAAAAATATAAAGATCGATATTTTAATGATAAGTACTAAAATTATAAGGACTAATATTTAAAGAAAAATTACAATGATCAAAATTCAAATCAGGTGAAACTGTACAGATTAATTATTTATTTTAACATATATATATATATATATATATATTATAATTATAAGTTGCCATTATTAAAATGAAATTGTATTAAATTATTTAAATTTCATAATACATTTATATAATAAAATTTAATTGTTAATTATTGATAAGAAATTTTTCATTATTTAAATTATAAATTCTTGCTTCATTTTTTCTCTCGTTCTTTTGTCGCCATCAGATTTGATATTTATTTTACAAATCATTTATTTAAATTATAAAAAATCTATTGCTTTCTAACCCAACAAAAGAAAGAAAGAAAAACAGAAAAATTGTGTATCGCTCACTTAACTTTTCTATCTTTAGTGACTCTACTTATCAGAATCGGTTTTGTTATGCCAGCTGCTCTTGAATGAGACAGATTGTGTGGATGCCATGCCAAGTGTTGTGATATCCTTGTATGCATGCAGCAATGACTAATGAAAACCTTGTCTGTATTCGCCAATTATTATGGAATATTCTCAAGTTTGTATCCTATATATAGATATAAAGCTAGAGAAAAACTTATCTGTATTTTGTGTCTTGTGCTCTTTGGTACTACTTTTCCATCGCAAGCATAATTCATATTGATCATCCAAGGAAAACAACCATGTAAGAACGCGCCAAATGGAAAATGGGTGTGATCATTTGAAAAATCGAAAGATACTTCAGGACTTAAATCTACACCCATGATTAATGGCAAAGTATACATATATAAAGGAAGTAGCAAGAATAAATACCAGTGACATTGTGACAAAATTTCCCTGGAGAAATATTCGAAGGTTGATACCACCTCTATACCTGTTGGTGATCATTTAGATGATCATTTTCAAAAAGAGAATGTTTTGGAAATAAATTCCAATTTTGCAATTTTTCTTATCCTTGTTCGCTACCTTTAGTTATTTAGATATATGATCTGTAATGAAGAGTTTTACATGTACATACATATAACTAGTAGGTTTTTTTTTTTTTTCTGTTTAAAGTTACCTAATTAGTATTGGAAGCACCGATTTTAGAAAATCCTGGGAGTGGGATTTCATCCCAATAATTAATTATTGTGATTCCAATTTAAATTTATGCAATGTTTTTTCAAGTCTTCTGTCAAGCTAACAATGAGCATGATTTTATTTGATTGCCAAACGTAACTATTTTTAATTTAATAGCATAAGCCTATTGTGATCTGATACAATTTTTTTTTTTTACTTTAATCTTTTAATACATTACGAAGTTATTACAACTGGAATTACTAACTTCTATCCAAATTTTTAATCACCTTAACCTAATGAATCAAGTTTAACAAACATCAACTTGATTTGGCAGACTTAAAAATGGCTTGAACATATAAATTTATAAAAGAACTTAGTAAGTTTTTTTTTTTTACTAATTGATCTTAGAATTTAGTTGCTGAAAAATGAACTAATTGCTCATATTATATAATTATATTAGTTGATACCTCAAATAATCACTACAAGGAATTTGACTTTTAGCAACAGCAAAAACCCGTCCCTAAAAGTTAAAAAACCATGAGTATATCTCATTAAACATATAATGATGGACACTTTTTTTTGTAAGATTTGATTTGCTATACCCATAATTTTTTGTTCGTCACTAAGTTTTAATGACAATATAGTTGCCCATCAGTAAAACACCAGGACATTTATCCACAGTTTTTGGTCTGTCATTATAAAATGTAGTAACAGTAAATAAAACCATCAATAAAACATTTAAACATTTATCCACGGTTGTAATTTTGTCACTAAAAGTTTTTATTAACAGATTTGATACGATATCAAAATTCATAGGTAAAACTTATACCAACAAATATATTGCATCGGTAAAACCCTATTGTAATGGTTATTGTAATTATAGATAATCCGTGGATAAAACTTGAAATAATTATTTTTAAATATAATTATCTTTTAAATTTAATTCTCACATTTCAAATTTTATATATATATATATAATATATATATATATACTGAAAAATAAATATATTTAAAACTAAATTAAAATGAAACTTGTCCATTCATATTGAAAATAAGATCAAGTCTTACAACTATCTTAATATTACAAAGAAATCAAATTAGTGCATATATAATTGCACACATTGTCTCACTGTACCCTAAAGCAAAACATTGTCTAAAGTCTAATTGTACCAAAAAATAAAAAAATTGTCTAAGCCACTAAGTTTAAGCAAAGATGAACAAATTAGCCTCCTAATTTGCACATGCAAGTAAAAATAAAACATAATGATTAATATCTAGTTTACTCATTATAAAAAATGTTAAAAATTTAAGTCACTTATTAATATTAAATACATACTATTTTCATTGTCTTCACCGTTGCCTGAACTTGGAGAATTTGAATGGCCTTGGTAATTAGGAGCATTAGAAGCTTCTGTAACCTATTCAAAACAATGGAATGCAGATTATTAATAAGCCCCCATTCACAAACACCTGCAACAAGTTACCACCATGCCTCCCTAACATGTACCTGCCCGCAAAGTACAAATACACACAAACTTGTTGATAAAACCCAACAAGCTCTTCATCTTATCGGGGTGGAATCTGAACCCAGGAAGCACAACTTCATCTTCTCTCCTTGAGATTTAAATCTAGAGAGAGCATATTCAAGAAAAACCACATCCTGAGCATGCACACACACCCTGCTGATTTTAGAATCCATTAATACCACTTTCCAAAAAAATAAACTACAAAGGCAAGGGAAAAGCCATTATTCAGAAGTTTCTTGATGGCAGCAATATCACCAATTTTTATTGCTTCTCTTAAACCCTGAGAGCATCACATTCAATATAATATAAGAGTTTCAGCAATTAAGATCTGTTGCATAATGGAATATTAGAAATTCCTAAATCTAAATAAAAACCATTCACCTCTCCATTAGCTTCATAATCAATCTACTGTCTGTCTGACGCAGAATTGAAACAAAAACATGGGCAGTAAGCAACAACCTACTGAATAAATAATAAATGACACGAAAAAAATTCCCAAAATTTAAATACTTTCTTTCATGATCAAAAAACACCTCTACCAGCACGCAAAGCTTATTGCAAATAGTAAATATAATAAGGAATGTGAATTACTGTATCCGCAAGACTGGGGCTATCAGTAGCTTGGCCCCTTCTTGCTCTCACATGTATAAAGTCTTGCCATCAGTAAATATATCATAACAAAGCTTTAATAACATAAATCAAACCAAATGGAAGTCATTTGACCCATAATTAGAAAAGCAAGCAAAACAAGCATCTTCAGGTTACATGCCACATCCAAAATAAATAAATTATGAAAAAATATATATGAACTTGAAAAACTTTCTTACCACCCCATAATTATTAATGACATCCATTGGTGAAGGATAATTTTTCAAGCTTTTACTCGTATTTTTCCCATCTATAAAACCTGCTAAATGAAAAAGAAGAAAAGAAAAAATACACAAAATTGTTTCAACATAAGGGAATAAACCAGCAAATTCAGCAAGGGAACTACAGTATTCAATCAATCTAAATGAAAATAAAAGAATGGAGCACAAAATAAATGAAAACTAAAATTAGCCCCTTTTAACAGATATATAGTTCAAATAAATAGCATGCTAAAATCTAATTGTTGGAACTTCTTTAGAATGCTGAAATCAAAAGAAAAAGAAGAGACAGGATATAATCTGTACACATATTAACAACTCAAAACAAATTTATGAGCAAGAGAGACCCTCCAGATGCCATGCAAAATTTCTCCACTAAAACCCTGATAATATTAGAAAATTACACATACAAACGTTGATTATTCAATCTATATCACCCTATTGCAATGATAATGTGATCCCAACTAATTTGAACATTCCATTGATTGGCATCCACATATAAACAATTTTATCACCCACAATAAAAGGTACCTTTCAGCAAATGAGCGTCCTTTCTCAACATCAGCAAAAGCAACCATTAAATCCATGTATTTTATTCAAATGAAACTGCTATTAAGAGAGCTTCTAACCAGCTTTCTAAAGTCATCAACAATTCTTGGAACATCCTCTTCCAATAGCCTTTCCTCAGTAGCCATCATCAAAGTTATAGACATCATTCCATTTGCAACAGGTTGATCTACTTACAAAGAACCTTCATACACTTAAGTACACAGGAATATTGAAATAAATTCAGCCAAATAAATCAGAAATGAAAAGACATCTGAAAAATAAAATTAATAAAAAATTAACATTATAAACACCAGAACTACAAAAGCACTTCAAAATCATACTTATCTTTAAAAATTGTTGAAATTTATATCACTGCAAACCATAGAATAACAAAATTCTTATTATCATAAAAAGACACAATAATTATCACCACTGAATATCAACTTATAATTTTTTCTAAATTTGAATATCAACTTATAATTTTTTTCTAAATTTCTTAGTCATGAAGAAAAAAAATCTTGCAGCAATTGATCCACGATGGCTTTTTAACTTCGTTTCTCTCTAACTAATTGATTTTGGTATGTAAATGGAAAAATCAATATGCATATGTAGCTACTCCATCTCCATGTGCCTGTGACCTATCAATTAATTTCTATTAGTTATACGGAAAGCAAAAAACGAATAGCTCACCAGAAATCTGAGAACTGGAACCGAAGAGGAGCTGAAACTGAAGAGGGCTAGGGCTTCGAAAAATCTGAGAAAATATGAGAAAAATCAACAAAATGCAAATGGAGTGGGAAAATCTGAGAAAAGTCTAAGAAAACGCACCAAAAAAACTTGAGAAGAGGCTTGATGCTGCGAACAAATGCGAAAAACGCACAGCAAGAGGATGCGAACAGCAAAATGCAGAGGAACGGCGGCCAAAGAATGCTCACCAGAGCAACGACTGTGGAAGAATGCTCACCAGAGGAACCGAGATGAAAATCCCGCGGTGGTCTTCCATTACTCTCCAAGTGGTGCTCTGCATTATTCCCAAGGTGGCCTGGCGGCACGTTAGATAGAGAAAGCTAGATGGAGAAGAGTAATTTAATATTAAAATATAAAATAGAAGAGATATACCCACGGTTGATATTAAAAAGACTCTTTGATAAACTAAGTTAAAATATTTAAAAAATATGAAAAAAACTTATAGCGATAAAAATATTCATTTGTAAGTATAGATAATATATACCTACAGTTTTTTAAGGTTGTCATTAATTCTTATAATGACATAAATATATATATATATATATATATAATATAATAATATATATGAAAGTATAAGTTATTTATATTTATAATTTTTTAAAATGTCACTAAAACTTATAATGGTAAATTATATATCTATAAGTATATTTATGATTTTTATATGTGTCACTAAAATTATCTGTAAATATATGACATTTTTCTTGTAATGAATTAAAGTCATGACTCAAGTAAGATGTTGTTTCAAGGTTGATACAATGATAATAAACAATTTTGCTACGTTAATTAATGCAAAACTTGCTATTTGTTTATGGAAAACCATGTTACTTTTTGTTGAAAAATTTAGTTATTTATAGTTAATGTAATCTTCAAGCAAGCATTGAAATTTTTCGGTTATTTCTCTTGTATACGTAAAATTAATAGACTAGTGTGCATGGATTGTTAAAAATTTTGGTACTTGGGCTACCTTTGATTGTATATTTTATTGTTTATTAAAAACTGGCTGGATGATAATTAACCTGATGATTCTTGGAGCTTATATTATATAATGTGATTAAATGGATTGAAAAATTACTGATATATTGGGTTTTAGACTCAATGAGTGAGTGTATTGATTCATATGTAGGGTTTGGTAAGTTAGGACCCATGATGGATAAAAATTAAGATTATTGATTATTTTTTAAAGATCAGGATCCCCTTTTTACTGTAATATAACCTCATCTAGTTTTTACTATCCCATCGAGAGAATATAGTTACAAAGAGAAAAAAGGAGGAGAAGATCCTAATTTAAAATGTACACTAGTATATATCATTTGTTCATTTGTTTCAAGAATTCTTGAAAATCTATCAGTCATTTTATAATAATTGATTTGCATTTTCTTTTCATTCCCTTCGAAGGAGAATAATATTAAATTAAAAACAAAAAGATTAAAGAATATCACTGTGCCTGTCATTTTGCATTCTATTTTCTTGTGCTAAGGCACTATTTTATTGTGTTTTGTTTTGTAAATTTTTGTTTTCTTTCATTAATTAATAATTAGCTTTCAAATTTTTTAACTTGGTCTGTGTTACCAAGCTAGCAGCTGGAATTTAAATTATTCTCGAGTTTTTTTTTTATCCTTTTTTATTTTTTTTCCTCATTAGCCGATCTCTTTCTATTGTTTTCAAGATAATAACAAAAGAAAGAGTGAGAGAAGAAACTTTTGATTGCTCAAAACTGAGGTAGAGTCAACATAGAGGCACCACAGAAAGAGCAGAAATATTTAGTCAAAGAAAAAAGATAAATGTATGGAAAATTATATGTGTCTATCTCTCTTTTCTTTCTAATTCTGTTTGTTTGTTTGTTTTGTTTTAATATGTTAAGTGAGAGAAGAAACTTTTGATTGCTCAAAACTGAGGTAGAGTCAACATAAATGCAGCATAGAAAGAGCAGAAATATTTATTCAAAGAAAAAGGTAAATGTATGGCAAATTATACGTGTGTATCTCTCTTTTCTTTCTAATTCTGTTTGTTTTTTTTTCTTTTTGTTTTGTTTTAATATGTTGAAATAATAGCTTATATATATTGTTAGATTTAAGGCTTTGATGATGACGATTTTAGTATGTGCATATTTTTAGGCATATGTTTTTTAATTGAAAAAATTAAAGTGTGATTATATTTGATTAATTGGTTGATTGAATTTTCTAATTTAATGGGATCAATTTGAAATATTTGGAGATAAACTTTTGAATTCAAATTATAACAAATACTCTGATTGAAGCTATCAATTGTTATTATTAATTGTCTAGATGAATTTCCTTGGGATTTCTTTTGTTGAGGAAAATTTTTAAATTATTATATAATCAAATTCCCTGATTGGTTGATTATGTTTAATCAGGGAAATAATATTCTCTGTCACATTATTACTTAATTACAACATTTATGTGAAGAAAGATTAAATTTTACATTTAAATTTATGCCAGTATGATGTCATACCAAAAACAGAAGAAATGAGCAATTATTTCAAGTAATTATTGAACAAACGAGAAATTACTAAAAAAGAAAAGATTTGCACATGATTATCATCTAATGACTTAAAGACGTTGTCTCTTGGCTGAAATCATACTCTCCAACGGCTAGCAATATCGAGAGAAACATATTAATTATAAAAGAACAGCCTTTTGAAGAAATCAAAGTGAGAGCTTTTGTGAAGAATAAGAGAGGAAGTGTTTTATACTTACAAAACTCCTTCTTCTCAATATCTGAAAACTTCATACTTGCTTATCTTTTTTAGAAAGAGAGAGTTGTTTGATATTTATTGTAACTCAATCATAAGAGTATTTGAAAAGAATATTTTTGTTTTAATCGAATCAAGAAAGAGAGTGTGGGTATTATTCTAAGAGCTTTCTTGAGATTAGGTTTCTCTTATTCGGATTGAAATTAAGGGAGGTTCATTGTGGTGTCATTTATGTAAAAACATCATTGTTACTCTTCTTCGTGTTGAAATTGAGGGATGCTCATTATGGTGTCCTAGAAAGAAACAACATTATTGTCACTCTATTTTGAGGTAAAAGTAGATGGAGGTTCTTATGGAGTCCTTGTAAGCAAAAGAGCCATAGTGAAGAAAATCTCAAGCGGTTCTTTGAGGATTGGACGTAGGTCACGCGTTGTGGCTGAATTAGGATAAATTTGTTGTACACATTTTCTTATCCCTATATCTTTTATTTTTTAAGTATTCATATTATTTGTATTCTACTAACATAAATTTTTAAACTTTAAATTTTTTGTTATTCTTAGAGAATTCATGCAAGAGTCATACATATTTGGACAGTGAAACAACATTAGCTCTAATGACAATATCACCAACATTCACATCATCCTTCTTGATGAGTGGTTTGCTTTCCATCCAATAAACAAACGAGTGAAACGACATTTACTTACTTTTTCTCCAATTAATTTTAGAATTCATTCTGATCATAATTTTATATTACGTCTCACAGAGCCACAATGTACAAGCTTTCATAACAAGGGACAAATTAAAGAGAAAGCACAGAGCTGGAAATTAAAAGGAATCTGCTATTTCATTTATGACTTTCATGTTGATGAAAACAATGGAGAATACAAGCCACGCCAACATCTTTTTCAGAATCAACTTCGACTTTTTAGACAAATTAAGGCATGTCAAGTTTTAATTCCTTGGCACTTCTTCCAATTTATTTCAATCCTAAATATTCTTTAGAAAAAGTGCTTCAAGGTTATTCAGTAGGTCTACAAAAATATATAAACTCCCTTCTTGTCTCTATTTTTTTCCTAAAAAATGGCCTCGGTTTCATCTTACTGTACAAAATTTACCTCCAAACACATTTTATAGATGAAATCCAAGCTCTAGCTAAGCAATTCGCATAATGTAATTAAGGACGAATTAGGATGGGTGTTTGAACAATTCAAATGAGCTTTTAAAGACTCAACAATATTTTATTTATTTTTTGCCTTGTTTGTTTTGATTTTGTTTTGACATTTGCATCATTTCTCACACATAATTCTAACTTCAAAAATTTATTTAATTTAAAATAATATTTCTTGATTTTGTAGTGAACATGGCTTTTTTTTTAATATATATCATTTCACTCAAATCTATTTTTAATTAAAATTAAATTTATAAAATCAAGTTAATTTAGAATCAAGCTTATAAATTTAATTCAAACAAGTACTAAGTTACTATTTAATCCAAACATACCTGAAATTCAACAAATTTAAAGCCACGTAGTATGGATGATTGTTTTAGAACCTTGACGGCATTCTCAATTCTTCAGTAGAATTTATGCAAAATCGTTCCATTTCTTTGTTTTACTTAACTATTTCCACACTTATATCAAACTTCTGCCCCGTTTTAATCAAGCTTCTTTTGATTATCTATCCATATTCTCAACAATTATGAATCACATGCTTTTCCATCCCTTACTGGCATGAATTATCTGTAATAATTCACATGGAGTTTACAACTAAATATACTTCATATTCATTGATCACTTTTTCTTCTTCTCCTATTTTGT